>CAJQZJ010004752.1:12445169-12464318 GCA_907164525.1 Lophiomys imhausi
TTCACAAACATATAATAACCACACTGTCATACTTAACATTGCTAATGAATATAAGTACTTCCTACATAGTATTTTATAGTAATAAATAAGGCTAAGAAGTATTTATGTATGAACTTCTAGGTATATTAATTTGGCAACTTAAATAGTCAAGAATAGTATAAAGAAATTAAAATTTAACTGGGTGTATGATTCCATTGCTATCATAATATTGACATTAAAAGATATATTCTGTATGATCTATAAACAGGCAATGGTCACATATATATTTGTGCTCAAATTAATAAAGAAAGGAAATTAACAATAAATACAATAAAATGTATTAAAACCACATTTATCTTTAGAGGTAATAGTGCTGAGTTTCTATTTAATATATTTAAAATTAGTTTCTAGTTTATACTAGGTGGACATGACTTATTAAATTTATAACAGTGAAAAAGAAATATTTATTCAGCAAATACTTCTGGGTATTTTTCTTTTTATTTCTGAGCTATAAATATATAACATGATACTGCAAAAATGAGCAGCAGTAACTCACCATAACTCCTCTTTGACCAAGATAACCAAGCAACATTTCAAAATCGCTATATTGTTAACTCTGATTGATAAAACAAGTGTACAAAATGGATTTAAAATAACATTTCTTTCAGTGTACCTTGGTTAGTCAAAATGTAAATCCAACATAAACTGAGGAATATCGATGTTTATACTTATTTTTTTGATATCTCTATCATTAATATAATTAGTTTTTAACCATAAAGGTAAGTATTTAAGACAAAGATATCTAAAAAATAAAATAGTATCTGTCAAGAACTGTTAAGATAATGCTAGTGATTTTAATCTTAAATACCATTTCGGTGTTTTATGATTAATAATATTTTATTTGGTATTTTAACATTTGATTCTTGACCTTTCAAATCAGAATTTTGATGTGATCTTTTGTTCACTCATCTTAAACAGTCTTTCCTTAATTACAACTAGCTGAAAAAATTTAACTTTTCAAAAGGTTGAATTCTAAAAAATAAAAATACAGGTTTCAAAATTGACCAGATATCTTAAAACCTTCTATTATATAAGATTGGATACTGAGAAGACCAATTATTCAAATTTCAAGAAAATTTTATGTTATCACTAGTAAAAATAATTTACAAAAGTAATTGAGTGTAACTATAACACTTGCAAAGACAGTTATCTGTCATTACCACTGTAACAAATTATGATAAGCTGAATGTGCTGGCTTAAGCGGAACTCATGTTATGCAGCTCTGCAGGATGACATATCTAAGATTTGTCATAAAATTCAGTAACAGACCAGACTTGCCCTAACTTCCATAGATGCTGCTAGGCATCTTGGAAAGAAAACACTCTGTAGTTTTATAAAAGTAACTTTTATTTGCCAGACATAGTTGTTGTCTCAGAGTCTTACTGCTGAAGAAGATCACCCTTTCTAGCTCTTTCTTAACTCTGGCTGGCTGGTTTATCTCAGCTGTTCTGGCTCAAACTCCTCTCCAAACTGATGGATTCAATCTTGCTTCTCTCAACTTCTCACTGAATTGCTCTTCTTGGCTTCAAACTACCTCTGGAAATTTGTTCTAATCTTCCAGCTCCTCATTCTCTAGATAGTTATGTCTTACCATGTGTCTAGCTTGTTCTCTCTGTCTTTCCTGTATGTTCTTCTGAATTCAAAACTCAACTCAACTCTACTGCATTGACTCCATGAACAGAAAGAACTCACAAGCTTCACTTCAACAGACACCCCACGGACTCACTCTATTCTGCATGCTTAAGTTGACTTTCTCTCTCTCTGCTGTTCTCCTGCTGTATCCTATCTCTGACTCATTCTACCAAATCTTTCTCTGATTCATCATTTTGTCTGTCTCTCAATTAGATGTCCCTTTCAAACATGGCTGCTTCCTTCTACAAACTAATTTTATCTTACAGATATGTATTAAGGGAGCTTCTGTATTCTAGCTAGATCATACTGCAATCATACAAAGGATGTGTCTGCATTCCAACTGGAAAACATAGACTTAGAAGTTCTTTAGATGTGATCCCTGCCAGAACAGCCATGTTGCTAGATTACATAGTTTCTTTGTTTTTTATGATTTATTTATTTCTTCAAGTTACATCTCAATCATATTCCCTCTCTCCTCCCCTTCCCAGTCTCACCCTCCTACCTTCCTCCCCCCCACATCCAGCTGCTTTTTTATTTATTTTAAGGTGTATCGTTTTCCCTCCAACAGCTTCCCAATAAAAGGCCCTTTTTCTTATCCTGTTGTTGTCCTGTGTCATGAAGATCCTGTAGTTTGGGGTTCTGTAAATGGTCTCTTCATGTACTCCAGCAGTTCCACTATGGGGTATATGTTGGGTTGGGCCAATTCAAAGCCCTGGTTTTGTCTCTGCAACCCCCACATCCAGGGCCATTTCTACTGTGTTACCCAGATGAGGTGCAAGGCCTCCTCTCCCAAGTGCTGCAGTAGGTAAGGGGCTGGATCAGCTTTCCTGCACTCATGACCCCATCACTGCAAACTCTCCCTCCTGCTACCTGTGATAAGGGAATTAGCAAGTAGAGGGGATCTGTTCCTTGCCAATAGAACTGAAAAGCAGATAAAAGGCAGGAGTTGCTTGTAGAATTAATTAATTTTTTTTCCTACAGTGGCTCTCCTACATTCACACCCTCAGGGCCAGTTCACCCACATCCCCCACATCCAGGGCCAGCTTCACTGTGCTGTCCCAGCAGGCAAGGTTCAAGGTTTGCTCTCCAGAGTGCTTCACCATGTGAGGAGCAGGGACAGTTCTCCTGCTCTTGTGATCAGGTCTCCTGTCCGCCACTGGTGGTGAGAAGAAAAGGAACTGGAGGGATCTCTCTCTGGCCAACACCACCACAGGGCACACAAAAGGCAGGGTTGGATCTCTCACACTCACTCCCTGGGGGATGGCTCACCCACAACAGACACATTCATGATCAGGCAGGGTTTTCTAGTCTCTGGCTTGCTTGCTGTCCTCAGAGCCCATCTGCTGTTTAGATGGTGCTGGTCTGGTGGTCATAACAGGCTAGCCCCCTGTCCGGGCCCCATGGCATTGAAATGATGTTGGTCTCTGTCTTGTTTTTTTTTCCGGGAATGTTTGGCTCCTGTTCATTCAGATGTTCGTGGGTCAGACCACTGAATGCAGACATAGCATCTCTCCCCTCTTCCACCTGCTGATGCACATGTGACACAGAAGGCACATTTGCAATGCTTCTAGGAGCAGGAATTATTAAATATCTTCAAAGACAGTTTCTAATTTACAGTCCATGGGAATGAATTGTTAATTTCATGACAGTGAAAAGAGATATTTTGCAGCAAATACAGGTGTGTTTCTCTTTTTTTCTTGGGCTATGAATATGTAATCTGGCATTGTAAAAATTGGGCACCAGTAACTCACCATAGCACCTTCTTACTAAAGTAACCAGACAACATTTCAAAAGCCCCAAATTGGTAATTATGATTAATAGAACACTGCTTATTTAAATAGATTTAAACAGACAGTGTTTCAATGTATCATGACAGGTCAAGATGTGACTACAGTGTAATTTGAGGAGTATTAATTTTATTCTTATTTTTCAATATCTATACCATTAATATAATAAGTGTTGAACAATAGGCATGTTATTTTAAGAAAAATTTCTAAAAACATTTTTAAATATTTAAAAGTTTGAAATATTTAATATGAAAATGTAGGTATAATTACAGGGTCAAAGTTGAGTAGATAGCTCACAGTTTTTTATTTTATGAAATTGGATAGTTGAAAGATCAATTATTCAAACTTCAAGAAAATTTTTTACTATTACTAGTAAAAGTAATTGACAAAAATAATTATAAGGTTAGTTGTCTGTCATCACCACTATGACAAATTACCATATATAGGATGTTCTAGCATAAAATGCACTCATGTCATAACATTCTGGGTATGACATATCTAAGATGACATCATAAAATGTAGTATCTGACCAAGGCATGCCTTATCTTCCACAGGTATTTCTACCTAGCAGCAATGTGACAAGGAAAATCTCTATGGCTTCTTTGTAATGAAACTAACTCCATTAGTGAGGAAAGAACCTCCTAACCTGATTTACCTGGAAAAGCTTATTATTTTCAACATTATGAAAGTGATGTGGAAGCAACATGCAAATGGTAGAGAGAAACCACATGATCAGTCAAGGAATGGAAAAGGTGGTCCATGGGGATGGTAAGCAGAAGACAGCACAATGGTTACTAACATCAGACAAAATTGAGCTTAAACAAAAACTAAAGAAAGGAAAATGAAGGTCATGGTGTAATGATAAAATCAATTCATTAAATATATGTAGCATTAGTTATGTGTGTAACAAATTTATAAAACATGTATTTATACACCTTAAGGAAGAAATATACTTAGGTATCTTAACAGGTCGAAACACTACAACAACACTAAAATTGAATGGTATGTTAGACATATTGTCTTCATCTTCAAAATTATATTGCTTCATAAAAATGTAAAACTAATCTGACAAACTTCATATTACTAATGAATATAAGTCATGGAGCATGTAGACATATTTACAGCATGCTACCTAACAATAGTCATGTGTACATCATTTTCAGAAGCATATAAAATATTCTCCAGGATAGAACCTATGCTAAACAAGGAAACTCATCTTTAAAAAATAATTGGTTTTTTAATCCAACTTCCTCACAACCCCACATCCCTGGCATCTGAAATCACCATCTGCATGCTGAGCCATTGGAGCCATGTGCATGTGCTACAGGAAGCATTTCACAACCCTGGACCCCAAGCCCTGGTTGCAGGATGACCTGTATCTGAGTCCCTGGTACACTACAAAGGAGCACTTTGCTTTTTTTCTTTGCCATCTGATATCCTGAGCTGGCTGAGAGTCAGTCTTCTCCACTGATAACCTACATCTCCTTCTTTCTTTCACCTCCAACCTTAACTTCCTAGAAACTGTAGTTACAATTTGTTTTCTTTCCTTTAATTTATCCCTCTAAGGTCTCTGAAGTGGTTGAAGAATAGATAGCTAGATTCTCATAGTTAAATTTTGAGTTGTTTAGGAATCAAGAGTGTGTTCTGGATCTAAGAAGATGTTTTTAAAATTGTGATGCAAGCTAGTATGAAAGCTGAGTTAGATATAGAACTTTAAACTCATGGAGATGGTTAGATAGTAGAATGTTAAAGTCAGATGACAAATACACATGAACTGGACATTGGGAATGTATGCTAAGCCGTAAAACTCTCATAATTGTAGCCTATATATTTATGTTGTTTTGTATTGTATTTATTATTATAAGAGAAAGAACCATTTGTTGGACTGAAAGAGGGAGCTGTTGGGGGGAAAAGATATACCTTAAACTTAAAAAGGGGGGAAGAGAATGGGGGGGTTGGGGGGGAAGAGGGTGGGAGGGTGGGACTGGAGAAGGGAGTAGGGAGGGTATTGTGATTGAGATGTAACTTGAAGAAATAAAAAATAAATTATAAAAAAATAATTGTTTTGTTGTTTTGTTTTGTTTTTATACACAGGGTTTCTCTGTGTCACTGAGTCCTGGATATCCAGCCTGTTGTAGACCAAGCTGTCCTTGAACTCACAGAGATCCACCTGCTTCTGCCTCCCTCTTGAGTGGTGGGATTAAAGGTGTGTGCCATATTGCCCATGTCTAGAACTTGTTTTTTAATTGAAGAAAGAATGCCATACATTATATGCTGATCATGTTTTTTTTTTTCAACCTAACTCTTTCCAGATCCTTCACATATCCCAAGCACATGGTCATTTTTCTCTATCTTTTTATAAAACAAATAATTTGGCCAAAAGAATAAAATCAATTGAACAAACAAAAAAGAAACAAAACAGAAAAAGAACAAAGAAAAGTAACATATGAATACTCAAAGAGAAACATAAAAACACAATATTGGAAAACATATGAAATCAAAAGACCAGTAAGACCAAACAAACATGACAAAATGTCTACAAACAGACAATAGAGTTGTTTTGTGTTGGACATCTACTGCGGGCCATGGGACCTACCTTTAAATGTGGTTAATATGCTCAGTGAGACTTCATTGAAGAAAACTAAATTTTCTCTTGCAAGTGAATGTCAACTGCTTCTTGGTTAGAATGGGAGCCCATGTCCACTTCCCTCTCTCAGAACTTTAAATGACTCTTAAGGACATTCTACTATATCCATATTTCAGTGCCTTTCTCAGTTAGTGTTAAATAAATTTCCTCTTTCAGTATATAGGAACTAAAACAGAGATCATCAAATGGACAGTGTGCAGAGTTTGAGATTTTGGAACATTCAATCCTAAATAAGCTGTCTTCATCAAACCCTTTTCTCAAGGCTCAGGGACTCTACAGGAGAGAAAGCAAAAAGACTGTAAGAACAAGAGTGGATCAGCTTCTTTTCACCAAGAAAAGAGTGTCTGATACATAACAGGAACCATGAGCATAAGAACTCACAGTGGGTGTGGCAGCATCCACCTTGTCTATACAGGTTCCAGCCATGCAGCGTATCAGTGATAACATTTATGCTCTGCAGAGGTTATCAGATCTCTCATACCACAGTTGCACATCATCACTGAGCAGCCCCAATATAAACCTGAAACACCACTCAGCTAATCCAATACCTGCTAAGTTCAGCTTACAAGAAATGCGGATCCAAATGCCCACTCAATGAATGTGAAACATAAAATCTTTCCAAAAGTTACAATTACAGACCTACTTCCAGATGCCCAGGTCCCACTGAAAAAAAAAAATGCATACATAAAAAATAAAGATGGTATGTCTCCTCCATAATTAGTATTCCCCTAGTAATCATCCATAAGAAAGCAAATTAGATGACACAATGACAATGAACTCAAATTAGCAATTATAGGGGCTGGAAGATAGATCAGCAGTTAAGAGCATGTACTTCGCCTCCAGAGAATCAGAGGCTTCATTACAGCACTCACATAAGTAGGCTCATAACAACCTGTACCTACCTACTTACACACACAGATACATACACACATATGCACACATGCACACATGTATGCATTCACACATAGGAACACATATACACACAGTCATTCCACATGTAGCATGCAAATGTGCATTTGTGGCAGGTGGAGGGGAGTAAAATTCATCTTTAAAAAAGTAACATTTCTAAATGTGTATGATGAACTCAAAAAGGATATTACTAAATAATAGATGAAAACCAAGAAAGTAGAAACCAACAGTTGAATGAGATAAGTAATAATACAATTCAGGATATGGAAATAAAACTCAATAAAGAGATAGAAATTCTGAAAAAAATTACCAAAGCAAAATAAAACTTTAAATAAAAATATCTGTGAGCTTGACAAAAAGTTAAACAGAAAGTTTCACAGGTTTTGGGTGAAAGCAAAAATATGAGGGCTTGAAAAGAAGGTGGAGGAGTTGGATAACTCTGAGAAAGAAAATGATAAATCTAAATCAAATTCCAAAAAAGAATATTCTAGAACTCTGGAACTCTGTGAAAAGACAGAATCTTTTATAAGACATAATCTATACGTCTTAAACAAAGACAGCAGAAGAAATCTAGATCGAAAGTCACAAAATATTATCAGTCAAATTACAGAAGAAAATTACCCAAATTAGAGGAAAGATATTCATATCAAGATGCAAGAAGCAAAAAATAAACAAAAGAAAAACAACAAAAAGACAAGGCCACAAAAAGATAACCCTGTTTTATATAAGTCTAAACACTAAATGTACAGAACAAGGAACAATTGAAAGTTGAAAAATATTTTATTACAGGAAATATTGTCCAAATGTATGCAAATATATTAATTGATTGCAGCACATAGCAGAATCAAAAAAGAAACCATGTGGTCCTGTCAATGGACACAGAAAAGCCACTGACAGAATTCACCATCCATCATGTTAAAAAGTCTTAGAGACAGGAACAAGAATCTCAGATCTCAGTAAAAATAATGTCTCACAATGCAAACAGCCAGCATTATACTAAACAGGAAAAAAATTTAAAAATTTCTGATATTCATGGATGCCCACTGTTGCCAATCTTGAGCAATACTGTACTTGAAATATTTGACAAAACAGTAAGACAAAATAAAATATCAAAGAGAAACTTATAGCAAATTGCCCTAAATTGAATATATTTTGATGTTATGCTTGAAAGCCACAGGTGACTCCTCCAGAAGATTATGTTATCTGATAAATAATTGTGGTGCAGTATCAAAATATAGAATCAACACACAAATATCATTATTTTCTACATGGGATTAATGATTCTCCTCAGAATTATATGAGGAAAACAATTTAATTCACTACAGAAATTAAAATTCACAAAGAATAGGTAATAGAATAACTTATCAATAACATGTCTATCAGGCTAGCACAAAGTCTTAAGGTTGGGTCCTCAGTATCTTTGTCAAAAGTTGAGTGTGGCAGCACAGTTAACTAATCCTATACAAGTTAATTTCTAGAGCTCAATGTATACACACACATACAAAAATACATGCACACACACATGCAAAGATTCAACACAGTCACTAATCCTTTACATTCTTTGCTGAACTACATAGAAAATTAATATTCATTTGGAAAAAATAGCCAAAAGAATCCCAAGAAAATATAACAATGATTAAGGTATGACAAGCTTGATTACAAATGATATGTGAAAGCATGAAGCTGGTACAGAAATAGATGCCAAGCCCAACAGAATGAACAGGATGTAATTTAACCCATGAATCTATAACAGCCTGATTATTCATGGACAAGATAAAAGACCTTTTGGAGGAAAAATGAAATCTACAATACATGGTGCTGGGACAACTTGATATCTATACAGAATTCCCAAACTACCTTACATCCTATGGAAAAAAATTCCCTCAAACAGAATCTAAGGCTATTTGAAATTAATACCAGGACTGAAACTTCTGTACTGCTCAAAGAGAATGTAGGATAATTCTCCAAGAAATACATGTACTCCATGGCTTTCTGGTAGGATTCCAATAATTGAGTAAATAATGTTGATAATCAATATAAAGATTGTATTAAATTAAGTGGTTTCTTTACCTCAAAGGAGGAAACAATCAGCAGAGATAACAGACAGCCTACAGAAGAGGAGAAAGTGCTTTCTAATCTTCCATACAACAGGGGGAAATCACACAGAATGTATAAAGGCTTTTAAAAACTAAATAACAAAAGAACAAAAAGTCCATCCAGAAAATGGGCAAATTATTTGGTATGCTGTTCTTTTAAAAACCTAAACAATCCCAGCCATTTGATTTTACCAATGAAGACTCAGGAGCCAGATGCTCTGTTGAAAACTTACTACCTCAGAAAGGCAGAGAAAGCACCCAGTTGGCATTCCTAAAACCAAACTCAAAAGCCCTAAAAGCTAAAAACTAAAAGACAAAAGCCCAAAGGAAAAGGGCTCAGAAGAAGCTACGGAAAGAAGCCTTAAAACCTTCTGAAGGAGAAAACCTTGATCATGGTGGATCTTCTGAGATTATGTCATTGTGAAATATCAATGAAGACTAGCAAATAGTTTGCTGCAACTATTTGGGAAAAATTAATATCAATTTTCCAAAAAGCAAACAAACACAATTCATAAAATGAACTAGTTGGATTTTTCCTCATATTGTAAAGGGAATGCCAATCCTGATGTACCAACATTCTACACTGATGTAAACAAGATGGAAATGGTGGGTACAAAGACCAACAAAATCAGCAAGGTAATCAAAAGTCCATATACATTAGTTCAAAAGCAGAATTGTATGTGATCCTTATGGTGTTATTAGATTTTCCTTAATCTCTTACCATAATTACTGATTCTTCATATACTGAAATATTAGTTGTGTTGAATATAGAAACTGCTAAATTTATTTCTGATAACTCAGGATTAACTGCTTTATTCAGTTGCAACAGGTCATCAGAAGTACAAAAGATCCATCACGATATATTACTCATATTCAGTCTCATATAGGTTTGCTAGGTCCATTGACACAAAAAAATGAGGAGATTGACCAGTTACTAATAGGAAATTCATTGTAAGACTCAATTTTTCATGAGAAACCTCATGTTGACAGCTCAAGTTTAAAGAAACAATTCTCCATTACTGGCAACAAGTTGGAAAAATAATAAAAGAAAGTGTCCTATGTGTTCTCTGTATAACCAAACTCCATTATCTGTTGGAAGTAACCCTAGGAGTACTAAAAAGAGTGAAATTTTGCAAATGGATGTGTTTCATTTTGCAGAATTTGGAAAACAAAGGCATGCATATCATACCATTGATGTGCACTGAATTTTTCAATTGGCAGCTGCTTTACGTTCTGAAAAAGCTGGTTGTGTTATCAAATATTTATAAAAATAATAGCATTTATGGGAATATCTGAACAAATTAACAAGATAATGCCCCTACCTACATGTCCAATAAAATGAAGCAACTCTTTGCATATTATAACACATATCACTGGTATTCCACACAATCCTACAGGACAAACAGTTGTAGAAAGAGCTATTTGTACCTTAAAAGAGATGTTTATTAAACAAAAGGGGAAATTAAAGAATCCCAGGGACAGATTACACAATGCTTTGCTCTCATTGAATTTTCTAAATGTTGATGAAAATGTACCACTACGGCCTGAGAAGGTCCAGGTTAAAGGCGCTTCCCTAGCCAAAGAGTGGGTACCCAAACCCAAATGCATTTCAAAAGTGTGGCTCCCTTGAGAAAATCTGCTGCCTTGCAGCAAGAGAGCTAAGGCCTTGGCTCTCCCTATGTACTAAGAAACCAACAGTCTTCTAGACAGAGATGTAAGCATGGATCCTAATAGCCTTGATTGGTCACCATATTAACTCCTGATTGGCTTGATCATCGTTATTACCAGGCCTAAATTGAAACACAACTGGAAAAGTCAATTGTGGTGGTGTAGTACCAAGGAGCTCCTCTGGGGGCATGCTTGGTTCCACATTTAGCACTATTAAAACTATCTGGTCTTCTGCTGGTGCAACAGTGGCTCTGCAGGCCTGGATGAGAAAGTGCATGGAGGAGAACAAGCTTGCAGTGTGCATTGTGACCCTGCCTGCTTTCCAGTTTCAGTCACCAACCCTAGCAGATTTTTCTTAAACTCCTCATTTTGCATTTGCAAATTTTCTATTAAAGCCATAGCAAGCTTCATCCTTGTGATAAGCCAATAAAAGAGAAAAAAGAACAGCATAAAACATTCCTCCTGATTGAAAAACAGGATAAAACCCAGCAACAGCCATTGCCATTTTGTCAAAGAACTGTGTCATAGTTCCAAAACCTTCAGTTTCCTGTACAGTTTTGAAAGCCAAGTTACCCAAAACACCTTACTGATATTGGGCACCACCTGAAACCACAAAATAAATATTTTTGTTAACAAAGATAGTTATTAATAACTATAAACTGTTATATTAGGCCATCAGAGAAGCAAGTGGTGGCCTGCCAGGAAGCCAGTTAGCCTTGCCAGCCTGACTTGCCTGAACTGGTGGACTGACCTATCCTGGGGATAAAGCCCTGGACCAAGGGTGGCCTTCACTACCTGCAACCAAAAATCTGTTAACTAATATATTTATTAACAACCATAAACTGTAATATTAGGCCAGTGGAGCAGCTGGTGGCAGTCTAGCAGAAGGCCTGTAACCCTGCCTTAACTGGAGGCCAGAAAACCAAGGTAGCCTTTTCCAAATAATTAAATACACCAAGACTTTTTAATATTTCAACACTTAGGCCTTAGCTGACTCTCAATTAGCTAATCTAAGTTAACCAAACCAACTACTCTTAATCAATCATGTGGCTTGCTATACCTTCAGGGCTCACAGAGCTCACATCCAGACATCTTGTTGCTTCCAAATCCTGGTGGGAAGAGGAGGTTTCCTCTGTCTCTTCCCAGGGATCCTTAGATAGTCACAAAAAGTTCAGCCTTCCTATTCCTTTTAGGCCCAGCTGAATGGCCATCAGTGACTTTCATTATCATATTAGAGAATGCTTCAGAAAGGGTAGTACAAGACCTTCCTCCAACAAGGATGTTTGAAAAAGTCATAAGAAACCATATGATTAACTCTTCATCACATAAACTTAATTTTGTATAAGTCTATGTACATACATCATGTACATAGTTATTATGTACCTAGACATTAATATTATATACATAGATTCTATTATGTACTTAGATATTATGTACATAGATTTTCCTAAGTAAAATTTTTCTCTTATAGGCTGACAAGGCTCCTTCCAAGAGCCAGAGACCATCTAACAAACATAGTAATAGTAGGCAAGAGAAACCGTTGTTTAGAGTTTTTGCTCAAGATTGTCTTACACAACCCAAAACATAACAGACTACTTGCACTGCACTTGTTGGCCTCCAGGAGGTAAACAGTAAGTCCACATTGCTGAAGACATAGGACCCAAAGAACCCTGAGATGAAACTGTCCTAAATCCCACCTCCCTAAAGACTAGCAATCATGGTCCAAGATTTGCTCTAAAATCTTTCCAAGAAGAGAAGCAGCCAACAGTCCAACCCAATTATGATGTCTATGAGATCTATATTGTTGTGAAGAACTGAAGGAAGAAAAGAACAATTGCTGGCTTATTTGTACTGAACTATATGAAGGCACAATGTTTTCTGTATATCTGGTAAGATATTTACAAAGAAATGAACAAAAAGGCAGAATATCATTAAAAGATCTTAAAATTGAAAAAAGAAAGCAAAAAGAAATTTAATCTCTCATCTTCCTTTCTGAGTACTTAAGTTTGATTGTCTATGAGACCAGCACAAGGAAATTGAATGTTATTATGTTGCTTAATAAATGTAAAATGGTTAACTCAGAGTGTTAATGTGAAACACTGATTGGACATTGTTTGTTTGTCTTGTCCCTCCCTTGTGAACTTTGATATTTACCAAACTAGCTTCCAGTAATACACTGAAATTTAACATCATGCAAAGCACTGTTAATAAACAGTTTTCCAGAAGTACCGTCGCAATTGGAGTGCCTTAGACTTTAGAAGATGGGGTTCTGTAGGCTGTTGCTCTTAGCCAATGTCATCCTATTCTCATTGCTGTCTACTGCTGAAGTTCAAGGTAAGTGGAAACAGGTTTGAAATAATGTACTTTCTAGTCAGATGTATATACCTTTTTTGTGTTTGAGAATATTTTTAATTTGTTATAAGTTTTTAATAAAACATTACAAATGGAAAAGAAACTATAAAATATTTTAAGTGAAAAATAGGATTTTGAAATATAAAAACCAATCTATTTATGGAAATAGTTCCTGGTAAGCAATTTGAGGGGGAAAATTAAATAAAGGGTTTTTTTCTCTGTTTTCCAAACTCCGAAGTGTTCTTAGCCTCAAAATATGATTTGGAGAGAACAAAAAAATTGTCTTTTAAAATGCATAAATAATAAATGTAACAAGATGAATTTTCAAAATGAAATTCAACTTAAAAGGGGGGGAACAACCCACCTGACAGACTCTAAACATTTCTGAATCTGTGTGGGATTGATTTCCTTTTAACAGACTATATAAGTTTTAACTTCATAGTCACTAAAATGAGTAACCTTTTGCATCTCAATCACATTATATTTTATCTAATGGAAATGTCTTAATAAGACAATGAAGAATACTGGTTTTTTTGTAAGTAAGCCACCAAAATGCTAACAGTGTGCTTTTTTCCCTGATCTCTCTAATGAAATTAAAAAGTGGAAGGAGATTATGCTACCCCTGAATTAACACTGTGTCTGAAGAGGATTTAACAGTGTCCTTCAGTGATTCATGAAGGCACCACATCCAAGGAATCCAAACAATGCTTTAAAAGAGATGTAGGAGTTTGGAATATAATAACTCTGCTTGACTCTGGTTTCAGAAAGAATTTATTTTGCTATTTTTTTTTATTCTGTTGGTTTTTTTTTTTGCTAATGTTCACATATAATTAAAGGTTATTTACATAGTGATTCAGTTCTTACATGATTAAAAAAGATAGAAAAAAGATCATTACTTTTGTTTTAAGATCGATACTTAGAAAATTTGTAACATTATTTCAGAGATTTAAACTTATTTTATTGTGTTACCACATTTCACTTTGAATTGTAATCATGGAAAAATAGTCACCTAATGAGAGAAAAATTCCAGCCCACCTAATGACAGAAAACATTTGTTTCATTGGTTTTTAATTTAAATTTTTTGTGTATTTTATGTGTTATTTTCTCTTCCCTTTTGTTCCTACAAATGATCTCATATCCACCTCCTTCTTCTTTAAGTCATGGCCTCTTTCATTACTAGTTGTTATTGCATGCATGTATGTATATGTAGATATATGTATCCGTAAATATAGTTAGCTCAGTTCATACAATTTTATTTGTAAACACTGTGTGTCTGGTATTCTGTACAGTCTGGAAAAGGACCTACAATAGTCAAACTTTTAATATTGAGTGAATTTATAAGAATGAAGCAAGTCAGAGTAAAATAATAAGTAGCAACTAAGGAGTTGATAAATATATGAGAGACCAGCAGGCAGGCTTACAGAGAGAAAGATGGACAGACAGACAGAGAGCAAAACCTTACTTCAGGTCCTCAAAATGTTGAACATTAATCCCCTAGGTCAGCTAATTTATGGCAGCCATCTGGACTTTCCCTATGAGAGTTCCCACAGATGAGGCATCTAAGTAATAGAACAATAGCAAGAGATAGAGATCACATGATCAATTAGGGTTCTCACAATATCCAGCAGAAACTAATTCGAAAAGTTGAAACAATAAGCTGGACTTTCCAATTGCTTTTTCCCCACAAATATAAACTTGTCCTGGCAGATCTTTCAGTTGTTTTCTCTACCCCTCCTGGGAATCTAGATGTGGAACTCAAGTTGACTGCCCTTTGACAAGCTTCCTCAGTTTTGGGCAGATATTTGCAAGTTGATTTGAAGGTTTTTTTGTTTATTTCTTTTGTTTTTGTTTACTTGGAAAACTATTATATTTTTAATTTATTTTTTA
Organism: Lophiomys imhausi; assembly: GCA_907164525.1. Classification (NCBI taxonomy): domain Eukaryota; kingdom Metazoa; phylum Chordata; class Mammalia; order Rodentia; family Muridae; genus Lophiomys; species Lophiomys imhausi. Next base: position 12,460,187 of record CAJQZJ010004752.1, read on the forward strand.
TTTCTTCAAGTTACATCTCAATCACAATCTCCTCCCTACTCACCCCTCCAGTACCACCATCCCACCCTCTTCCCTAAAACACCCTATCCTCTTCCCCCCCTTTTTTTTTAGTTTAAGGTATATATTTTCCCCCTAACAGCTCCCCCTTTCAGTCCAACAAATGGTTCTTTCTCTTATAACAATAAATACAAAACTCATATAATGGTTCTGCCTATTGGAACTCTACCTGGCTGTCATTTAAAAAAAAAAAAAGCTGCCTTACTGAAGACAACTCTGAGATTCCATCTCACACATATCACAATGGCTATGATCAAAAACTCAAATGACAGCATATGCTGGTGAGGTTGTGGAGAAAGGGGAACTCTCCTCCATTGCTGGTGGGTGTGCAACCTTGTACAACCACTATGGAAATCAATCTGGGGATATTTTAGAAAACTTGGAATAGCTCTACCTCAAGACCCAGCCATACCACTCCTGGGTATACATCCAAATGATTCCTCACCAAACCACAAGGACATCTCTTCATCTATGTTCATCCAAACTTATTTGTAATAGTGAGAAACTGAAAGCAACCTAGATGTCCCTCAACAAATGAATGGATAAAAAACAAACAAAAAAAAAAACTGTGGTACATTAACACAATGGAATACTACTCAGCTTTCAGAAACAATGAAATCATGCAATTTTCAGCCAATTGAATGGAAGTAGAAAAGATTATCCTCAGTGAGCTAACCCAGACTCAGAGAGATGTACATGGCATCTATTCACTTATAATTGGATTTTAGCCATGTAGTGCAGGATAGCTATCCTACAACCAACACACCAAAAGGAACAGGAACATAGACTTTGTTACCTGTTAGTGAGACACTTTGCCCTGGTGGTGCTGCCATGTAGGCCCCCAGTATATGAGGAAGCTCTTAGCCCTCATATGACTGCTGAACTGGGACGGGGGCACTGAGATGTAGGTACACTGCACTCTGGAGGAGTACATTAGGAGCTAGAGGAAGTTGAGGGTGGGAGGGTGGGACCAGGAGGGGTGGAAAGAGGGCACTGTGATGGAGATGTAACTTGAAGTAATAAACAAACACACACAAAAAAGCTTGCCTTAGCTATTTCTTCAAGTTTTTCTAGATAACTAATATTGTAATATCAGTCATTACATATATATATATATGACATATATGATACTATATATATTTATAGTGTTCCTAAATATGTATATCTTGAAATTTATTATTTCACTTTGGGTTGTTGTACGTCAAATTAACTCTACCAGTTAAAACAGAAGATTTGGATTTCATGTATAATTCTCCAGAGAGCACAGCATACTTGGTTAGCCTGAAGTAAAGGGCAGATATTCAAAGACCGTCACTGATCACCTACACACTTTAAATCTCAGTTAAAGATGATGTTAACAGTGAACTTACAGAAAGGGAAAAAGAAGACAAAGGAAATGAAAATTATGTTAATGATATAACTACTTTTGATAGCCTCAGAAAAGGAAATTGTTCTCATGGGGAGGAGTCAATGAAACTCTATCTCAAGCTGCCTGAAGTCAAGTACCTGTGTAAACCCTTTTGTTCCCTGTCTACATATTGACCAAACAAATCAAAAAACTAACGTAATGTTTTCATATAAAGAGAACACTTTACATGCTTTTAGCAACAAAATATGTATGTATCGTGCTTCATTAGGCAACAGGAAGGCTGAGAAGGAAATTTAATTCACAAGCAGGGCACTCTGTGGCATTATGTTCACAAACAAAATGTACAAAAAGCAAAACATAAACAGACAAATAAGTTGCAGGACTGTGTGTGTGTGTGTGTGTCCTTTAGTAAAGATATTTTTAAGTTTACAACAGAATCTGCAGTGAGAATAGTAATTTTCTGTTTTTGTAGTGGGTAGTTGAGTAAAGGAACACTAACTAGGGAGGTAAATATTCATAGCCAGCAAGATCATTGATGTGAGCACTCAATATTACATGGATAGTGAAGAAAGGGTTTGAAAGAGGTTGGAATGTGGTTGGAGGATAGTAGCATTGTTATTCAGAAAAGACATGAACATATGCAAAAAAAGTGTAAGCAGATAAAGTCCTGCTATTTGGGAAACAATGTATGTCTGAAACATAGTATTCCCAGTATATGTGGAGTTTCTACCAACAACATCTTCAAAACTGTCTAACATCAAACATAAACAGGTTAGCAACTTCAGGTTCCACGAGGCTAAATAACACAGGAATCAATAATTTTAAATATCATGTAACATGGAGAATTAACTCTAAGTAAGCAAAAATGAAATGTTTCACTCTTTTTGAGGATATTACTACAAAATATTGTCAAAATATACATTAAACACGTGTAGATTGGTTAAAATTAAATTGATAAGAAGGGAAGCTATGAGACATGTATGTAAGAGGAGTGCATGATTTTCATGTATGACTCAAATTTCATGTGGACTAAGCTTCATAAAACATAAGTCTAGAAATAACTACTTTTGGAAGTTTTTAAAAAATTCAATAAAAACTTATAACGGTTTACGTGCTAATTGCTATAACATATTTACACTTGTAGATGTATATATCACGTGTAAAATTGTCCACATATCCTGGGAGTTGTGTTTATAGACATATTGTTGGCCAGAATTTAGCTGCAGTATTATCTTCATTGGATTGGTCTTTCTGGTTGTTTGTTCCTTGTTATTTTTTAATGAAACCAAATTTATTTTGAAATCTGACAAATAAAATTTATGCTAGTATATATCATACTAAACTAACTACTGGGCGTGTTTACTACTCCCTTTAAACATACACCAGAGATAATCGTGGCAGACATATCAGTGATGATGTCAATGAGAAGAACAAGAGAGGATAGAAGTTGATGGCTAAGCCCCGCCCTCTCATGCAGCCATTGCTCACTCTGCAGTCAGTGGCTATGCAAGCATTTCATGTCAAGTTTTAAAGTTCTGTTGGGCTACTTTTTAAATATAGTCAAAACTTTTTAATACATATCAATCCAAAACATAAACTCCATATTTAATTTTTTAAATATTTAATTTTTCTCATACTCAAGGAGCAAATGCTAATTATACACAAGAGTGGATTTCATTGTGACATTGTTATACTTATTTATTAGATGATTGCAGGTCACTTCTTTACTAATCAAATCAAACACCAGAGGCACTTAACCTATATCCGTTTACGCTAACTGAAAGGGAAAATTATCATCAAATACCAAAAGAAAATAATTAATGATTCATCAGTGATGATTACCATTTAATTTTTTATCTTTGCTTTATTTCTCCAAGCGAGGCTTTGTGATTTTCCAAAAATAAGCCATGGAATACTATATGATGAAAAGAAATATGAGTCATTTCCCCCGGTTTTTACTGGAGAGGTCTTCTACTACTCCTGTGAATATAATTTTGCATCTCCTTCAAATTCCTTCTGGACTCGAATAACATGCACAGAAGAAGGCTGGTCACCAACTCCAAAGTGTCTCAGTGAGTAAACGTCCATCTTTAGACGAACACTGAGTGAAAGATCAAGACTATGTGTAAGAGGGGAATTGTTGGACCTGGAAAATCAGAGTTGGGCTGAAGAAGGGACAGATACAGCCTTTCTCATAAGAGCTATTTTTTTTAGGAAAATCTAATGGAGAACATATTGTCTACTCTAAAAAAAGAAAATTATGAGTTGAAAGCCAATGAAGATTCACAAATATTGTCATGCATCTACTTTTTAGGAAACTGCCCACACTTTTTATGTGAAAAAAAAATCATTTCATATATCCACTCTGGTTGAATTACCTTTTCTCTTAAACATTCAAAGGCAAGACATTTTCCTTTTGTATTTCCAAAACTGACTTCATCTTTAGAATTCTTATCCATAATTCAAGGATCCTTAAGTGCATGTATGGTGCAAATCTGAGGATGACAGGAATATTTTTAAAAATGATGGGAAACAGGATAGATAAATCAGTGAAGCATACCATAACAGTCATTTCTTGTTGAAGATATATTCAGGGGGAAAAAGCATATCAAAATACTATTTTTTATAGAGAAGTTTATCAAAAAATATTTTATTTAAAAAACTATTTCAAAAGCAGTGTGAATAGGGAGATAATAAACAAGATCC
>CAJQZJ010004752.1:12504318-12531467 GCA_907164525.1 Lophiomys imhausi
AGTTTCCCCTAGGCCACTGATCGGACAGATCAAACCCCTCCAGGCAACAGCTGAGCCACAGGGTCCAGTCCTTGGCCTTTTGGTGTCTTGTTCAGGTTTTTTTTGCTCACCGGCTTCTTTCTGCTTCAGGGAGACCTGGCCATCAAATGATGGCCAGCACTTTTTTCAGCAGGACTCTTGGAGCTCTCTAGCATCAGGAACCTCTTCTTTTTCTGGGCTCCATGCACTGTCCTTAAGTAGGAGAAACTCTGTTTCAGCTTAATTTGGGCTCTGCCCACTTAGAGGCTGAAAACAATGTCAGGCCAGATACTTTGTTTATTCAAGTCTATTGAGTCTTTCCTGTTTCTCCTGACTTCAACCTTGTTTTTCAGTCTATTAAGTCTTTGCTGTTTTTCCTGACTTCATGCTGATAATGCTCTTAATGCCCCAAATTAAGAGACAGTATCAGAAACTCCTATATATTTTCTAAATCTAATTTATCTAACCCCTACAGAAAACATATGAAATCAAAAGAGCAGTAAGACCAAACAAATATGACAAAATATCTACAAAAAGACCATTGAGTTGTTTCGTGTTGGACATCTACTTCAGGCCATGGGACATACCTTTAAATGTGGTTAATATGCTCAATGAGACTTCATTGAGGAAAACTAAATTTTCTCTTTCAAGTGAATGTCAACTGCTTCTTGGTTAGTGGTGAGAGCCCATGTACACTTCCCTCTCTCAGAACTGAAATGACTCTTAAGGACATTGTACTATACACATAGTTCAGTGCCTTGCTCAGTTAGTGTTAAAGAAGTTTCCTCTTCCAGTAGATGGGAACTAAAACAGAGATCTTCAAATGAACAGTGTGCAGAGTTTGAGATTTTGGAACATTCAGTCTTAAATAAGATGTCTTCATCAAACCCTTTTCTCAAGGCTCAGGGACTATACAGGAGAGAAAGCAAAAAGACTGTAAGAACAAGAGTGGATCAGCTTCTTTTCACCAAGAAAACAGTGTCTGACATCCATAACAGGAACCATGAGCATAAGAACTCACAGTTGGTGTGGCAGCATCCACAGTGTCTATACAGGTTCCAGCCAGGCAGGGTATCAGTGACATTTATGCTCTGCAGAGGTTGTCAGATTTCTCATACCACAGTTGCACATCAACACTGAGCAGCCCCAAGAATAAACCTGATGCACCACTCAGCTGATCCAATACCTGCTAAGTTCAGCTTACAGGAAATGCAGATGCAAATGCCCATTTAATGAATGTGAAACACATAACCTTACCAAAAGTTACAATTATAGACCTACTTTCAGATGCCCAGGTCCCACTGAAAAAAAAAATGCATACGTAAAAAATAAAGATGGTATGTCTCCTCCATAATTAGTATTCCCCTAGTAATCATCCATAAGAAAGCAAATTAGATGACCCAATGACAATGAACTCAAATTAGCAGTTATAGGGGCTGGAAGATAGATCAGCAGTTAAGAGCATGTACTTCACCTCCAGAGAATCAGAGGCTTCAATATAGCACTCACATAAGGAGGCTCAAAACCACCTGTACCTACCTACTTACACACACAGATACATACACACATATGCACACATGCACACATGTATGCATTCACACATAGGAACACATATACACACAGTCATTCCACATGTAGCATGCAAATGTGCATTTATGGTAGGTGGAGGGGAGTAAAATTCATCTTTAAAAAAGTAACATTTCTAAATGTGTATGATGAACCAAAAAAGGATATTACTAAATAATAGATGAAAACCAAGAAAATAGAAACCAACAGTTAAATGAGATAAGTAATAATACAATTCAGGATATGGAAATAAAACTCAATAAAGAGATAGAAATTCTGAAAAAAGTCCCAAAGCAAAATAAAACTTGAAATAAAAATATCTGTGAGCTTGACAAAAAGTTAAACAGAAAGTTTCACAGGTTTTGGGTGAAAGCAAAAATATCAGGGCTTGAGAAGAAGGTGGAGGAGTTGGATAACTCTGAGAAAGAAAATGATAAATCTAAATCAAATTACAAAAAAGAATATTCTAGAACTCTGGAACTCTGTGAAAAGACAGAGTCTTTTATAAGACATAATCTATATGTCTTAAACAAAGACAGCAGAAGAAATCTAGATCGAAAGTCACAAAACATTATCAGTCAAATCACAGAAGAAAATTACCCTAATTAGAGGAAAGACATTCATATCAAGATGCAAGAAGCAAAAAATAAACAAAACAAAAAACAACAAAAAGACAAGGCCACAAAAAGATAACCCTGTTTTATATAAGTCTAAACACCCAATGTACAGAACAAGGAATAATTGAAAGTTGAAAAATATTTTATTACAGGAAATATTGTCCAAATGTATGCAAATATATTAATTGATTGCAGCACATAGCAGAATCAAAAAAAAAAAAAAAACCATGTGGTCCTGTCAATGGACACAGAACAGCCATTGACAGAATTCACTATCCATCATGTTAAAACATCTTTAAGAGACAGGAACAAGAATCTCAGATCTCAGTAAAAATAATGTCTCACAATGCAAACAGCCAGCATTAAACTAAACAGGAAAAAATTTAATAATTTCTAATATTCCATGGATGCCCACTGTTGCCACTCTTGAACAATACTGTACTTGAAATATTTGACAAAACAATAAGACAAAATTAAAAAAATCAAAGAGAAACTTAAGCAAATTACCCTAAATTGCATATATTTTGATGTTATGCTTGAAAGCCACAAGTGACTCCCCCAGAAGATTATGTTATCTGATAAATAATTGTGGTGCACTATCAGGATATAGAACCAACACACAAATATCATTATTTTTCTACATGGTATTAATGATTCTCCTCAGAAATATACCAGGAAAACAATTTCATTCACTTGAGAAATTAAAATTAACAAAGAATAGGTAATAGAATATGTTAATCAATACCATGTCTACCAGGCCAGCACGAAGTCTTAAGGTTGGGTCCTTAGTATCTGGGTCAAAAGTTGAGTGTGGCAGCACAGTTAACTAATCCTATACAAGTTAATTTCTAGAGCTCAATGTACACACACACATACAAAAACACATGCACACACACGTATATACACATGCACATGCAACACAGTCAATAATCGTTTACATTCTCTGCTGAACTAGGTAAAAAAAATTAATGTTCAATTGGAAACACAAATAGCCAAAAGAATCCCAAGAAAGATATATATATATATATATATATATAAAATGAAAATATATATATATATAATATATATTTCGAGAAAATATAACAATGCTTAAAGTATGACAAACTTGATTACAAATGATATGTGAAAGCATGAAACTGGTACAGAAATAGATGCCAAGCCCAACAGAATGAACAGGATGTAATTTAGCCCATGAATCTATAACAGCCTGATTATTCATGGACAAGATAAAAGACCTTTTGGAGGAAAAATGAAATCTACAATACATGGTGCCGTGACAACTTGATATCTATACAGAATTCCCAAACTACCTCACATCCTGTGGAAAAAAATCCCTCAAACAGCATCAAAGGCTATTTGATATTAATACCAGGACTGAAACTTCTATACTGCTCAAAGAAAATATAGGAGAATTCTCCAAGAAATACATGTACTCCATGGCTTTCTGGTAGGATTCCAATAATTGAGTAAATAATGTTGATAATCAATATAAAGATTGTATTAAATTAAGTGGTTTCTTTACCTCAAAGGAGGAAACAATTAGCAGAGATAACAGACAGCCTACAGAACAGGAGAAAGTGCTTTCTAATTGTCCACACAACAGGGGGAAATCATACAGAATATATAAAGGCTTTTAAAAACTAAATAACAAAAGAAGAAAAAGTCCACTCAGAAAACGGGCAACTGGGCGGGCCAAGATGGCGGCGACCTACACTGACGCATTTTGAACACAGGGGAAAAAAGAGCCATAAAAAACACAGAGTTATTGGGCACTGAGCAAAAACCGGAGGGGCTAGACCCCCCCCCCCCGGAACACTCACAGCTGCCAAGGGACTGACAGCTGTTCAACCTGGTTTTACAAACCTCCAAGAGTTGAAAAAACTTAGAGCTAAGGTAAAATAATGCATGGTGTTAGCCCATGCCTTTACCTCCAGCAGAGACAGGAGGATCACTATAGAGTTAGTTGTCTTATAAATTCTAGAGTTACAAGAAACAGGGTGGTGATGGTGCACACCCTTAGTCACATCATTGGGGAAGAATACACCCTTAATCCCAAACACTAGAGACAGAAACAGGCAGATCTCAGAGCTCAAGGCCACCTGATACAAAACAAACTCTAAACAGAGAAAAACTTTGATCCAGGGGTGGAGGAGCACATCTTTAATCCCATCAGTTGGAAACCACATGTCTTTGATCCCAAAATTAAGAATGCAGAGACAGGCACATAGGATTTGGAAAGATTTAAGTTTAAAAGCTACTTACAAAAGGCAGGCTGCAATTCAAACAAATTGTCCTTTGAGATCTCAAAATATATACACTAAAGGTTTGTTTAGCTCCAAAATATCAAAATAATTTCTTCTTTAATCCGGATTGAAAGGTAATACTTTATATATTATCAAAAAACCAAATTTGCTCCAGGAAAAATATTACCTGACCCCCCCAAAAAAAGGTAACTGTCCCAGAGTTAGGATTAGGGCAGGGCTCTGTTCTTATCTTTCCAGGAGATTTAAAGCATCCATTCAAGGAATCCAGGGACAATTGGACAACGGAAACCTCAGCAGAAAACAGATCAGACACCAAAGAAGACGAGTGGCCCAGATGATCCAGCCTTGCAGACTTCTTCAATAGCAGTTTCCTCAAAAGTCTATAACCACAACAACTCAAAATCGCTAAGATCGTTCAGCTCCACAGACTACTCCAGCCAGATCTTCAGTAAAGTTCTGAAGATCAGCTTCTGTCTATGAACTTCGTAGGACATCTAAATAGCTGAGCACAAAGGGACTGAACATCAAATGATTCTATTAACATTTTTAACCATTTTTCCATTCTTATTTGGGTGCCAAACAGGTTTACTACGTCCCAAATCAGCAGGAAGTCATTTTAAGAGAACAACGTCCCATGCCCAGAAGGTGGGGCGGGTGTTCTTCCCCTTTGGTTATTTGATAGACAATAGAAAATTTTGTTATTTAGGGGAAAAGACTACAAGCTGTTAAATGGTCTTGTTAAATGGGTTTTGGAGGTTAGACCCAGGGACTTCTCTCTTTTGCTTTTCTGTATCCTCCTTTCTCTCCTATATAGGAGTGAACAGATTTGAGAAAAATGGGATATAGACATAGTATAGGAAAGAACAAGAAAAAAGGACAGATTATTGAATATAGCTTTATACCTTTGTATACTGATACAAAATTAAGATTATATTTGGCCACAATGGTATTGACCCTAGTATATTAATGTAAAATTAAGATTGTATTGGGCTACATCGGTATTGATATTTGTATATTGATACAAAATTAAGATTATATTTGGCCACATTGGTATTGATCTTTGTATATTGATACAAAATTAAGGGTAACGCTTCTTAAAGGTATTGTTTGTAGTAACAATTAAAAATGAAATGTCAAGTTTTGACCTCTCGCTACCAACCAACATAAACTGTTTAGGATAATTAAGAAACGGAAACTAATAGTCATGAAAACGTGTCATTTTGTTAGTTACTATAACAGTCTATCACAGTTATTTTCTAAGCTACTCAGAAATCAAGTTGCTAAGAGACAAGCAATATTTGCTTATCTAAATATAAGAGATAGATAGGGCATCTTCAAAAACCTCAAGAAATCTGCAGAATATGGCATTCAAAGATGTTTTCTTAACTTAAGATTTTTTGATATCGAGACATGTCAGCTCCTGACAGCACCCCCTATATTACTCCAAGTAGAAGATGAGCATCGAAGAATCTCCAGTGGGAGATGATTAAATTGGTGGTAAGCCATTCTCTTGGCAAGAAAAACCACTTGCTTCAACTGTAGACAGACTTCTGTCCAAAAAGGACAAAACTTTGAAGCAGGTAAGTTGACAGCCTAGCTCTGCCAAGACAGGGTAGGTAAGTCCTTCATAATTCCTGCTCTACAACCAATGTCTGTCAGAGAAATGGGGCCAAATGGCTGAAGATTGATGCTGTAATATATGGAGAGAAAATGGGAACTGTCCAGGCAGCCACTGGTATGTCATTTTTTAGTTTTGGAAGCTGCAGGCCCCGCACTTCCTATATAATCAGATATATTTATCCCTCTCAGGTCTCTGAGGTGGTTGAAGAATAGATACCTAGAGTCTCATAGTTAAATTTTGAGTTAGATATAGAACTTTAAACTCATGGAGATGGTTAGATAGTAGAATGTTAAAGTCAGGTGCCAAATACATATGGACTGGACATTGGGAATGTATGCTAAGCCATATAACTCTTATAATCGTGGCCAATTTATTTCTGTTGTTTTGTATTGTATTTATAGTTATAAGAAAAAGAACCATTATTTGGACTGAAAGGGAGAGCTGTTGGGGGGAAAAAGAAATACCTTAAACTAAAAAAAAAAAAAAAAAAGAAGGGAAGAGAATGGTGGGGCTGAGGGGGAGGAAGGTGGAAGGGTGGGACTGGAGGGGGGAGTAGGGAGGGGATTGTGATTGAGATGTAACTTGAAGAAATAAAAAATAAATTATTAAAAAAAAAAAAGTCCCAGGGCAAGGCTCTCTCCCCATCTCTCACAGAAACGGAAGCCACTAAACCAGGATTCGGGAACTCCCATTTGGAGAGGCGCCTGGTAAGATCGATCCCAACTTACAGCAGGCAGAATCAGGGTCCACTTGGCCATAGATCGCTGGCCTATTGGGCTCCCCACACATCAGGTAGAACTTATACCCACTTAAAAAACTTTGCGAGATATGGAAGGCTTAGCAAGGAACAAACAGGGGGCTCAGCGGGTGGTCCGCAGCCGCTTGTGAGGCGGAGGGTGGGAGGTTCCAAGACAGCGCGGGAAGCTGGGAACACAAAGGGGGGTGGGACGGGCCGAATCCCGCACAGTCACGGCAGTGCAGCTGGGGAGGGAGCCCGGCTGGCAGGGCTAAATCCCCGCAAACCCACGGCAGGTCATCTGGGGAGAGAGACAGGCGTGGGCGGGGCCAGGGATCTGTGCACCCACGGCTGAGCTGCTGGCGCGAGAGGACCACTGAGGCGGCCGGGGGATCCGGGGCTTGGGGTACCCATGGCCTAGCAGCCAGGGAGGGGGACCCGTGGCTGGGCAGACAGGAAGGGAATCAGGCACAGAGTCCAGCCCTGTGACGAGAAGCCTAGAGAGAAACCAGAAATCGGGACCATAGCTGTATCCTGGAAAATCCAAACATATTAGGTGTGGAGCCAGACCCTGTCAGCCTCCTTGATGACAAACAAAGCCCACAGAATCTGTGCCTGGGCAAACAGGCCCATACCATCAGAACCATTACAGGCTGATAACTCAGAGTGCAACATAGGGAAGTCTGAATTGGGAGCAGTGAAACAATCCTGGTCCATTACTCACAACCTGGGAATAGGCTGCACCAGCTCACAGTGCCTCAGGCGATTAAAACCACAGTGACCCTGAAATCCCCCTGTAAGTAACGACAGATAGCCAAGTAACTCGTCCCCTGAACCAAATCATCCACTGTGGTTCCAAGCACAGAAAACAGACAGCTAAACGCACTCAATGGCCAAAGGTAAAAAAAAAAATAGAAATCAAGGAAATATGACTCCAACAAAGCAAAATCATCCTAGCTCATCCAATTCGGATGACCACACACCAACAGAAACACATGAAAACGTTGACAATTCTGCATTATGGAAAGTGATAGAGTCCCTGCAAGAAGAACTTAAATCTATGAAGGAATTCAAAGAAGCCACAATTCTACAAATCAAAACAAGGAACAACACCATGAAAGAGCTCCAAGCCAAGGTGACAGAGCTTGAACAGGAAAAGGAAAAAGCCATGAAAGATTTTCATACAAAAACAAGCAAGCTGGAGAAGGAAATGTACAAAACGAACAAAACCATATAAGACATGAAAATAGAAATAGAAACAATAAAGAAAACACAGTCAGAGTTAAAAGAGGAAGTGGAGAACCAAGGGAAGGGAACAGGAACTACGGATGTGAGTATCAACAATAGGATGCAAGAGATGGAAGACAGGATCTCAGGCATGGAAGATTCAGTGGAAGAAATCAGTACAACATCCAAAGAAAATGAGAAGGCTAAAAAATCTCTCACCCACAACATCCAAGATATCAAGGACTCAATGAAAACACGGAACCTAAGAATTATAGGTATAGAGGAAAGAGAGGACTCCCGACTCCAAGGTCCAGGAAATATCTTCAACAAAATCATAGAGGAAAACTTCCCAAACCTGAAAAAAGAGATGCCAATAAAAATCCAAGAGGCTTACAGAACACCAAACAGATTAGACCAGAAAAGAAACTCCTCTCGCCACATAATAATTAAAACTCCAAATGTACAGAACAAAGAAAGAATATTAAAAGCTGTAAGAGAAAAATGTCAAGTCACATACAATGGCAGACCCATCAGAATTACACCTGACTTCTCCTCAGAAACGTTAAAAGCTAGAAGGGCCTGGTCAGATATACTACAAGTCCTGAGAGATCATAGGTTCCCAGCCAGACTACTTTACCCAGCAAAACTCTCTATCAACATAGATGGAGAAAATAAGATATTCCATGACAAAATCAAATTTAAACAATGTCTACCCACAAACCCAGCCCTACAGAAAATCCTAGAAGGAAAATCCCAACCCAGAGAAGAAAACTCCACCCAAGAAAACAAAGGGAATAGAGAACCCCTCAGCAACTAAACCAAAAGAGGTACAGGACCACCACCTATACCAAAAAAATGGGAAATAACAACCCCAGGTCACTAATATCCATCAACATCAATGGACTCAACTCCCCAATAAAAACACATAGGTTTACAGAGTGGATTCACAAGCAAGACCTTTCCTTATGCTGTATACAAGAGACACATCTAACTACGAAAGATAGACACTGCCTCAGAGTAAAGGGCTGGGAAAAGGTTTTCCAAGCAAATGGACCCAGGAAGCAAGCTGGAGTAGCCATCATAATATCAAACAAAACAGACTTCCAACTGAAGTTAATGAAGAAAGACAAAGAAGGGCACTATATACTCATTAAAGGGAATATTCATCAAGAGGAAATCTCAATACTGAACATCTATGCCCCAAATACAAAGGCACCTACTTTCGTAAAAGAAACACTTCTAAAACTTAAAACGCACGTCGATCACAACACATTAGTATTGGGAGACTTCAACACCCCACTCACAACAATGGACAGATCATCAAGACAGAAGACAAACAGAGAAATATTGAGTCTAACAGAGATCATGAAACAAATGGACCTAACAGATATCTACAGAACATTTCACCCAAACACAAAGGAATACACCTTTTTCTCAGCACCCCACGGAACCTTCTACAAAATCGACCACATAGTTGGTCACAAGGATAGTCTCAATAGATACAAGAAAATTGAAATAACACCTTGTATCTTATCAGACCACCACGGAATAAAGCTGGTCTTCAACAGCAAAAGAATCAACAGAAAGCCTACACACACATGGAAATTGAACAGCTCCTTACTGGATGACCACTGGGTCAGGGTGGAAATAAAGAAGGAAATCAAAGACTTCTTAAAATCCAACGACAATGAAGACACAACATACCCAAACCTATGGGATACATTGAAAGCTGTGCTACGAGGAAAGTTCATAGCACTAAGTGCTTTCAAAAAGAAAATTGTGACAGCTCATATTAGTGAACTAACAGCTAAGCTGGGTGAATTGGAAAAAAAAGAAACAAACACTCCCAAGAAGAGCAGAAGACAGGAAATCATCAAACTTAGGGCTGAAATCAACAACTTAGAATCAAAAAGAACTATACAAAGAATCAATGAAACCAAGAGTTGGTTCTTTGAGAAAATAAACAAAATAGACAGAACCCTATCCAAATTAACTAAAAGGCAAAGGGAAAGAACACAAATCAACAAAATCAGAAATGAAAAGGGAGAAATAACAACAGACATTGAGGAGATCCAGAAAATATTCGGACATTACTTTAAAAATTTATATTCCAATAAATTTGAAAACCTAAGCGAAATGGACAATTTCCTCGATAAATTCCACCTACCAAAACTAAATAAAAATCAGATTAACAGCTTAAACAGCCCAATAAAACCCAAGGAAATAGAAACAGTCATTAATAATCTCCCAACCAAAAAAAAAAGCCCAGGGCCAGATGGCTTTAGCACGGAATTCTACCGGACCTTCAAAGAGGAACTAACACCATTACTTTTCAAACTCTTTCACCACATAGAAACAGAAATATCACTGCCAAATTCATTCTATGAGGCCACTGTCATTCTGATTCCTAAACCACACAAAGACCCAACAAAGAAAGAGAACTTCAGACCAATCTCCCTCATGAACATAGATGCAAAAATACTTAATAAAATACTAGCAAACTGAATTCAAGAACACATCAAAAGTATCATACACCATGATCAAGTAGGCTTCATCCCTGGAATGCATGGATGGTTCAATATACGAAAGTCTATCAATGCAATTCACCACATAAACAAGATGAAAGAAAAAAACCACATGATAATCTCGCTAGATGCAGAAAAAGCATTTGACAAAATCCAACACCCCTTCATGCTAAAAGTTCTGGAGAGAACGGGCATACAAGGACCATACCTAGAAATAATAAAGGCAATATACAGCAAGCCAGTGGCCAACATCAAATTAAATGGAGAGAAGCTTGAAGCATTTCCTCTAAACTCAGGGACAAGACAAGGATGTCCACTTTCACCATATCTCTTCAATATAGTACTTGAAGTCCTTGCTAGAGCAATAAGACAACTAAAGGAGATCAAAGGGATAAAAATTGGAAATGAAGAAGTCAAATTATCCATATTCGCAGATGATATGTTAGTATACATAAGCGACCCCAAAAACTCCACCAAAGAACTCTTACAGCTGATAAACAACTTCAGCAAGGTGGCTGGATACAAAATTAACTCAAAAACATCAGAAGCCCTTCTTTATACAACAAACAAATATACCGAGAAAGAAATAAGGGAAACAACCCCCTTCACAATAGCCACAAACAACATAAAATACCTGGGGGTAACTCTAACCAAGCATGTAAAGGACCTATATAACAAGAACTTCAAGCCCCTGAAGAATGAAATGGAAGAGGCCTTTAGAAGATGGAAACATCTCCCATGCTCATGGATAGGTAAGATCAACATAATAAAAATGGCTATCCTACCAAGAGCAATATATAGATTTAATGCAATTCCTATCAAAATACCAACACAATTCTTTATAGACCTGGAAAAAGCTATTCTCAACTTCATATGGAACAACAAAAAGCCCAGAATAGCTAAATCAATCCTGTCCAATGAAAAAACATCTGGAGGTATCACCATCCCAGATTTCAAGCTGTACTACAGAGCAACAGTAATAAAAACAGCATGGTACTGGTATAGAAACAGACCAGTGGATCAATGGAATCGAATTGAAGACCCAAACATGGATCCACACACCTATGGCCAACTAATCTTTGACAAAGAAGCCAAAACCGCACAATGGACGAACGACAGCATCTTCAACAAATGGTGCTGGTCCAACTGGATGTCCACTTGCAAAAGAATGAAATTAGACCCATACCTATCACCTTGTACAAAACTTAATTCCAAGTGGATCAAAGACCTTAACATAAGGCCAGCCACACTAAAGATACTAGAGAAAAAGTAGGAGAAACACTCGAACTCATTGGCACAGGTGACAACTTCCTGAACAGAACACCAACAGCTCAGGACCTGAGATCAACAATCAATAAATGGGACCTCATGAAACTGAAAAGCTTCTGTAAGGCAAAGGACACTATCATTCGAACAAAACGGCAACCAACAGAATGGGAGAAAATCTTCACCAACCCCACATCTGATAGAGGGCTATTATCTAAAATCTACAAAGAACTCAAGAAACTAAATGCCAAGAAACCAAATAATCCAATCAAAAAATGGGAGATGGAGCTAAATAGAGAATTCACAAAGGAGGAATCCCTAAGGGCTGAGAGACACCTGAAGAAATGTTCAACATCCTTAATCATCACAAGACGACCCTGAGATTCCACCTAACACCTGTTAGAATGGCTAAGATAAAGAGCTCAAATGATAGCGCATGCTGGCGAGGGTGTGGAGAAAGGGGAACCCTACTCCATTGCTGGTGGGAGTGCAGACTTGTGCAACCACTATGGAAGTCTGTGTGGCGATATCTTAGAAATCTAGGAATAACCTTGCCTCAAGACCCAGCCATACCACTTCTGGGTATACACCCAAAGGACCTCTCACGGAGACATAGGGAAGTCTCCTCATCTATGTTCATAGCAGCCTTATTTGTAATAGCTAGAAATTGGAAACAACCCAGATGTCCCTCAACTGAAGAATGGATTAAAAAACTGTGGTACATCTACACAATGGAATATTACTCAGCTATCAGAAACAATGAAATCATGCAATTTGCAACCAAATGGATGGATCTGGAGAAGCTCATCCTGAGTGAGCTAACCCAGTCTCAGAAGGATGCACATGGCATCTATTCACTTATAGTAGGATTTTAACTATATCGTACAGGATATCTGTACTACAACCAACACACCAAAAGGATCATGGACATAATTTTTTTTTTATCTTTTTCTTTTTCCTTCTTTTTTTCTTTTTTCTTTTTCCTTTTCCCTTCTCTTTTTCTTCTCTTTTTTTTGTTGATATTCTTTGTTTTTGTGGGTTTGTGTGTTTGTTGGTTTGTTTTTTTAGTATTCCCCCAGTAGCAATGAGACACCATTCACTGGCAGTACTGCCTCGTAGGCCCCCGGTGAATGAAGAGGCTCTTGGCCCTCATATGTCTGTGGTGAGAGAATGTTAGGCAGAGACACTCCACCCCAGAGGAACAAGACGGAAGGGTCAGGGGGTAGAGCATGGTAGGGTGGGGCTAGGAAGCGGGAAAAGAGGACAATATGATAAGGATGTAACCTGAAGCAACAAACAAATAAATTTATTAACTAAAAAAAAAAAAAAAAAAAGGCAGGCGGCAGGGCTGAAACACTGTAAATGGAATAGAGGATACAGCCATTCGGCCTGGTTTTGCAGACCTCCAGGTGTCGAGAAGACGTAGAGCTAAGGTAAAATACAAGAGAATTGTGGTATTGGCCCATGCCTTTGACTTCAGCGGTGACGGGGGGGGGGGGGGGGGGCACCGTACAGTTGGTGGGCTTATGTATTCTTGAGTCATATGGAGCGGGGTGGTGAGGGTGCATACTCTTGGTCCCACCATTCAAGAAGAGTACACCCTTGGTCCCAGCTCCCAGCACACTGGAGACAGAAATGGGCAGATCCCGGAGCTCAGGGTCAGCCTGATGCAGGGCAAACTCTAAATAGAGAAAGACTTCGATCCAGGAGTGGTGGAACACATCTTTGATCCCTTCAGATGGGAAACACAGGTCCCTGATCCCAATAATTAGAGTTCAGAGACACACACATGGGATTTGGAGAGACCTAGGTTTGGAGGCTACTTACAAAAGGCCTTCTCGATGCAGGCAGATTGTCCTTTGGGATCTCAAAATATATACACTAGAGCTGGTTTAGCTCCAAGGTGACAGAATGATTTCTTCTTTAACCTGGATTGAAAGATAACGCTTTGTATGTTGTCAGAAGGCCAAATTTGCTTCAAGAGAAGTAATACCTAGCCCCCCCCCACACCACCCCCCCCAAAAAAAGAGGGCAATTGTCCTAGGGTTGGGATTGGGGCAGGGCTCTGTTCTTATCTTTCCAGGAGAATCAAAGCGTCCATTAGGGGAGCCTGGGGACGGCTGGACAGCGGAAACCTCAGCAGAGAGCAGAATCAGGCACCAAGGAGGACGAGTGACCCAGTTGATTCTGCCTGGCAGACTTCCTCAATAGCTGTCTCCATCCGGGGCCTGCAACCACGGCAATCCAATGTCACTGGGACCGCTCAGCTCTACACAATGCCCCGGCAGGAACCTCAGTGAAGCCTGCAAGATCAGCTTCTGCCTACAAACCCCTTAGGTCATCTAAACAGCTGAGAACAGAAGGACTGAACATAAAAGGAGTGTACTAACATTTGTAACCATTTTTCCCATTTGGGTTCGGGCCCCAAACAGGTCTACTATGACCCAAATCAGTAGGAAGTCACTTTCAGAGAGCTACGTCCTATGCCCAATGGGTGGGGAAGGTGTTTCTCCGCCCTTCTTTTTGGTTATTTGAAGGATAACTGAAAACTCTGATATGTAGGGGAAGATACTACAAGCTGATAAATGGTCCTGTTTAATGGGTTTTGGAGGTTAGCCCCAGGGACTTCCTACTTTTCCTTTTCTGTATCCTTCTTCCTCTCCTATGTAGGAGTGCATGGGCTTGAGATAAATGAGATATAGACATAGCACAGGAAGGTCCAAGAAGAAGGGGCAGATTATTGAATATGCCCTTATACCTTTGTATATTGATACAAAATTAGTAGTTTATTTGGCTAAAGTGGTATTGACCATTGTTTATTGTGCAAAAATAAGATTGTATTGGATTACATCAGTATTGATCTTTGTATATTGATACAAAATTAAGATTATAGTTGGCCACAATGGTATTGACCCTTGCATATGGACGTAATATTAAGATTATATTGGGCTACATAGGCATTGATCTTGGTGTATTGATACATAATTAAGAGTATATTTAACCGCAATTGAATAGATCTTTGTATATTGATACAAATTTAAAGGTAACGCTTCCTAATAGTATCATACCTAGAGATACTTAAAAATAAAATGTGAAGCTCTGACCTCTTGATACCAACCGTCTAAAATGGCCTAGGATAGTTAAAACAAACTCCTAGTCATGCAAACATGTCACTTTGTTAGCTGCTATGACAGTCTATCACAGATATTCTCTAAACTACCCAGTAATCAAGTTGCTAAGAGACAAGCAACATTTGCTTATCTAAATACAAGAGATGGATAGGGCATCTTCAAAAACCCCGAGATCTGCATAATATGGCATTCAAAGATGTTATCTTAAATCAAGATTTTTTTTGATATCGAGACATATCAGCGCCTGACAGAACCCCCTCTTCTACTCCAAGTAGAAGATAAGCATCGAAGAACCTCCACTGTAAGATGGTTGAATTAGTGGCAAGCCTTTCTCTTGGCATGAAAAAACTCCTTGCACCAACTGCAGACAGACTGCTGTCCAAAAAGGACAAAACTTGGTTGCAGGGAAGTCGACAACCTAACTCTGCCAAGACAGGGTAGGTAAGTCCTTCATAATCCCTGCTCTACAACAAATGTCTGTCAGAGAAACAGGACCCGAAGGCTGAAGACTGATGCAGGAATGTATGGAGAGAAAATGGGAACTGTCCAGGCAGTCATTGGTATGTCCTTTCTTAGTTTTGGAAGCTGCAGGCCCTGCACTTCCTATATAAGCAAATATATTTATCCCTCTCAGGTCTCTGAGGTGGTTGAAGAATAGACAGCTAGAGTCTCATAGTTAAATTTTGAATTGTTTAGGAATCAAGAGGGTGTTATAGATCTAAGAAGATACTCTTAAAGTGTGTTGCAAGTTAGTATGAATGTTGAGTCACATGTAGACCTTTAAACTCATGGAGATGGTTAGATAGTAGAATGTTAAAGTCAGGGGCCAAATATGTATAAACTGGACATTGGGAAGGTATACTGGGCCATTTAACTCTCATAAATGTGGCATATTTATATCTATTGTTTTGTATAATACTTACTGTTATAAGAGAAGGAACCATCTGTTGGACTGAAAGGGGAAACTTCTGGGGGTAAGAGGGTGGAAGGGCGGGATAGGAAGGGGGAATAGGGAGGGGTTTGTTACTGAGATGTAACTTGAAGAAAAAAAAATAAAGTATTTAAAAAAAATGATTGAAGCCGAAAAAAAAAAAGAAAGAAAATGGGCAACTGAACTGAGTATGCTGTTGCTTTACAAAACCTAAATTATCCCAGCCATTTAATTTTACTAATGAAGACTCAGGAGCCAGATGCTCTGTTGAAAACTTACTACCTCAGAGAGGCAGAGAAAGAACCCAATTGGCATTCCTAAAACCAAAACTCAAAATCCCTGAAAGCTAAAAACTATAAGACAAAAGCCCAAAGGGAAAAAGCTCAGAAGACGCTATGGAAAGAAGCCTTAAAAACCTTCTGAAGGAGAAAACCTTGATCATGGTGGATCTTCGAAGTTTATGTCATTGTGAGGAATCAATGAAGACTAGCAAAGAGTTTGCAGCAACTATTTGAAAGAAATTAATTTCAAATTTCCAAAAAGCAAACATACACAATTTATACAATGAACTAATTGGATTTTTCCTCATATTGTAAAGGGAATGCCAATCCTGATGCACCAACATTCTGTACTGATGCAAACAAGATGGAAATGACAGTTTGAAAGACAAACAAAATCAGCAAGGTAATCAAAAGTCCATATACCTCAGTTCAAAAAGCAGAATTGTGTGCAATCCTTATGGTGCTATTATATTTTCCTGAATCTCTTGCCATAATTACTGATTCTCCATATACTGAAAGAATTTCTTGTGTTGAATATAGAAACTGCTGAATTTATTTCTGATAACTCAGGATTAACTGCTTTATTCAGTTGCAACAGGTCATCAGAAGTACAAAAGATCCATCATGATATATTACTCACATTCAGTCTCATATAGGTTTGCTAGGTCCATTGACACAAGTAAATGAGGAGATTGACCAGTTACTAATTGGAAATGTGTTGGAAGCCTCAAATGTTCATGACAAACATCATGTTGACAGCTCAAGTTTAAAGAAAAAAATTCTCCATTACTGGCAACAAGCTGGAAAAATAATTAAAAAGTATCCCATGTGTTCTCTGTATAACCAAACTCCACTACCTGTTGGAAGTAACCTGAGGTGTACTAAAAAGAATGAAATTTTCAAATCGACATGTTTCATTTTGCAGAATTTGGAAAACAAAGGCACACATATCATACCATTGATGTGCACTAAATATTTCAATTTGCAACTGCTTTACATTCTGAAAAAACTGGTTGTGTTATAACACATTTATGGGAAATAATAGCATTTATGGAATATCTGCACAAATTAACATGATAATGCCCCTGCCTACATATCCAATAAAATGAAGCAATTCTTTGCAAATATAATATAAAGCATATTACTGGTATACCACACAATCCTACAGGACAAACAGTTGTAGAAAGAGCTATTTGTACCTTAAAAGAGATGTTTATTAAACAAAAGAGGAAATTAAAGAATCCCTGGGATAGATTACACAATAATTTGCTCTCATTGAATTTCCTAATTATTGATGAAAAGGTACCACTACGGCCTGAGAAGGTCCAGGTTAAAGGTGGTTTCCTAGCCAAAGAGCAGGTACCCAAACCCAAATGTATTTCAAAGGTGTGGCTCCCATGAGAAAAACTGCTGCCTTGCAGCAAGAGAGCTAAGGCCTTGGTTCTCCCTATGTACTAAGAAACCAACAGTCTTCTAGACAGAGTTGTAAGCATGGATTCTAATTGCCATTGTTGGGTGCCATATTAACTCTTGATTGGCTTGATCATCATTATTACCAGGCCTAAAATGAAACACAACTGGAAAAGTCAATGGTGACTGTGTCGTACCAAGTAACTCCTCTGGGGGCGCACTTGGTTCCATATTTAGCACTATTAAGACTATCTGGTCTTTTGCTGGTGCACAAAGTGGCTGGGCAGGCCTGGATGAGAAAGTGCATGGAGGAGGAAAAGTTTGCAACGTACATCATGACCCTGCCTGCTTCCCAGTTTCAGTCACCAACCCTGGCAGATTTTTCTTAAACTCCTCATTTTGCATTTGAAAATTTTCTATTAAAGCCATAGCAAGCTTCACCCTTGTGATAAGCCAATAAAAGAGAAAAAAAGAACAGCATAAAACATTCCTCCTGATTGAAAAACAGGATAAAACCCAGCAACAACCATTGTCATTTTGTCAAAGAACTGTGTCATAGTTCCAAAACCTGCAGTTTCCTGTACAGTTTTGAAAGCCAAGTTACCCAAAACGCCTTACTGATATTGGGCACCACCTGAAACCACAACATAAATGTCATTGTTAACAAAGATATTTATTAATAACTAAACACTGTTATATTAGGCCATCAGAGCAGCAAGCGGTGGCCTGGCAGGAAGCCAGTTAGCATTGCCCCCTGACTTGCCTTAACTGGTGGATTGACCTATCCTGGGGATAAAATCCTGGACCAAGGGTTGCCTTCACCACCTGCAACTGAAACTCTGTTAACTAATATCTTATTAACAACAATAAACTGTTATATTAGGCCTGTGGAGCAGCTGGTAGCGGTCTACCAGAAGACCTGTAGGCCTGCCTTAACTGGAGGCCTGAAACCCAAGGTAGCCTTTTCCAATAATTAAATGCACCAAGACCTTTTAATATTTCAACACTTAGGCCTTAGCTGACTCTCAATTAGCTAATCTAAGTTAACCCAACAAAACAATCTCAATCCATCACGTGGCATGCTATACCTTCAGGGCTCACAGAGCTCACATCCAGACATCCTGTTGCTTCCAAATCCTGGTGGAAGAGGAGGTTTCCTCTGTCTCATCCCAGGGTTCCTTACTTAGTCCCAGGAAGTTCTGCTCTCTATTCCTTTTAAGCCCAGCTAAATTGCCATCAGCGACTTTCATTTTCCAATTAGAGAAGGCCTCAGAAAGAGTAGTACAAGATCTTCCTCCAACAAGGATGTTTGAAAAAGTCATAAGAAACCATATAATTAACTCTTCATCATATAAACTATATTTTGTGTAAGTCTATGTACATACATCATGTACATTGATATTATGTACCTAAACATTATTATATACATAGATATTATTATGTACTTAGATATTATGTACATAGATTTTACTAAGTAAAATTTTTCTCTTCTAGGCTAACAAGGCTCCTTCCAAGAGCCAGAGACCATCTAACAAACACAGTAAGAGTAGGCAAGAGAAACATTGTTTAGAGTTGTTGTCAGGATTGTCTTACACAACCCAAAACATAACAGACTACTTGAACTGCACTTGTTGGCCTCCGGGAGGTAAACAGTAAGTCCACATTGCTGAAGACACCATGTACTTCATCACAGAACCCAAGGAACCCTGAGATAAAACTGTTCTGAATCCCATCTCCCTAAAGACTAGCAATCATGGTCCAAGATATTGGCCTAAAAGCTTTCCAAGAAGAGAAGCAGCCAACAGTCCAACCCAGTTATGATGTCTATGAGATCTATATTGTTGTGAAGAACTGAAGGAAGAAAAGAACAATTGCTGGCTTATTCATACTGAACTATATGAAGGCACAATGTTTTCTGTATATCTGGTAAAATATTTACAAAGAAATGAACAAAAGGCAGAATATTATTTTTAAAAATTTTAATTGAAAAAAGAAGGCAAAAAGAAATTTAATCTCTCATCTTCCTTTCTGAGTACTTAAGTTTGATTGTCTATGAGACCAGGACGAAGAAATTGAATGTTATTATGTTGCTTAATAAATGTAAAATGGTTAACTCAGAGTGTTAATGTGAAACACTGATGGACATTGTTTGTTTGTCTTGTCCCTCCCTTGTGAACTTTGATATTTACCAAACTAGCTTCCAGTAATACACTGAAATTTAACATCATGCAAAGCACTGCTAATAAAAGGTTTTCCAGAAGTACCGTCACAACTGGAGTGCCTTAGGCTTTAGAAGATGGGGTTCTGTAGGCTGTTGCTCTTAGCCAATGTCATCCTATTCTCATTGCTGTCTACTGCTGAAGTTCAAGGTAAGTGGAAACAGGTTTGAAATACGTACTTTCTAGTCAGATGTATATATGTGTTTTGATTTAAGAATATTTTCATTTGTTATAATTTTTAATAAAACATTACAAATATAAAATAAATTATAAAATATTTTAAGTGAAAAATAGAATTTTGAAATATAAAAACAAATCTATTTATGGAAATAGTTCCTGATAAACAATTTAAAGGGGAAAATTAAATGAAGGATTTTTTCTCTGTTTTCCAAACTCTGAAGTCTTCTTAGCCTCAAAATAATATTTGGAGAGAACAAAAAATTGTCTTTTAAAGTGCATAAATAATAAATGTAACAAGATGAATTTTTAAAATGAAATTCAACGTAAAAAAAAAAAGAACACCCAGTGACCAGGACCTAACAACTGACAGACTCCAAAATTTCTGAATCTATGTGGGATTGATTTCCTTTTAACAGACTATAAGTTTTAACTTCATAGTCACTAAAATGAGTAACCTTTTCCACCTCAATCACATTATGTTTTATCAAATGGAAATGTCTTAATAAGACAATGAAGAATACTGGTTTTTTGTAAGTAAGCCACCAAAATGCTAACAATGTGCTGTTTTCCGTAATTTCTCCAATGAAATTAGAAATTGGAAGGAGATTATGCTACCTCTAAATTAACACTGTGTATGAAGAGGATTTAACAGTGTCCTTTAGTGATTCATAAAGGCACTACATCCAAGGAATCCAAACAATGCTTTAAAACAGATGTAGGATTTTGGAATATAATCACTGTGCTTGACTATGGTTTCAGAAAGATTTTATTTTGCTACTTTTTTATTCTGTTTTTTTTTTTTTGCTGATGTTCACATATAATTAAAGGTTTTTTACATAGTGATTCAGTTCTTACATGATTAAAAAAGATAGAAACAAGATCATTACTTTTGTTTTAAAATCGATACTTACAAAATTTGTAACATTATTTCAGAGATTTAAACTTATTTTATTGTGTTACTACATTTCACTTTGAGTTGTAATCATGGGAAAATAGTCACCTAATGAGAGAAAAATTCCAGCCTGCCTAATGACAGAAAACATTTGCTTCATTGTTTTTTAATTTAATTTTTTTTGAGTATATTATGTATTATATTTCCTCTTCCCTTTTGTTCCTACAAATGATCTCATATCCACCTCCTTCTTCTTTAAATCATGGCCTCTTTCATTACTAGTTGTTATTGCATGCATGTATGTATATGTAGATATATATGTATCTGTAAATATAGTTAGCTCAGTTCATACAATTTTATTTGTTAACACTGTGTGTCTGGAATTCTGTACAGTCTGGAAAATGACCTACAATAGTCAAACTTTTTTTTCTTTATTTTTATTTCTTCAAGTTACATCTCAATCGCAGTGCCCTCCCTATTCCCCCTCCAGTCCCACACTCCCACCCTCAACCCCCCATCCTCTTCCCTTTTTTTTTCTTTTAAGTTTAAGGTATATCTTATTTCCCCCTACAGTTTCCCCTTTCAGTCCAACAAATGGCTCTTTCTCTTATAATAACAAATACAATACAGTACAACAGAGGTAATTAGGCCACAGTTATGAGGGTTATATGGCTTAACGTACATTCCCAATGATCAGTCCATATGTATTTGGTGCCTGACTTTAACATTCTACTATATAACCATCTCCATGAGTTTAAAGTTCTATATCTGACTCAACATTCATACTAATTGCAACACAATTTTAAAAGTATCTTCTTAGATATATAACACTCTCTTGACTCCTAAACAACTCAAAATTTAATTATGAGACTCTATCTATCTGTTCTTCAATCACATCAGAGACCTGAGAGGGATAAATATATCTGATTTTATAACAAATGACATACCAGTGGCTGCCTGGACAGTTCCCATTTTCTCTCCATACATTACAGCATCACTCTTCAGTCATTTGGCCCCGCTTCTCTGACAGACATTGACTGCAGAATCTCCAGTGGGAGATGATTGAATTAGTCGCAAGCCTATCTCTTGGTAGGAAAAGCCCCTTGCTCCAACTGTAGACAGAATGCTGTCCAAAAAGGACAAAACCTGGAAGCAGGTAAGTCGACAGCCTAGCTCTGCCAAGACAGGGTAGGTAAGTCCTTCATAACCCCTGCTCTACAGACAAACTTTTAATATTGAGTGAATTTATAAGAATGAATCAAGTCAGAGAAAAATAATAAGTAGCAACTAAGGAGTTGATAAATATATGAGAGACCAGCAGGCAGGCTTACAGAGAGAAAGATGGACAGACGGACAGAGAGCAAAACCTTATTTCATGTCCTCAAGATGTTCAACATTAATCCTCTAGGTCAGCTAATTTATGGCAGCCATCTGTACTTTCCCTATGAGAGTTCCCACAGATGAGGCATCAAAGTAATAGAACAATAGCAAGAGATAGGGATCACATGATCAATTAGGGTCTCACAATATCCAGGAGAAACTAATTGGAAAAGTTAAAACAATAAGCTGGACTTTCCAATTGCTTTTTCCCCACAAAGATAAACTTGTCCTGGCAGATCTTTCAGTTGTTTTCTCTACCCCTCCTGGGAATCTAGATGTGGAACTCAAGTTGACTGCCCTTTTACATGCTTCCTCAGTTTTGGGCAGATATCTGCAAGTTGATTTGATAATTTTTTTTGTTTATTTCTGTTATTTTTGTTTACTTGGAAAACACGTATAATGGTTCTGCCTATTGGACTCCACCTGGCTGTCATTAAAAAAAAAAAAAAAAAAAAAAAAGCTTGCCTTACTCGAGACAACTCTGAGATTCCATCACACATATCACAATGGCTATGATCAAAAACTCAAATGACAGCATATGCTGGTGAGGTTGTGGAGAAAGGGGAACTCTCCTCCATTGCTGGTGGT
This sequence comes from Lophiomys imhausi, assembly GCA_907164525.1. Taxonomy (NCBI): domain Eukaryota; kingdom Metazoa; phylum Chordata; class Mammalia; order Rodentia; family Muridae; genus Lophiomys; species Lophiomys imhausi. The sequence continues at coordinate 12,527,171 of CAJQZJ010004752.1, forward strand.
AGTGTAACCTTGTACAAACACTATGGAAATCAGTCTGGTGATGTCTTAGAAAACTTGGAATAGCTCTAACTCAAGACCCAGCCATACCACTCCTGGGTATACATCCAAATGATTCCTCACCAAACCACAAGGACATCTCCTCATCTATGTTCATAGCAAATGTATTTGTAATAGCTGGAAACTGGAAACAACCCAGATGTCCCTCAACCAATGAATGGCTAAAACAAAAAAAACAAAAAAATCTGTGGTACATTTACACAATGGAATATTGCTCAGCTTTCAGAAACAATGAAATCATGCAATTTTCAGCCAAATGAATGGAACTAGAAAAGCTTATCCTCAGTGAACTAACCCAGACTCAGAGAGATGTACATGGCATCTATTCACTTATAATTGGATTTTAGCCATACAGTACAGGATACTATCCTACAACCAACACACCAAAAGGAACAGGAACATAGACTTTGTTACCTGTTAGTGAGACAATTTGCCCTGGTGGTGCTGCCATTTAGGTCCCCAGTACATGAGGAAGCTCTTAGCCCTAATATGACTGCTGAACTGGGAGGAGGGCACTGAGATGTAGGGACACCCCACTCCAGAGGAATAGGATAGGAGCTAGAGGAAGTTGAGGGTGGGAGGGTGGGACCAGGAGGGGTGGAAAGAGGGCACTGTGATGGAGATGTAACTTTAAGTAATAAACAAATACACACAAAAAAGCTTGCCTTAGCTATTTCTTCAAGTTTTCCAGATAGCTAACATTATAATATTATACTTTATATCAGTCATTACATATATGTATATATGACATATATGAGATTATATATATTTATATGTGTATATATATATATAGTGTTCCTAAATATGTTTATCTCGCAATTTATTATTTCACTTTGGGTTGTTGTATGTTTAATCAACTCTATCAAGTAATACAGAAGATTTGGATTTCATGTATAATTCTCCAGACAGCACAGCATACTTGGTTAGCCTGAAGTAAAGGGCAGATATTCAAAGACCGTCACTGATCATCTACATACTTTAAATCTCAGTTAAAGATGATGTTAAGAATGAACTTACAGAAAGGGAAAAAGAAGACAAAGGAAATGAAAATTATGTTAATGATATAAGCACTTTTGATAACCTCAGAAAAGGAAATTGTTCTCATGGGGAAGAATCAATGAAACTATCTCAAGCTGCCTGAAGTCAAGTACCTGTGTAAACTGTTTTGTTCACTGTCTACATATTAACCAAACAAATCAAAAAACTAAAGTAATGTTTTCATATAAAGAGAACACTTTACATGCTTTTAGCAACAAAATATGTATGTATCGTGCTTCATTAGGCAACAGGAAGGCTGAGAAGGAAATTTAATTCACAAGTAGGGCACTCTGTGGCATTATGTTCACAAACAAAATGTACAAAAAGCAAAACATAAACAGAAAAATAAGTTGCAGGACTCTGTGTGTGTGTGTGTGTCCTTTAGTAAAGATATTTGTAAGTTTACAACATAATCTGCAGTGAGAATAGTAATTTTCTGTTTTTGTAGTGGGTAGTTGAGTAAAGGAACACTAACTAGGGAGGTAAATATTCATAGCCAGCAAGATCATTGATGTGAGCACTCAGTATTACATGGATAGTGAAGAAAGGGTTTGAAGGAGGTTGGAATGTGGTTGGAGGATAGTAGCATTGTTATTCAGAAAAGACATGAACATATGAAAAAGAAGTGTAAGCAGATAAAGTCCGGCCATTTGGGAAACAATGTATGTTTGAAACTAGTATTCCCAGTATACAGGGAGTTTCTATCAACAACATCTTCAAAACTGCCTAACATCAAACATAAACAGTTTAGCAGCTTCAGGTTCCACGAGGCTAAATAACACAGGAATCAATAATTTTAAATATCATGTAACACTGAGAATTAACTCTAAGTAAGCAAAATGAAAATTTTCACTATTTTTGAGGCTATTACTACAAAATATTGTCAAAATACCCATTATACTCATGTAGATTGGTTAAAATTAAATTGATAATAAGGGAAGCTATGAGACATGTATGTAAGAGCAGTGCATGATTTTCATGTATGACTCAAATTTCATGTGGACTAAGCTTCCTAAAACACAAGTCTAGAAATAACTACTTTTGGAAGTTTTTTTTTTTTAATTCAATAAAACTTACAACAATTTTCATGCTAACTGCAATGCCATATTTACACTTGTATATGTATATATCACGTGTAAAATTGTCCACATATCCTGGGAGTTGTGTTTATAGACATAATGTTGACCAGAATTTAGCTGCAGTATTATCTTCACTGGATTGGTCTTTCTGGTTTTTTGTTCCCTGTTATTTTTTATTGAAACCAAATTTATTCTGAAATCTGACAAATAAAAATTATGCTAGTATATATCATACTAAACTAACTACTGGGCGTGTTTACTACTCCCTTTAAACATACACCAGAGATAATCGTGGCAGACATATCGGTGATGATGTCAATGAGAAGAACAAGAGAGGAAAGAAGTTGATGGCTAAGCCCCGCCCACTCATGCAGCCATTGCTCACTCTGCAGTCAGTGGCTATGCTAGCATTACATGTCAGGTTTTAAAGTTCTGTTGGGCTACTTTTTAAATATTGTCAAAACTTTTTAATTCATATCAATCCAAAACATAAACTCCATATTTAATTTTTTTTAAATATTCAAATTTTCTCATACTCAAGGAGCAAACGCTAATTAAACACAAGAGTGGATTTCATTGTGACATTGTTATACTTATTTATTAGATGATTGCAGGTCACTTCTTTACTGATCAAATCAGACACCAGAAGGCAATTAACCTATACCCGTTTACGCTAACTGAAAGGGAAAATTATCATCAAATACCAAAAGAAAATAATTTATGATTCATCAGTGAAGATTACCATTTAATTTTTTATCTTTGCTTTATTTCTCCAAGCGAAACTTTGTGATTTTCCAAAAATAAGCCATGGAATACTATATGATGAAAAGAAATATGAGTCATTTCCCCCGGTTTTTACTGAAGAGGTCTTCTACTACTCCTGTGAATATAATTTTGCATCTCCTTCAAATTCCTTCTGGACTTGAATAACATGCACAGAAGAAGGCTGGTCACCAACTCCAAAGTGTCTCAGTGAGTAAACGCCCATCTTTAGATGAACACTGAGTGAAAGATCAAGAGTATGTGTAAGAGGGGAATCGTTGGATCTGGAAAATCAGAGTTGGGCTGGAGAAGGGACAGATACAGTCTTTCTCTTATGAGCTATTTTTTAGGAAAATCTAATGGAGAACACATTGTCTACTCTAAAAAAAGAAAACTATGAGTTGAAAGCCAATGAAGAGTCACAGATATTGTCATGCATCTACTTTTTAGGAAACTGCCCATACTTTTTATGTGAAAAAAAAATCATTTCATATATCCATTCTGTTTGAATTACCTTTTCTCTTAAACATTCAAAGGCAAGATATTTTCCTTTTGTATTTTCCAAAACTCACTTCATCTTTACTTCTTATCTATAATACAAGGATCCTCAAGTGTATGTATGGTGCCAACCTGAGGATGACAGGTGTATTTTTAAAAATTATGGGAAACAGGATAGATAAATCAGTGAAGCAGACCATAACAGTCATTCCTTGTTGAAGAGACATTCCGGGGGGGGAGGGAGCATATCAAAATACTATTTTTATAAAGAAGTTTATCAAAAATATTTTATTCAAAGAACTATTTCAAAAGCAGTGTAAATGTTGAGATAATAAACAAGATCCTTGGCCTGTAAACACGAATACCAGAATTCAGACACAGAAAATCTTCTTGAAATGCACAATGGCCACCTACAGTCTCAGCACCTGGGAGGTGGAGAAATGGCATCCCTAGGGAAACTCACTATTCAGACCAGCTGGCATAGGCAACCTTCAGGAACTTTACTTTTGTAGTTTCTTTCAGTTGTGTCAATCTTTTGGAAATAGTTTAATGTGCAATCTAACTTTCTATTAACTTCCCCCAAATTGTGAATTAATCTTTTGTTCTTCCTTAGGGTTATGTTTCTTTCCTTTTGTGGAAAACGGATATTCTACATCATCAGGAAAAACACACTTAGAAGGTGATAATGCACAAATTGTTTGCAACCAAGGCTACAGCCTTCAAAATGATCAGAACACCACCACATGTGCTGAAGAGGGCTGGTCCATTCCTCCCAAATGCATTTCCACCAGTAAGTACAAAAACACTGTCCTCTCTGATCCTTCAATGATCTGCTATATTTTCAATCAAGTTTACTGTTACAT
>CAJQZJ010004752.1:12531867-12544445 GCA_907164525.1 Lophiomys imhausi
AAGGGTCACCATTCATAGTTACAAATCCTTCAAGTAATATTTCATCTTGAAATAGTGCTATAAGTTGTGTAAAACAGTACTGTACCTTGAATGTCATTTATCAAGGAGAGCAAAGTTACCATCAATGTAATTAATTAAAAACAAAAATATAGTCTGTGTTTAGAAAGAGTGAACTGCACGTAGTTATAAATGGTAAACCTCTGAATTTCCTTTCCAAAGTTTTGGAAGTCTGAGATAAAATATTAATCCTTCTTTATATGGTTAGTAGAATTAACACTGACTCCACTTTATCGCAGTATTGTCTTTGTTAGATTTAAACCTTCAATTCATTCATAATCCCTTGAACCTTGTGTTTCAGTGTAGTGGGTTATAGGTGTTCAGAATTTTTTTCTTCTACATTTTCCTATTTATTATCATCTAATATTTCACTGTTATTGACCCAAACAAGAGCTCGGTGACAGTCCCTTCCATTACTTGGTTTTCAGGATCTGTGATAAGGTTGCTGACACTCTCACCAATGGAGCCTGCTGAGAGTGTCCCCTTCACACTCTCTCCTCTGCTGCAGATACTCCTTCCCCAGAAAACCACACTCACTGTGTCAGTTTGTTGTAGCCACTGTTCCTGGCACTAAAGTGATCTCTTTCTCCTATAATGTTTCTATCTCTTCCTCGATGACTTTCGGTACCTGATTTTTGGTTTTGGAGTGAGGTTATTCTTGAAGGTCCCTATTTCGTCTTTTTTGTTCTTCTGGGTTTTTTGGGGTTTTTTTGGTTTTTAATTTTGATGCTCTTTTTTAATTAAATGTTTATTAGTTACATCTCTATCATAGTGCCATCTTTCCACCCCTCCCAGTTCCATTCTCCCACCCTCTCCACCCTCTCCTACCCATCCCACTCCTCCGACATGGAGTGTCCCTACAAATCAGCTTCACTCAGTTCAACAGTCATATGAGGGCCAAGAGCTTCCTCATGCACTGGGGTCTACATGGTGTCACCCGTAGGGCAAATTGTCCCCTTGATAGGTAACAAAGTCTATGTTTCTGATCTTTTTGGTGTGTTGGTTGTAGAATAGTTTTCCTGTACTATATGGCTAAAATCCAATTATAAGTGAATACATGCCATGTGCATCTTTCTGAGTCTGGGCTAACTCACGTTCCAACCATTTGGCTGTGAATTGCATGCTTTCATTGTTTCTGATAGCTGAGTAGTATTCCATTGTGTAAATGTACCACAATTTTTTTTTTTTTTTTATCCATTCATTGGTTGAGGGACATCTGGATTGTTTCCAGTTTCTAGCTATTACAAATAAGACTGCTATGAACTTAGATGAGGATATATCCTTGTGGTTTGGTGAGGAATCGTTTGGGTGGATACCCAGAAGTGGTATGGCTGGGTCTTGAGGTAGGGCTATTCCAAGTTTTCTAAGATAGAGCCAGATTGATTTCCATAGTCGTTGTACAAGTTTGCACTCCCACCAGCAATGGAGGAGGGTTCCCCTTTCTCCACAGCCCCGCCAGCATGTGCTGTCATTTGAGTTTTTGATTTTAGCCATTCTGACAGGTGCTCCTTTTTATTGTTAAATACAAATATAATGTGTGAAGAAAATGTCACACATTTTTGGAAATATTAAACATACATAGACATCTCCAAAAACTCTGTCAGCTTTAAATATGTTTTTGATCCTCTAGTTATTAAAGATACTCTGAAGAAAATATCTCCCTAAACTACCATTGGGTTAATTCTTCTGGATTACTTTATGTAACATAAAATATATTGAGAGAATAAAAGGTTTCAAAACAAAGCACACTCTAAATTTCCAAAGACCTAGTCCTTTCAGCTTTAATCCTACAAATGTTCAAGAATGAAAAGGATGGGCTGGAGATAGACCAGCAGTTAAGGGACCTGACTGTTCTCACAGAGGACCAGGATTGGGTTGTCTGGTCTCACATACCAGCTCACAGCTCTCTGCATCCCCCACTTGGGATGTTGCAGTTCCATCTTCTTACACTAAAGATACGATGCACACAGGCAGAAGAACACTGATGCACATAAAAAAAAATAAAAATTTCAATGTAATGATTTTCAGCATGACTGTCTTTCTTGCCGAAAAAGAAAGCAGACAGGTTTTGTTACATAGGATATATTTACAAACATCAGTTGATAATGTTAATTGGAGAAAAACAAGAAAACTTTCTTTTTCTAGCATTAGAACTCTTATAAAACCATGTATCATTTCCTGATGCAACTGTATATTTTCCTCTAATTGCCATTAAAAATCATCATAAACTTGGTGGTGTAAAATACTACAACTCTATTGCATTATGATTTTGGAGACCAGAGATCCACGGGCAGTGTCTCTGGGCTTCAGTCAAAATGTAGACCTGGCTAGTTACTTTATTCTCTCCAACAGGGACCCATTTACATGTCTTTTCCAGCAACAAGATGATATCTGTTTTGTTTGGTGAGGACTATGTTTCTCCAACTTCAAGTTCAGTAGTTTGCTATATTTTAAATTTTTCCCTCAATATACATACCTCTATCATTGTATTATAGTCTATAATAGCAGATAATTCATGATAACCACTTATGTCAATATCCTTTTTTTATACTTTATTTTTTTTATTTCTTCAAGTTACATCTCTGTCACAATCCCTTCCCTACTGCCCCTTCCTGTCTGACACTTCCACCCTCTTCCCCCCCTCCAGCTTCCCCTTTCAGTCCAACAAATGGTTCTTTCTCTTATAACAGTAAATACTATACAAAACAACAGAAATAAAAATGCCACATTTATGAGAGTTAAATGGCCCAGCATACATTCCCAAAGTCCAGTTCATACATATTTGGCCCCTGACTTTAACATTCTACCATCTAACCATCTCCATGAGTTTAAAGTTCTATATCTGACTCAGCTTTCATATTAACTTGCATCACTATTAAAAACATCTTCTTAGATCCAGAACACTCTCTTGATTCCTAAACAACTCAAAATTTAACTATGAGACTCTAGCTATCTATTCTTCAACCACCTCAGAGACCTGAGAGGGATAAATACATCTGATTATGTAGGAAGTGCAGGGATTGCATCATCCAAAACTAAGAAATGACATATCAGTGGCTGCTTGGACAGTTCCTGTTTTCTCTCCATACGTTACAGCCTCAATCTTCAGCCTTTTGGTCCTGTTTCTCTGACAGACATTGATTGTAGAGCAGGGATTATGAAGGACTTACCTACCCTGTCGTGGCAGAGCTAGGCTGTCGACTTCCCTGCTAACAAGTTTTGTCCTTTTTGGACAGAAGTCTGTCTGCAGTTGAAGCAAGGGGTTTTTTCATGTCAAAAAATAGGCTTGCCACTAATTCAACTACCTCACACTGGAGATTCTTCAATGCTCATCTTCTACTTGGAGTAGAATAGGGGGTGCTGACAGGAGCTGATATGTCTCGATATCAAAAAAAAATCTTAATTTAAGACAACATCTTTGAATGCCATATTCTGCAGATCTCTTGGGGTTTTTGAAGATGCCCTATCCATCTCTTGTATTTAGATAAGCCAATGTTGCTTGTCTCTTAACAACTTGATTTCTGAGTAGTTTAGAGAATATCTGTGATAGACTGTCATAGTAGCTAACAAAGTGACACGCTAGCATGATAAGGAGTTTGTATTTCTTAACTATCCTAAACGGTTTAAGACGGTTGGTATCAAGAGGCCAGAGTTTCACATTTCATTTTTAAGTATCTCTAGGTACAATACCTTTAAGAAGCGTTGCCTTTAATTTGGTATCAATATACAAAGATCTATTCCAATGTGGCCAAATATACTCTTAATTTTATATCATTATACAAAGATCAATGCCTATGTAGCCCAATACAATCTTAATATTACGTCAATATACAACGGTCAATACCATTGTGGCCAACTAATCTTAATTTTGTATCAATATACAAAGATCAATACCGATGTAGTCCAATACAATCTTAATTTAGCACAATATACAATGATCAATACCACTTTAGCCAAACATAATACTAATTTGTATCAATATACAAAGGTATAAGGGCATATTCAATATTCTGTCCCTTCTTTTTGGTCCTTCCCATACTATGTCTATGTCCCATTTTTCTCAAGTCTGTGCACTCTTACATAGGAGAGAAAGAAGCATACAGAAAAGGAAAAGAAGGAAGTCCCTCGGTCTAACCTCCAAAGCCCATTTAACAAGACCATTTAACAGCTTGTAGTCTCTTCCCCTAAATAACAAAGTTTTTTGTTATCCTTCAAATAACCAAAAGGGGGGGGGGAGAAACACCCTCCCTACCCTATGCGCATGGGACGTCGCTCTCTTAAAATGACTTCCTGCTGATTTGGGTAGTAGTAAACCTGTTTGTGGACCAAACCAGAATGGAAAAATGGTTAAAAATGTTAGTACAATCCTTTTATGTTCAGTATTTTTGTGCTCAGCTGTTTAGATGTCCTAAGAAGTTTGTAGACAGAAGCTGATCTTCCAGGCTTTACTGAAGTTCTGGCTGGGGCAGTGTGTGGAGCTGAGCGATCAGCGATTTTGAGTTGTTTTGGTTGTAGACTTTTGATGGAAACAGCTATTGAGGGAGTCTGCAAGGTTGAATCATCTGGGCCACTCGTCTTCTTTGGTGTCTGATTCTGTTTTCTGTTGAGGTTTCCGTTGTCCAGTTGTCCCTGGGTTCCTTGAATGGATGCTTTAAATCTCCTGGAAAGATAGGAACAGAGCCCTCCCCTAATCCTAACTCTGGGACAATTACCCTTTTTTTGGTGGGGGAGGGTCAGGTAATATTTCTCCTGAAGCAAATTTGGTTTTTTGACAATATATAAAGTATTACCTTTCAATCTGGATTAAAGAAGAAATTATTTTGTTATTTTGGAGCTAAACAAGCCTTAGTGTATATATTTTGAGATCTCAAAGGACAATTTGTTTGTATTGAGTAGCCCTTTTGTAAGTAACTTTTAAACTTAAGTCCTTCCAAATCCTATGTATCTGTCTCTGCATTCTAATTATTGGGATCAAAGACCTGTGGTTCCCATCAGAAGGGATTAAAGATGTGTTCCACCAATCCTGGATCGAAGTTTTTCTCTATTTAGAGTTTGTTTTGTATCAGGCTGACCTTGAGCTCTGAGATCTGCCTGTTTTTGTCTCTAGTGTGTTGGGATTAAGGGTGTACTCTTCTTGAATGATGGGATTAAGGTTGTGCACCCTCACCACCCTGTTCCGTGTAACTCTAGAATTTATAAGACCACTAACTCTGTAGTGCTCCTCCCGTCTCTGCTGAAGTTAAAGGCATGGGCTAACACCACACTTTTCATGTATTTTACCTTAGCTCTCAGTTTTTTTCAGCTCTTGGAGGTTTATAAAACCAGGTTGAATGGCTGTAACCTTTATTTTATTTACAGTGTTTTAAAATTTTTACCTGCTTTTTTAATTAATAAATTTATTTGTTTGTTGCTTCAGGTTACATTTCTATCATATTGTACTCTTTCCCCGCTTCCCAGCCCCACCCTCCCATCCTCTACCCCCTAAACCTTCCCTCTTGTTCCTCTGGGGTGGAGTGTCCCTACATAACAGTCCCTCGCCACAGTTCATTAGTCATATGAGGGCCAAGAGCCTCTTCATACACTGGGGGCCTACGAGGCAGTACTGCCAGTGAAAGGTGTCTCCTTGCTATGAGGGGAAAACTAAAAAAAGACCAACAAACACACAAACCCACAAAAACAAAGAACAACAACAAAAAAAGAAAGGAAAAAGAAAAAAAGTCTATGTCCATGTTCCTTTTGGTGTGTTGGTTGTAGTACAGATATCCTATACTATATAGCTAAAATCCTACTATAAGTGAATAGATGCCATGTGCATCCTTCTGAGTCTGGGTTAGCTCACTCAGGATGAGCTTCTCTAGTTCCATACATTTTGTTGCAAATTGCATAATTTCATTGTTTCTGATAGCTGAATAGTATTCCATTGTACAGATATACCATAGTTATTTTTTCCTTTATTTTTTATTTCTTCAAGTTACATCTCAATCGCAATCCCCTCCATATTCCCCCTCCAGTCCCACCCTCCCACCCTCAACCCCCATCCTCTTCCCTTTTTTTTTTCTTTTAAGTTTAAGGTATATCTTATTTCCCCCTACAGTTTCCCCTTTCAGTCCAACAAATGGCTCTTTCTCTTATAATAATAAATACAATACAGTACAACAGAGGTAATTAGGCCACAGTTATGAGGGTTATATGGCTTAACGTACATTCCCAATGACCAGTCCATATGTATTTGGTGCCTGACTTTAACATTCTACTATCTAAACATCTCCATGAGTTTAAAGTTCTATATCTGACTCAACATTCATACTAATTGCAACACAATTTTAAAAGTATCTTCTTAGATCTGTGACACTCTCTTGACTCCTAAACAACTCAAAATTTAATTATGAGAATTTATCTATCTGTTCTTCAATCACCTCAGAGACCTGAGAGGGATAAATATATCTGATTTTATAGGAAGTACAGGGCCTGCAGCCTCCCAAACTAAGAAATAACATACCAGTGGCTGCCTGGACAGTTCCCATTTTCTCTCCATACATTACAGCATCGCTCTTCAGTCGTTTGGCCCCGCTTCTCTGACAGACATTGATTGTAGAGCAGGGGTTATGAAGGACTTGCCTACCCTGTCTTGGCAGAGCTAGGCTGTCGACTTACCTGCTTCCAGGTTTTGTCCTTTTTGGACAGCATTCTGTCTACAGTTGGAGCTTTTCCTACCAAGAGATAGGCTTGCGACTAATTCAATCATCTCCCACTGGAGATTCTTCGATGCTCATCTTCTACTTGGAGGAGAATAGGGGGTGCTGTCAGGAGTTGATATGTCTTGATATAAAAAAAAATCTAAAGTTACGAAAACATCTTTGAATGCCATATTCTGCAGATCTCTTGAGGTTTTTGAAGAGGCCCTATCTATCACTTATATTAGGGTAAGCAGATGTTGCTTGTCTCTTAGCAGGTTTATTTCTGATTAGCTTAGCAAGTAACTATAATAGGCTGTCATAGTACCTAACAGAATGACTGGCTTGCATAACCATTAGTTTGCATTTCTTAATTATCCTAAACAGTTCATGACAGTTAGTAGTAAAAGGCCGAAACATCACATTTCATTTTTTTTTTCTTTACCTCCTAACCCTTCCATCCCATTTCTCTGGGGTGGGGTGTCCTTATACAACAGTCCCTCATCTCAGTTGAGAGGTCATATGAGGGCCAAGAGACTCTTCATTCATTGGGGATCTATGAAACAGTACTGAAGGGACTGATAGATTAATATAAGTTAGATTTAGTGAATATATAGGTTTCTGATACAGTCTTTTAATTCGGGGCATGAAGATCAACACTGCTGTGAGCAATTAGCTTATCAGCTTATGGATGAAGTCAGGTGAAATGAGGGGAGTCTCTTTGGACTGAAAAACAAGGTTGAAGCCAGGTGAAAGAAGGAAAGACTTTATGACCTGGCATTGCTTTCAACTGCTAAGTGGGCAGAGCCCAACTTAAGCTGAAGCAGGTGGAACAAGGAGTGATCCTATTTAAGGACAAGTGGATGACGCCAGAGAGGCGCGTGCGTGCTAAGGGCCCCCATATGAGAGAGCTCCGAGAGTCCTGCTGGAGAAAGTTCTGGTAGACCAATGGCCAGATCTCCCTGAGGCAGAAGGAAGCTGGTGAGCAGAGAAAGCCTCGGCAAGACAGCAAAAGGCCAAGGACTAAACCCTGTGGCTCAGCTTTTGCCTAGAGGGGTTTGACCTGTCCGAACAGTGGCCTGAACGGAACTGTGGCCAGCTTTAAAGACTGAGGCAGAACGGCAGAGTTGCTGATACGAAGGAAGTAAGTTGGCCTACAGACGGCTGAGGTCTCCCAGAGAGAAGAAAGCCTCAAGCCTTATTTAAAGTGAGACTTCGATAGCCAGTTTACCCTGACGAACCTGCGTCTGAGCTATTCCAGAAAAAGGACTAAGTGCGTTAAAGAGTCTACCCCCGAGACTGGTTTCCTGACGACTGAGGACCTGCCCCAGAGACTGTATCATTCAAAAAGGGTATGAAAGTAGTTGTTATGATTATCAATAGGTTTAGCAGATAGGTTAAAGGGGTTGTAGGAATTTATAGGATTAATAGTTAAGAAATTGTTGGTGTTTGTTATAAGTGAATTTAGTAATAAATAAATAAGAGTTAAATAAATAATAATTTAAAAGCTCGGTTTCACAGTACCATCAGTGAAAAGTGTCTCATTGCCTGGGAGAGAGAACTTCTAAGCAAACAAATCAATTAGCATACAATAGATAAAAAAGACTAAAAAATAGAAAAAATATAACTAATATATAAAAAATAAATAAAAATTAAAAATAAGTCTATGTCCAAATTCCCTTTGGTGTATTAGTTGTAGTATTGAAACCTTTTACTATATAGCTAAAATCCTACTATAAGTGAATAGATGCCATATGTGTCCTTCTGAGTCTGGGTTAGTTCACTCAGGATGAGCTGAGCTTTTCTAGTTCCATCCATTTGGCTGCAAATTGCATAATTTCATTGTTTCTGATAGCTGAATAATATTCCATTGTGTAGATGTACTACAGTTTTTTAACCCATTCTTCGGTTGAGGGACATCTGGGTTGTTTCCAGTTTCTAGCTATTACAAATAAGGCTGCTATAAACATAGATGAGGAAACTTCCTTATGATTCCGTGAAGAGGCATTTGAGTGTATACCCAGAAGTGGTATGGCTGGGTCCTGAGGCAGAGGTAGTCCAAGTTTTCTAAGATATCGTCAGACTGACCTCCATAGTGGTTGCATAAGCCTGCACTCCCACCAGCAATGGAGTAGGGTACCCCTTTCTCCACACCCTCTCCAGCATGTGCTGTCATTTGAGTTTTTGATCCTAGCCATTCTGACAGGTGTGAGATGGAATCTCAGAGTCGTCTTGAGTTGCATTTCTCTGATGATTAAGGATGTTGAGCATTTCTTCAAGTGTCTCTCAGCCATTAGGGACTCCTTCTTTGTGAATTCTCTATTTAGCTCTGTCCCCCATTTTTTGTTTGGATTATTGGTTTCTTGGCATTTAATTTCTTGAGTTCTTTGTAGATTTTGGATATTAGCCCTCTATCAGATGTGGGGTTGATAAAGATTTTCTCCCAGTCTGTTGGTTGCAGTTTGTTCGAATGACAGTGTCTTTTGCCTTACAGAAGCTTTTCAGTTTCATGAGGTCCCATTTATTGATTGTTGATCTCAGGTCCTGAGCTGTTGGTGTTCTGTTCAGGAAGTTGTCACCTGTGCCAATCAGTTCAAGGGTTTCTCCTACTTTTTCTTCTAGTAGATTTAGTGTGACCGGCCTTATGTTAAGGTCTTTGATCCACTTGGATTTAAGTTTTGTACAAGGTGATAAGTATGGGTCTAATTTCACTCTTTTGCAGGTGGACATCCAGTTGGACCAGCACCATTTGTTGAAGATGCTGTCCTTCTTCCATTGTGCCGTTTTGGCTTCTTTGTCAAAGATTAGTTGGCCATAGGTGTGTGGGTCCATTTTTGGGTCTTCAATTCGATTCCATTGATCTACTGGTCTGTTTCTATACCAATACCATGCTGTTTTTACTATTATTGCTCTGTAGTACAGCTTGAAATCTGGGATAGTGATACCTCCAGATGCTTTTTTATTGTACAGGATTGATTTAGCTATTCTGGGCTTTTTGTTGTTCCATATGAAATTGAGAATAGTTCTTTCCAGGTCTATAAAGAATTGTGTTGGTATTTTGATAGGAATTGCATTGAATCTATATATTGCTTTTGGTGGGATAGCCATTTTTATTATGTTAATCCTACCTATCCATGAGCATGGGAGGTCTTTCCATCTTCTAAAGGCCTCTTCCATTTCTTTCTTCAGGGGCTTGAAGTTCTTGTTGTATAGGTCCTTTACTTATTTGGTTAGAGTGACCCCCAGGTATTTCATGTTGTTTGTGGCTATTGTGAAGGGGGTTGTTTCCCTTATTTCCTTCTTGGTATATTTGTTTGTTGTATGTAGAGGGCTTCTGTTTTTTTGAGTTAATTTTGTATCCAGCCACCTTGCTGAAGGTGTTTATCAGCTGTAAGAGTTCTCTGGTGGAATTTTTGTATACTATCATGTCATCTGCAAATAGGGATAATTTGACTTCTTCGTTTCCAATATTTATCCCTTTGATCTCCTTTAGTTGTCTTATTGCTCTAGCAAGGACTTCAAGTACTATATTGAAGAGATATGGTGAAAGTGGACATCCTTGTCTTGTCCCTGAGTTTAGAGGAAATGCTTCAAGCTTCTCTCCATTTAATTTGATGTTGGCCACTGGCTTGCTGTATATTGCCTTTATTATTTCTAGGTATGGTCCTTGTATGCCCGTTCTCTCCAGAACTTTTAGCATGAAGGGGTGTTGGATTTTGTCAAATTTTTTTTCTGCATCTAGCAAGATTATCATGTTTTTTTTTCTTTCATCTTGTTTATATGATGAATTATGTTGATAGACTTTCATATGTTGAACCATACCCACATTCCTGGGATGAAGCCTACTTGATCATGATGTATGATACTTTTGATGTGTTCTTGGATTCGGTTTGCTAGTATTTTATTAAGTATTTTTGCATCTATGTTCATGAGGGAGATTGGTCTGAAGTTCTCTTTCTTTGTTGGGTCTTTGTGTGGTTTAAGAATCAGAGTGACAGTGGCCTCATAGAATGAGTTTGGCAGTGTTCTTTCTGATTCTGTGTGGTGAAAGAGTTTGAAGAGTATTGGTGTTAGCTAATCTTTGAGGGTCCAGTAGAATTCCGTGCTTAGGCCATATCCTTAATTACAACTCTAAAGTTACTTTGACCTATAAGATAATATCCTTGGGTTTGGGTACTTAAAATACAGTATCAGGTGGGTGGGAATGTCATCACAAGTGCCAAAGTAATTAAAAGTAAAATAGCAAGCTTGTAGATTCTTTGCAAAATAATTTTAGTTGGAAAATTTTATATACAACATACAGTTTCTCACTCCCCATTTTCTTCCAGATCCCCCCTATCTTCTCTCTTCTTAAACCCACACCTTTTCACTCTCTTGCTCTTATGAGAAAACAAACAAGCATCTTAAAAAATAATAAGACAAAATTAAACCAAATAAAGTGGAAAAGGAAAAACAAACAAACAAAAAGGAAAAAAGCCAAAGAAAAGAAAAAAAGATACAGATAGACCTAGAAAAACACAAGTTCACACACACAGAAATCTCACAAGAGCACAAAATTGGAAACCATAATACACAAAAGACTTGCAAGGTAATTTTTTTTAAGCTACAAGAATGCCAGTGTGTTTATTTTGTGTTAGCCATCTACTATTAGGCATGGGCCATGTCATTAAGCATGGTTTGTTTACTCTGTGAAACTACCTTACAGAAAACTGATTTTTCCATATGAGCTGTAATCAATTGGAACAGCTTCTAGGTTTGTGTCCACTTCTCTCAGGGCTGGGACAAGGCCTAACCTGGACCTGTGCATGCCCTATGCATGCTGCCACAGACTCCATTAATTCACATGTGTCTACTGTGTTTATTCCTTGTTTCCTTCATGTTCTTCACCCACTCTGGCTCTAATAGTATTTTACCCTTGACTGCCTCAGGAAAGAGTTGGGTTAGTCCACCTCAGTAAGTGAATTGTGTATATACCTTGTGTATATCCTTATATAGACATACATATTTTAACTATTATTCTATTTTTATAGGATATTATGGTACTATAAAAGTGACTAAAATAAGTGAAATACATTTAAGAATAAAATACATTAATAAAATATACATCTATGTGAACTTGTTGTCAGCTATTCACTCGTATCTCCACTACTTCAAAGAGACAATTTCTCCTCTAATTCCATTTTTCTTTCCAGGAAAAAAGGATTGGATAAATGAAAAAAGAATAATAGAAGGAAGGATAATTAGTGAAAAGAAACTAGACAGTTGTCTTTAGCTCAGTGTTATAAATAAGACATTTGCACAGTTTACCATTTAAACTTACCTATTATAGTTTCTATTGTCTCCATAAAACTATAGATGTAGTGAACACAATCACAGTGTAGTTCAAAAGAACATCCTAAAATCAATTTTTAGTCCATAATTCGAATACATAGAGAAGAAACAAATTTAGATCACCACAGATTATAAATATATGTGAGAAATAGCTTAGGTTGTTAGCTTTAGTTTTAGGAAATGAAAGAATAGCAATTGGTGTCTGATTTTATAATCTTAGGAAAAAATATTGCATCTTGTTTCATGTAAGAAAATTGATTTAAAGGGAATAGGAGGAAAAGCAATAACTTTGACTTTATATTTAAAGAGGCAGACTTCTTTTCCTCTATTAATGACTTCTACTCTTGTCCCCAACTTGTCATCTCAGTGTGATGGTGGATGTTGATTGTCACTTGGATTCACCCTAGAAACAAACTTCTGGGTGTGTCTGTGAGGGTTTACTAGGCTGAGTTAACTGCAGTGGGAAGACACACTGGAAGACATCATCCCACAGTCCAGTTCTCTGACTCCCAGGAA
>CAJQZJ010004752.1:12549445-12629284 GCA_907164525.1 Lophiomys imhausi
AGTCTTCAAATTAATAATATTTCACAAACATATAATAACCACACTGTAATACTTAACATTGCTAATGGATATAAGTACTTCCTACATAATATTTTATACTAATAAATAAGTCTAAGAAGTATTTATGTATGAACTTCTAGGTATATTAATTTGGTAACTTAAATATTCAAGAATTATGCAAAGGAATTAAAATTTAACTGGGTATATGATTCCATTGCTATCACAATATTGACATTAAAAGATATAAATATTCTGTATAATCTATAAACAGGCAGTGACCACATATATATTTGTGCTCAAATTAATAAAGAAAGGAAATTAACGATAAATACAATAAAATGTATTAAAACCACATTTATACATTTATCATTAGAGGTAATAGTGATAAGAATTTTTATTTAATATATTTAAAGATAGTTTCTAATTTACAGTAGGTGGACATGACTTATTAAATTTATAACAGTGAAAAAAAATATTTATTCAGCAAATACTTCTGGGTGTTTATCTTTTTATTTCTGGGCTATAAATATATAACATAGTACTGCAAAAATGAGCAGCAGTAACTCACCATAACTCCTGTTTGACCAAGATAACCAAGAAACATTTTAAAATCGCTATATTGACAACTCTGATTGATAAAACAAGTGTACAAAATGGATTTAAAATAACATATTTTCAGTGTACCTTGGTTACTCAAAATGCAAATCCAACATAAACTGAGGAATATCGATGTTTATCGTTATTTTTTGATATCTCTACCATTAATATAATTAGTTTTTAACCATAACAGTAAGTTATTTAAGACAAAGATATCTAAAAAATAAAATAGTATCTGTCAAGAACTGTTAAAATAATGCCAGTGATTTTAATCTTAAATACCATTTCAGTGTTTTATGATTTATAATATTTTATTTGGTATTTTAATATTTAATTCTGGACACTTTAAATACAGAATTCTTTTTTTTAATGTTTATTTATTACTTCAGGCTATATCTCCATCCCAGTGCCCTCTTTCTACCCCTCCCAGTCCCGCCCTCCAACCCTCTACCCCCTATCCCTTTACGTAAAGTGCTCTATAAAGTAGAACCTGAAGGAGGTAGCCATTTGGAGGCAGACATGTGTATAGGGTACAAAGAAAAGCATATCCAATGGGGACGACAAGAACGCCATGGGGTTATTCACCATGGCCTGGCTGGTAAAATCTGATTAATGGGGTACAGACTGTAGAAAGTTTGGACTTAATCATTAAGGCAATGAGGATCTCCTAAAATGTTTAGGAAAGTCTCTTGAATAATGATAGATGTGGAGAGAGGGACTAGGAAGATTGTATGGGAAGTAAGGACATTGTGATAGTATTGTACACTGCAGTATTTTTTAATTGTTTCATTTAGTTTTGAGTTTTTCTTAATATGAATATTTTTTATAATGTAGTGTCTCATGAATGTCACAGGCTCCATGTATTTTCCATATAGCAGTCCTTGAAAGGACAGGCTAACATCAAATACAGAATTCTGATGTGATCTTTTTTTCATTCGTCTTAAACAGTCTTTCCTTAATTACAACTGGCTGAAAAAATTTAACTTTTCAAAATGTTGAAAAAGAAAATAAAAGTACAGGTGTCAAAAATGACCAGATATCTTAAAACCTTCTATTATATAAGATTGGATACTGAACAGACCAATTATTCAAATTTCAAGAAAATTTTACGTTACCACTAGTAAAAAATAATTTACAAAAGTAATTGAGTGTAACTATAACACTTGCAAACATAGTTATCTGTCACTACCACTGTAACAAATTATGATAAGCTGAATGTGCTGGCTTAAGCGGAACTCATGTTATGCAGCTCTGCAGGATGACATTTCTAAGATATGCCATAAAATTCAGTAACAGACCAGGCTTGCCTTCTCTTCCATAGATGCTGCTAGGCATCTTGGAAAGAAAACACTCGGTAGTTTTATAAAAGTAACTTTTATTTGCCAGGCATAGTTGTTGTCTCAGAGGCTTACTGCTGAAGAAGATCACCCTTTCTAGCTCTTTCTTCACTCTGGCTGGCTGGTTTATCTCAGCTGTTCTGGCTCAAACTCCTCTCCAAACTGAGTGATTCAATCTTGCTTCTCTCAACTTCTTACTGAATTGCTCTGCTTGGCTTCAAACTACCTCAGGAAATTTGCTCTAATCTTCTAGTTCCTCATTCTCTGGATAGTTATGTCTTTACATGTGTCTAGATTGTTCTCTCTATCTTTCCTGTATGTTCTTCTAAATTCAACTGAACTCAACTCTACTGCATTGACTCCATGAATGGAATGAACTCACAAGCTGCACTCAACTGACACCCATGGACTTACTCTATTCTGCTTTCTTAAGTTGAGTTTCTCTCTGCTGTTCTCCTGCGGTATCATATCTCTGACTCATTCTGCCAAATCTTTCTCTGATTCATCATTTTCACTGTCTCTCAATTAGATGTCCCTTTCAAACATGGCTGCTTCCTTCTACAAACTAATTTTTTCTCACAGATATGTATTAAGGGTGTGTCTGTATTCTAGCCAGATCATACTGTAATCCAGGATGTGTCTGCATTCCAACTGAATAACATAGACTTAGCAGGTCTTTAGATGTGATCCCTGCCAGAGCAGCCATGTTGCTGGATTAAAATTCCTCTACATAGTTTCTTTTTTTTTAACATTTATTTATTTCTTCAAATTACATCTCAATCATATTCCCCCTCTCCTCCCCTTCCCAGTCCCACCCTCCTACCTTCTTCCCCACACCCTCCTATCTGCTTTTTTTTTTAATTTAAAGGTGTATCTTTCCTCCCCCAACAGCTCCCCCCTTTTAATACAACAAGAGGCCCTTGTTCTTATAAAAATAAATACAACACAAAACAATAAGAGCAATTAGGCCACAATTATGAAAATTATAAGGAATAACATACATTCCCAGTGTCCAGTTCATACTTATTTGGCAACTGATATTATTATTCTATTATCTATCTATCTCGATGAGTTTAAAGATCTATACTTAACTTAGTTTCCATCCTAACTTTCATTACCAACTTAAAAACACTTATTAGATCTAAAACATTCTTTTAATTCCTAAAAAACTTAAAATTTAACTGTGAGACTATAACTATCTAGTCTTCAACAACATCAGAGACCTGAGAAGGAATTGCTCTACATAGTTTCTTTTCAATGAAACTAACTCTATTATCATTATGGATTATGAAGATAATATAGAGGCAACATCTAATTGTTAGGTAGAAACTGCATTAAAAATAGAGCAAAAGAATAATGAAGATATTCCATGAAGATGGGAACCAAAAGACAACATGATGAATATTCACATCACACAAAATGGAACTTAAAAAAAACTAAAAAAGAAAAATTAAGGTCATTGGATAATGACAAAACAAACTTAATAAATAGATATATAAAGATTAACTATGTACATAACTTACTAATCTAAGAAACATATCTATAAACACAAAGAAAGAAATATATATAGGTACATTAACAATTGGGGTCTTCTATAGCCTTCTTTTAAATATGGATTAATCAGACAGACAGAACCATGATATAACAATAGACTTGAATGATATGTTAGACATATTGCCTTAATTTTCAAATTACATTTTTCATTTACATTATTCACAAACATGTAAAACCAAAATGACGTAGTTCACATTGCTAATGAATTTAAATAATTGAACCTGTGTAATACATGCATAGAATGCTACTGAACAAATGTAGCGTACACATCAAAACGCATATAAAACAATTCTCCAGGATAGATCATAAACTACATAAGATAACCCATCTTTAAAGACCAATTGAGTTTTGACTCTCAACTCCTCACAATGCCACCCCCACTGCCATCTGAAGATTAGCATCTGCTTGTTGAGCTTTTGGAGCCATGTGTATATTCCAAAGATACCATTTCAACCCTGGGACTCCAAGCCCTGACTACATAATAACACGCATTTGAGTCCCAGGAACACTAAAAAGGAGCATCTGCTTCCCTTCCTATTATCCACTGAGGGAAAAAAATATATATATATACACCTAGGCCAAATTTTATATATATATATATAAATATATATATATATATATTTATATATATATATCTCAACTGAAGTCCTGTTCTGGCTCCATGCATCTGTGCCATACTGGTTATCCATACATCCTTTCTCACCTATTGGCTTTCACTTCTAAGGAACTGCACTGATAGATAACCTTGTGCTTTGCTTTAATGAAAAAATAATTTTCAGCCAATATATTCTGATCATGGTTATTTTCTACCAAAACTCCTCACAGATATTCAACCTGTCCTTGCCCAATCAAATCCACACACTTTCTCTTTACAAACAAACAAACATGTGAAAAGAAAAAAAAGAAAACAAACAAAAGAAATAAATAGACAGAAAAGAAAAACATAAAAACTCCATGCACATCATAAACAAAAACTACAAAACAACAATTTTGGAAATCGTAATATAAAGGTATAAAAAACAAAACCCAGTAAGATAGAAGAGGTGTTCAGAAAAAAAAAAAAAGATATCTGATAATCTGATATAAAATACCTACAGAAATAAAATTGAGTTTGCTTTGTGTTGGCCATCTAATTCTGGACATGGGGCCTACCTATATGTGTGGTTAATGATGAGCTTTAATAAGCCCATGCATGACAAACATAGCACCATCACGTCTTGCCTCCCATTCCCTTTCCCTTGTTAAACAGTAAAATTACATTCATATATATATATATATATATATATATATATAGCACATTTATTTATTGATTCAAGTTACATCTCTGTCACACTGTCACAGACCCCTAACTCCTCCCTTCCTGGTCCCACCCTCTCACTCTCTACTCCCTCTCCCATCTATCCTTCTCCTTCAGTGTGGGGGAACCCTCACATATCAGGTCCACTAAGTTCATCAGTCACATGAGGGCTAAGAGTTTCCTCTTGCTCTGGGGTCTGACATGGCAGCTCGGCTAAGGCAAAGTGTCCACTAATAGGAAATAAAGTCCCATCACTAGACTGCTCCCCTTTTCTAGGGGATTTGTATGATGACAAAGTTACCTATCATCCATATTTGTTTGGGGATCTAGGTCTAGTCTAATATTTTTTCTTCTTTTTTTTGGTTAACATTTCAGTCTCTGTAAGGCTCTAGGGGCCTAGATTGGTTTGTTCTATTGGTCTTCATGTGTTGATCTTGACCCATCTGGATCTCTCTATTCCTCCTCCCTCATTCCTAATGCTAGCTAGTAACTATACTTCAATGAAACCCAAAAAAGCTGTACCTGAAACATCGGCAAGACATATTAAGTATCCTCAATATTCTTGTTGCTATTTTTTTCCATTTTGTTACAATGTCATGTTTATTGATTGGCATGACATGTGTTGAGCCATTTGTATTAGTTTTCTGTGACTAAATGCCCCAACTTGGGGTGGGGGAGTTTATTCTGGTTTACAATATGAACGGCTACCACCCATCATGGTAGAGAAGATATAGTGTCAGTATCATTACACAGCTGGTCATATTGTGTCCAGTGGTAAGGAACCAGACAGTACACAGCAGGTGGAAAATGAGACCAGGTTATAAAATCATCCTCCCATAGTGGCCTACTTCTTACAACAAGAGTCTGCCCCCTAGAAGCTCCACAGCCTTCTGAACAGTATTACTAGCTGAGAATCAAATATTTCAGCACAACAGACTATGGGGGATTTTTCATATTTAAACCATAGCATTCCTCTTTGGCCCTCATAGACACATGGCAATCTCAGGATTCAAAATGCATTCTTTCCAACGTAAAATTCCCTGTGGTCTATAACAGTCCAAAGACTCTTCAAAGGTCAAAAGTCACTTCTGAGATTCAAGGCAGTCTTTTCATTGTGAGACAGCATTGCATTAAAACAGCAGCAGCAACAGCAGCAGCAGCAGCAGCAACAGCAGCAGCAGAAGCAGCAGCAGCAGTAGCAACAACACAACAACAAGGTCTATACTTTCAACATACAACTACCTGAAGTCAACATTACCATTCCAAAAGGGAGGAATGGGGCATAGCAAGGAAAGACTAAATCCCATTAAGGCAAATAAGGGAATCTCTTGCTGCTTTTTTAAAATCAGAGATAGATTTTAAAATGTGACATTCCTGTCTGCATTTGTATTCACATTCATTCTGTGGGGTTCCCTGCTTACTTCACTGCATAAGCAAAGAAGAGGTCATGAATTTGAGAGTGATGGGGAGCAGACCCAGAAGGGTTAAACGAAGAGAAGGAATGGTAGGAATGATGTCAGTACTCATGTATGAAATTCTCAAAAAACAAATTAAAAATAAATAAGTATTCACTACAAAAAGAGTATTAATTTTAATAAACAATAAGTTTTTTAAAATTCAAAGGTGAAGTGGTCACAGATTCTGTTATTCGGTTGTTTTAGAAACTAGGAACTTTATGTGTTGCCTGGATACAAAATGACACATAAGTCATTTCTTGAAAGGCATCATCATAACACAGTTAGTACAAATCAGTGTGTATACAGGAGAGACAAAGTAGGAAGGTACTATTTACATACATCTTAGAAGGCAGCAAGGATAATTTTTGGGGTTCTATAAGGAGGCAACTTTTAAATCTCTGCTAGTCTTTTTTAAAACATTACTCTTTTGCATATATGTGTGTAAATATGCATGTGAACCATATGCATGCAGAGCCTGCAAGACCAGAAGACAGTGTCGGATCCCCGTAGTTCCAGGCAGTTGTGGACCAGCATGTAGACTCTAGAAATTTTAAGCTTGCTCTCTACAAGATAAGTCAGAGCTCTTATTCACTGAGCCATCTTTCCAGCCACTTGGTTTAGAGCCACGTTTTCTCCATTTTTCCTCCTAAGACTCGAGCTGAGTTCTCCTGAACTCAGTTTTAATATATAATGTTTTCTAGTGTTTTGATCTTTCCTTTTATGAAGAAAAGGGTAGATATCTATGAATTCTTAATTTCCTCTTGAAAAATTTAAGTTTCTCTGTGAAGAATGAAGCAACATCCTTCTATATTTTGTAATACACCTGGATAATCATCATGTTAGTGGTTCTTTGATCTTTTATTCTTGTACTAAAAAGATGGTGAATTATCTAAGCAAAGTTTGCTTTTTCATGTTCTTTTTTATGGAACTTAAAATACAGAGTTCCTTGAATAGCAAATGATGATTATTGTAACATTATTCTCAACATTACCCATCTAACAGAAATAATAATTCACTGAAACTGTTCCAAAGTACCAGGTTACCTAACTGGACTGAGCTTCTCTAAATTTCTCTCCTCATTTGTCATCCCTCCCCATTCTCAGCAGGCAATTTGCTCTCTTTTTCTTTTTTTTTTTTTTCAAAAAAGAAACAGAAACCATAGTGTATGAATGTTCTCATTGCAGCCACACTTCTTTCTCACAAAAAAGGCCACTTCTGTCTTTGCGCTTTGGTGTGTCTATTCCTATTTTTCCAGAAATTCTTTGCAATGTATTATGTGATGTCTCCCCAGAATTTTCTACATGTCTTTCATTATCAATTATATTTTATTATAATGTGTTCATATTTTTCCATGATTTTAAAAGGTTCCCCTCTCTGTTCATCCCTTCTTTCCTCATTCATGGTCCCACTTATTGACATACTCGCAGTTATATCTTCATTTTTTTCTGTGCCTTATATTTATTCTCCACCTACAACAGTGTAAAGTTCACACAGTCCTGTTTCCTGTGAGGGAATCCAGACCGTAAAATAGCATTTTTAGTTTCATCCCCACTGATTTCCACTGGGCCAATACAAACGTTCTCTTTTCATTCCCTTTTTTATCCCCCATCCTATTCCTAATCACCAAGCAGTGCAGAGCTGCCTTTAGGCCTTCACTTTATGTATATTCATTCTCAACCATTTTATTCTCTCATTTCTTCAGAATTTTAAATTAAATCAGTAGGCTTTGAAATAACAAGTTAAAAGATACAGAATTGTAACTTGGCAATGGTTAAATAATGGCAAGTTAATACAAACTAACATCTTGAGGTAGGTGTGCTTTTCTTGTGCTAACAGCCAGTCCTAATGGGGACACCAAGATCCCAGTAACACTGCTACATGCCTGTAAGTAAACAGAAGTCACATCTGGAAATATAACTATTATTTGAAGAAGAAGGTAGCAGTGTTGCTATTTCAGGTGACCCACTGAGCTAGGTAACTGGCACAATCATGTTGCCTACAGAATTGCCACTTTCACAACATAATCTGCATAACTCCAGCAACTGCCTGACCTTAAGAAAGTATAAAATATTAAAACAAGAGTCATTATTTGATCATGTGATTAGAACACTACAACATAATTTGATTAGTATCCTTTCAGCAAATATTAGAGTTAATTTTAAAAGTTCTTTATACTTTGAAAAGTAGTCTCTTCCTCATTTTGTGAAGTAACTCTTCCACCATATCATTATATGTGCCCTATTTCCAGTTTGTCTCTGATATTAATATAAATATTGAATTACCAGTAACATAAAAACCTCAATTTTAATGAATATAATAAATGCGAATGTGTTTTCCATATGTACTCAAGAAAACAATATA
Source organism: Lophiomys imhausi (assembly GCA_907164525.1). Taxonomy (NCBI): domain Eukaryota; kingdom Metazoa; phylum Chordata; class Mammalia; order Rodentia; family Muridae; genus Lophiomys; species Lophiomys imhausi. Next base: position 12,558,049 of record CAJQZJ010004752.1, read on the forward strand.
GTCGGTCAATGATCAATAGGAAACAAGAATGCTTTGATGATAAATCAAATTTAACAGGTGAAAGATACAATAAAGATTCAGTTAAATGTGAAATCAAATAAACTAAAATGAGATACATTTTTGCTTTGATTTATAAATAAGAAAACTATTGAGCACATTTTTATGCAGAGGTAGAGCCTTGGGACACTGAACTCAGCAGTCTTCCTAAAATTATTTTATACAGGATTCATGGTGTGTTGGAATATTCCTTGTCTTTCTTCCATTTGATTTTATGTCCTTAAAGCTTCTTGAAAAGACAGACTGTTTAATGAGAAAGGGGGAGAAAAAGAAAAGAAGAGAATGTAAAAGGATGTTAATCATAATCCAGTGCCTATTACAATTTTAGTCATTAAACATTTCATGTGAAGAGTGTCTTAAGTAGGAACTATCATGAGCAAGCAACCATGTTTAATAATCCTTCCTTCCATTTAATGTCATTTATTAATGTTGTTCAGTATATATTTGTATATAACTTATAGAATACATCTTAAAGGTTGTCATTTTGTAGTTCCCAGAGTTAGCTCATCCTCTGCAGCTGTACATGTATTTCTATAATTTTGTTATATGTGAATTTATGACCAGTAAGAACTATGATAAATGTGGTTTTATTCTCATTTCAAAAAATATTAGTTGAACTTTGAACATTTAAATATTGTACATACAAATGGATTTGTTTTCCAATTGTCAAAATATCACAGCTATCAAATGGTAAACAGCAATTTGACTCCAGGAAACTCAAAAGCTTTCAGTGTTTATTTGCATTTAAGAGATAAAGAAAATATGATTTTCCTTTCCAATAGACATAAAGACAGAGTACTGTAGAGCACAATATTGTACAATTTGGAAAATAGTGAGTCTCTTGAGTAACATCTGACAAAAAGTGTTTTAGGTACATTTTCTTACCTTTCTCAACTTTCTCTTTGAGTACACTTTGGATATTTAAGCCTTCCCCTGTCACACTGCACTCGAAGTTCAGATCCAGTAACAGACATCTCAGTTATATACGCATCCCTCTTACAAATAAATTCAATATACTCGCCATGGAGAATGAGTGGTCTGTTGTCAAAATTCCATTTGAGCTGTAAATGATTCTTATCCATTTCCACAAATGATAATGTGCAAGGCTCTGGAGCAAACACAAGAAATTAAGAAGAAAACTATATTAACACATCTTGTACTAACAGCACTTATAATGTTGCCTATATGGGAATGACCTTAACAATCCAGAGAGAGGTAAGCAAGTTAGTTAGAATTATTTTTGGAATCAGAAAACATACTCACTCCTAGTCCTAAAAGAAACCTGCGTGACATTCACGACTGTGGTGCTTGAGTCAAAGAGTACATGGGTAATTATATAAATTCATCAAAACTCAGTCCCTTTCCTTTGCTTAGTCATAAAATTTAAATAAAATACCTGAGAAGTGACTCAGTAATAAAATACTATCTAACATGCGTAAGCCCCTGCTAGCTATATATATATATAGTTCTCATATGGTTCCTTGCGTTAATTCATTGTCTGCACCTAGTAAGACATATACATTGCTACTATTTAACTTTTAATATACGGAGTTGTTTGTAAACATAATTTACATTTTATTGTATTTTCAAAAAGGTCAGAATTTTGATATCGCAAAATAGTTTATATCATTTATAATGTTCCTATAAATATTACATGTATATATAATATTTGCAAGATAAACCATTAATCACTAATAAGATAGTAATGTAGAAACAAGCTAGATTCTCAACACTAATCCAAAAGTTCCGACTTATCATGCCAAAACAGTTGAGAGTTTTTCCTCTTTTAAATTTCCAGTTGAGAAATATGAAGACTGGTTCTATTTTAAATGGTAGGCAATGGAAGTATTCATGCTTTCCTTCAGCTATGTATTAACATAAAGCAGGCGAAAATGTAAACACACATGATGATAGTATAAGCATCTCTGATTTTCCTCCATGATAAAAACAGAATTTTGAAAATTTTAAAAATCAAAATATTTAGCCAGGCAGTGGTGGTGCACACCTTTAATCCCAGCACTCGGGAGGCAGAAGCAGGTGGATCTCTATGAGCTCAAGGTCAGTCTGGTCTACAGAACTAGTTCTAGCACAGTCAGGGCTACACAAAAGAAACCCTATCTCAAAAAACCAGAGAAAATAATCAACATGTTTTCAAAAATGGGGATTCTGGTGTCTCATTTGCCTCCTGGATGATGTAAGACTAAGAGAAACCTTCTGAGGTAGATTTAAGATTTCCAGAATTCCTAATGCAACATAATCAACCACAGACTGTTAATGGACAACAAAAAGATTAATTAAGATACTTTTAAAGAATGCATTAAATATCTATAGGGCAAGTGCTGTGTGAAAGGCAGTACTACATGCAATACATTAATTACAAATGATTGAAAAAGGTCCTTAAAATTTTCAGATTCTCTGTTAAATATCATTTTAATGAGATCAAATTGGATTGCAATTTAAATCAGTATTGAAGTAGAATATGGTAGAAAATACCAAATTAAGTACTGATTTATTGATATATTTAGTGATTTACTTAAAGAACTTCTTGTATTGTTTATTGTCAGACATGACTTCACCTTGCTACCTGAAACAGAATGACCTGGAAAAATATATGAAATACAATAGGTCATTGCCCTTAGTCACCTGACTACAAAAACTATCTGTCAACTGTAACACAAGCCTTTGAAAAGCAAAAGTCCCCCAGGCTTCTTCTGGAATGTTCCCATGGGCCTGTCTATTCATCCCACCTTGTAGTTTTAGAGTATAGAAGGAGAGTGTGAAGTAGATTTGTAATTGAATTCTTTCAGGCTCTGTCCTGGCTTCTGTCCACTGTGAATACATCTCTCTTCCACTCTTATTGGCATCTGAGTGCCCATTCCAGAGAGGTTCCCAAAACAGTATTGTTTTATAAAACATGAGATTTTGCTTAAAACTTATTTATAGATTTAGATTTTCTGCTTTTACCTATGACCAAGTAGCTTATATCAGACCAAAATTTGTACCAAGAACTAACACATTTGAAAAACGTATTAAAAGTGCACCAGGGCATCTGAAAACTGCCTATACAGCCAGGGAGTGAGTGAAATTGCTATGAAAAATTCTTCTGGTGAGCTAACACGTTTAAATGCTTCACTTTCTCTTGAGTCATTTTGTATTGGTTTTGGTTCTCAGTTCACCTGAAAGGTTAGGTATAAAATGACCAATAACAGACATAAAACAAATAAAGTTTTGCCAGTATCACAGGATTGAGAGCAGAAAGAGAAGTTTGAATGAGTCTGGAGTTAAAGGTAAAAAAGTGAGCTTGGTCCTCTGCATTTTCTCTTTGAAGTATTCATCATTTTTTTGACTGTTACAAAAAGATGAGGAGCCATACTAGATTGGTTAAAAAATACACTGCATATTTGGTATTCTTAGCATATACCATTGTCAGTCTAGGACGTATAAAAATCAACGTCTCAGCATAGAACTATAGAAAAAAAATGCATCTTCCTTTCTATTTATTTATTTATTTATTTATTTATTTATTTATTTGTTGCTTCAGGTTACATTTCCATCGCAGTGTCCTCTTTCCACCCCTCCCAGTCCTGCCCTCCCACTCTCTACCCCCTAACCCTTCCATCCCACTCCTCTGGAGTGGAGTGTCCCCACATAACAGTCCCCTGCCTCAGTTCAGTAGTCATATGAGGGCCAAGAGTCTCCTCATACACTGGGGGCATACAAGGCAGCACCATTAGGGAAAAGTGTCTCATTGAGAGGGGGAAAAAAAAAGTCTATGTCCATGTTCCCTTTGGTGTGTTGGTTGTAGTATAGATATCCTGTACTATATAGCTAAAATCCGACTATAAGTGAATAGATGTCATGCGTTCCTTCTGAGTCTGGGTTAGCTCACTCAGGATGAGCTTCTCTAGTGCCATCCAGTTGGCTGCAAATTGCATAATTTCATTGTTTCTGGTAGCTGAGTAGTATTCCATTGTGTAGATGTACCACAGTTTTTTAATCCATTCTTCGGTTGAGGGACATCTGGGTTGTTTCCAGTTTCCAACTATTACAAATAAGGCTGCTAGGAACACAGATGAGGAAACTTCCTTTGATTCAGTGAGGAGTCATTTGGATGTATACCCAGAAGTGGTATGGCTGGGTCCCGAAGCAGAGCTATTCCAAGTTTTCTAAGATATCACCATACTGACCTCCATAGGTAGTGGTTGCACAAGCCTGCACTTCCACCAGCAATGGAGGAGGGTTCCCCTTTCTCCACACCCTCGCCAGCATGTGCTGTCATTTGAGCTCTTGATCTTATCCATTCTGACAGGTGTGAGATGGAATCTCAGAGTCATCTTGAGTTGCGTTTCTCTGATGGTTAAGGATGCTGAGCATTTCTTCAAGTGTCTCTCAGCCTTTAGGAATTCCTCCTTTGTGAATTCTCTGTTTAGCTCTTTTCCCCATTTTTTGATTGGATTATTTGGTTTCTTGGCATTTAATTTCTTGAGTTCTTTGTAAATTTTGGATATTAGCCCTCTGTCAGATGTGGGGTTGGTGAAGATTTTTTCCCAATCTGTAGGCTGCCATTCTTCCTTTACAACTCAAATTGTATCAAGCCCAACCAACCTTAAGCCAGAGGATGTAACAACTATTCCATGGAATAAGATCACAAAGACCTAAACTCTTAAATTTGTTCAAATATAACATTTAATATTTAATCTCTTACTGTATAAATAATGAGAAATTAGACTGAGAAATAAAGTCCTACAACATGGCACAGATTTGTGTCTTTGTGGATAGGAATAGGAAGAAAGGTGTGATAACTATGGTCAAAAAGTAGATGTCTGTCAAAAAACTCAAATTTACCAAAGAAGGTTTAAAATGGACATTCTAGAAATGGAAAGATATTAACCAAGTTTTCCTAGTGCCAGAAGGTGCTATGCAGGCTTCTGGAGGAGAAAACACATCAACAGGCTTAACCATCACTCAGCTCTGTGTACTACAATCTAGGTTCACTGGTGTGTTAGTGTCATGATTGTTTGGGGGTTTACTAACAGCTTTCTAGTTGGATTTGAAGTCTGATTCATGGTTAGCATCGTAATCCTGGCTAAAAGAAAGCCTACAGCTAGAGAGGTCACAGGCCAGTGAGGAACTGAGGAAAACAGAAAAGTGCAGTACACAAGTACAACAGTAAGGACGCGGATAGTTTTAAAAGACTGTTGCCATGACTAATGGATGCCTATTGGAACTAGAGGAAAAAACCTTATTGCTGAAAATACCACACATCTTGGAAGCATGATATAGAAAAGCAAGCTAGAACTGAATTGGGAAATTCCTCCCTATTAGTCAGCTTCCATAGTCATAAAAAAAAGAAGGGAAGAGGATGGGGGGTTGAGGGGGAGGAGGGTGGAAGGGTGGGACTGGAGGGGGGAGTAGGGAGGGGATTGTGATTGAGATGGAACTTGAAGAAATAAAAAATAAATTATTAAAAAAAAGAATACTAATCCAAAAAAAAAAAGATCTCCAAACTCCTGCCCTGTACTAAGACTTTATTAAGAGACATCTCTTGGGGTTTTTTTCCTAACTCTAAAAGAATAAAAGAGGATTTGATTGAAAAAAAAAAAAAGAAGAAGATGCAATAGGGCTGCGGGGAGGGAAAAGTCAATGGTCTCATCCAGTTGTAAATTCTATGATCTAGGAGACCAAGCTACTAAACAAGATGTTCCAACTTGTGAAATAATGACATTAACTCTTACCAGTATAACTAACTACACTATGATTAGATTTGAGACCCACCCCACAGAAGGGAATACATGTCTGGAACAATAAATCTGCTCAAAAATTCGTGGCAGTATATAGTACAGGATAACTATCCTACAACCAACAGACCCAAAGGAACAGGAACATGGACTTAGTTAACCTGTTAATGGGACTTTTTACCCTAATGGAGCTGGCACTTCAGGCCCCAGACCAAGAGGAAGCTCTCAGCTCTCTTATGAATGATGAACTAAGGAGGGCTGACATGTAGGGCTACCCCATACCAGATGAGTAGGACACATGGAAAAGGGAATAGAGGGGGAGAGGGTATGACTGGGAGGGGTGGAGGGAGGGGTGTGACTGAGATGTAGATTGAGTTAATGAATAAACATGTAAAAAAAAACCTGTGGCAGTGAAGATCTCATAGTTGCCGGGGTAGCTAAATACTCTAATTTAACTAAATTGATACAGCGTCAAGCTGCATTCTCACTATTTATGTTTATACTCAAAAATAAGTGCTACTCTCAGCCAAAAAATCAAAAAATATCTTCTTCCCAGTTAATGTTGGTAACTACAGACACTAATGCCCATGACATGCTGACAAAGGGTGGATGAGTACTTGAATACTCACAGCGTTAAGTAAATCATTTATTTCATGCCTCTAAGACATTGCCGAAGAGGGTGTGAAAGAATATAGGACCTGAAAAATAGAGAGAAGAGCTGAAAAATGCCATCTCATGGGCAGGACACAGCATTGCAATTACACTCACAGCTGCTGCAGATGTCTGAGCTGAGTGCACAAGGATGAGCCCATCAACCGTGAGGCTGGATGGATGAGGGCCTCTATAATTCTGCCCCTCACTGGTCCACTGTATGCTACTGAGAGATTCAGAGAGAGGGGAAAATCATTTCCTTCAGTTGTGTACTCACTGGTGACTACACCAGGCTCCAGTAGATAGTTCCAATATAATGGTCACACAGATGGCCCTGGTTAAACCAAATGAGTCACAAAACTAAAAGTCATGAATCTGGGCAAGGGTCTTCAGGGATGAGGGGATGATAGGGCTGGGAGGGAGATGAGAAGGGGTTGGGGGGACAGGGAAATCAGAACACAGCATGTACATGTATGAAATTTCCAAATAACTAAATCACTAAAAAATGAAGTAAGACTGTCAGACAAAAATAATATTGACAACATCTCCAAGCCTTAAACTACATGCAGAATTTGAGGGCACAGCACAGTAATACAGTCTGTGGATAAAGTAAACAAATATGTCCTAATGTCTTAGCAAAGAAACAAAAGAATGACCCTCATCAAACCTCAGAAACAAAGAAAAGTAAAACCAACTCGTAGATGGTAAGATCATAAAACAAAAAAGCTAAGTTATCTATTAGATATTGAGAGAAAGGGGAATACAAGACAGGTAGAACACCTATGAATGTTGTAAATGACAGCTGTTGTGTAAGTATGATTTGAAATAAATCAACTGTACATTGCTTGAAGGAAATAAACTTAGAATACAAATCCAGAGAGTTGAGAAATCAAAATATAGAAAACTTTCTACTGGATAATCTTATGTTCTTCTTTCTCCTCTCTCTCTCTCTCTCTCTCTCTCTCTCTCTCTCTCTCTCTCTCTCTTTCCCTCTATTCTCCTCTCTCTCTCCCCTCCCCCCCAAAAAAACCCTGTAAGACATGAATTATAAACAAAAGTTTATGGGAAGGGATGTGAGGAAATGCTGGATCTGGGTGAAAGGAAGAATGAATATGATTAAAATATATTGTGTAAAAATCTTAAAATAAAAAAGAAGTTTCAAAAGTTAGATCTATGAGGCAGGAACATAGACCTCAAGACAATTAAAGTAGCAAAGCATTTTTATTGTTAAAGGAGTGTTAAGGCAGTCATCAATATTTTAACTGCTTTGGTTTTTGCGTATCTAACAAAATACCATCACAGCTGGAGAGACTCCTAAGCAACTTTAGCACCAGCTGCTCCCTGAGAGCACCAGGGTGTGGTTCCCACTACCCACGGGGTCTCACAACCACCTGGAGACCCGACACCCCCTTCTGGCCGCTGTGGGAACTGCCCACACATGGTGCACATAGACTTGCATGCATCAAATAAATAAATAACACAAACAGAAAATACTGTCACTATAAAAAAGAAAACTGAAAGAATTAAAATGAGAAAAAAACCTTTAAATGAACAAGGAATTCACAGTATGTCTCATAATAACTGATAATAAAACACATATCATGAAACTGGTTTCTGAGACCCATTATGAATTCATTCTTTTATTCTATAGGCCCCTAGGACACTTGCATGATATTTTCTCCTTCCATGTGCTGTATTTGTGTGTTGGGTCCCTAATTCCATTTGTAGTTTAAGGTCTGGAGATATTATTATCATTATTATTTTTGTCTGAAAATCTTTTTTTCATTTTTGTAATGATTAATTTAGCTATTTGACAATTTCATACATTATACAATGTGTTCTGAATACTCTTTATATTATATTATATTATCATTCACACTAAATAATAATTTCCCTATGATATTATGGTTTATTCATCTTAAAACCTACCATCAAATTAGTATGTGATGCACAGTTTGTACTTAATAAGCATTTTTTAAGAGTAAATGAACTATAGCTATTCATAATACAGAGGAAATCCAGAAGCCTGTGGTTAAATATGAGCATCAATAAAACAAGCAAAGAGAAGCAAATGTTATATCAATATCACCCCACCTCTCAATGGCAGAGTGAAACAGAGGTGTGCTTAGCAATACCTACCTAAACATGATGGTGGTGTAGTCCATACTCCATCTACACAATAGGCCTCCCGAGACCCTTGTAGGAAATGGTTTTCAACACACCGGTACTCTACTGAGGAGCCATTTTCATAGGTACTGGCAGCTGAATTAACTATATCTCCATTCCTTATCACTGGAGGAGATGCACACATCCCCTTAGATTCTGAAAAAATGATTTACAGAATGCAACAATTGCTACAATGAGCTTTCAGTTTCTGATAATTGCTACAGAAATAAATATGAGATATTGCACTGACTTAAAAGGGTTAAGGAAAATATCAACTATTTTTCATATTGAAAATAATTCTGCAATATATCATACTACATAATGTATTATCATAGTTAGAATTTCATGTTGTAAAACCTGAGTCCATACTGACAACTAGGAAAATATTAACAACATTATTTAATACTTTCCCTTTTACTCAAGCCAGAGGTGAACATGTATAAACATTTTTCTTAAAGCATATGCCTTCCATATGCATTATTTTGCTTTACTACTATTGAAGAGAAAAGCCCCTAGATCCAGGAAATAATAAAATCTCCCACATTCTGCCCTAAACCCTTTTTTGAGACAAAGGTTCTCAGCAAATCATGAGTAAACTGAAGCTTTCCAGGGCTTCTGATGAGGAAACTCAGTCCCCAGAGAGTTGGGGTTGTTTATTAAATCTTTCCATTGTCTCATCACAATTAGTCATTCAGTGGAAATCTGTCGGCATAGTCGTCCTCGGTGAGTGTGTATGCTGACTGGAAGCAGAGAAATGAATCACTTCCAAGTGTTATCGGAACATAAAGCTGCAAATAGTAGTTGAGCAGCAAATCCAGGGTTATTCCTTTACCTCGTCTAACACACATGGGGTATTTCACATCTCCTCTGTTGCACTGTATGGACACCTCAGACAGCGGGGTCCTCGGAGACAATTCATATCCCTGTTTACACACGAAATCTATTAGGTCTCCATGTAAAATCTTGCCCTCAAACTTCCACTTCATCTGTATGTTATTCCTGTTCATGTGATCCACATCAATAGTGCATGGCTCTGAAAAACAAAATTCTCCTTTAAATTATTTAAAAATTATTTTAAAGTTGTCAATAATATAATAAACATGACAGTAATACATTTTTAAAATAAAAACTATAACAGACATCAAAATTTATATTATACATTTGACATTCATCATTATTAGAAATCATACATTCATGTTAGATGAAGAAGTAACATATGTAGAGACACAGATAGGAACTGAGATATTTCCACACTGGCCATTACATGGAGGACTCACTTAGCTCCAGGTTTCAGTGCATAGGCAAGTACAGGAGTCCATGGGAAAAAGCAATTACTTACTTTTATAACTTTTGGTGCGTCAGGCAATATATAGGTTTACTACTGGGCATGTTGATTTGGGGAGTTTGGCCTTGGAGGTACTTAGCTGGGCCTTTAGAAAGGATGCCTGGACACAACTCAAAGCTGGTTTGGGTGAGAACAACAGAGTCGCTACCTAGGCGGGGCAGAAATAAGAAAGAACATTTTTAATGTCCCTTCTACAGGGGACAGACCAAGCCATAGGAGAGACATGGCCAGATCTCATTTATGGAGGCAGCAGAAGGAAGAGGATACTGGGTTTGCTTTCTCACCATACCAGAGGCTGCCAGTTCTTTGTCTCAAGGTTCAAGCCACATAAGTTGCTCTTTCTGGTCTTAAAGCATGGGCCCATAGTATGACAACATACAAAATAAAATATATATTTTATGACTGCCAAACTAATTATTTTTATGTTTCTTATTTTGATGATGTCATCAATTTAAATGAATTAGTTTTCAAAAATCAAAATATTATTTCAAGTCATTAACCAACAAATGTTAAACATAATTTTTAAAAATTAACTAATGGCTTTGAAACAGAAAATGCATTTAATTTACAAATATTTGTAGAGAGCCATTAATACATACCTATCAAAAAGAACTCATGGAGCTCAAACTGCAACAGAAACTCCCACAATAAATCATAGAGTGTGCCCTTTTAAGGAAAATGATTCCAGTAAGTCTAAATGAGACCTCAATTTAAAGATTGAATCTTGTTGTTTTCTGATGGGAGGGAGTAATCAATATAAAGGTCCCAAGATACAATTATGGCAAAGATAAAAAAAATCAGTATGGCTGGAGTATTGTGAGAATAAGGCAATGGGCAGGCAAATGCTAGAGAGACTCATGTCTGGAGACTGATTTAAATGCAAAGCTGTGTACCTTACACAGCTGTCTGAACCCTAAGTGGAAGAACTCTGGTCTAACAGATAAGGAGATGGTAATGCCCTCTCCTCACACCCTGCAGGCAAAAGTGCCCCTTGCTCATATATGCTTTGATTCATTAGTGTCAGGTCAGAAGGTCTTGTGGCAATTATTCCAGGAACACAATGGAATTTCTTTAAATCTTGCTATTCCCTATGAAGTTGTTCCACTGCTGTTTTAATCTAGGCTCTGTCCTCAAAGAGATTATACATCAGTTTAACAAAGTGTCAGTCACATCATCAAAAACTCAATATCAAAGCAGTTATGACAATGTAATAGTGACAGAGAAATTAAGTTGTAGATGTATTTGATGTGATGGGTGCAGTATTGTAAGAATGACTTGAAGGGGAGAAACCACAAAGGCTAAAACAGAAAGTGTCAATGCTTTAAAGCATTATAAATAAAAATAAAATCAAGAAAAAATATTTCCTATCTATGTGATTCTCAAGTTAATAACTTATGTTATATTAACCTATAGCACACATGAAGGTAGAAACTGAAACCTAAATGATAACCAGCGATTTAGACAACAACAAACCTGTGGACACTAGAAAACTGGAAGCTGCCCAAGTTATACTCAAATAAACGAAATTAAAATGACTGCAATTATTAGGTTAACAATAACATGGTAATTAAAATATCCAAAGTTGACAAGGCTCAAGAAAACTGAGGGAGAGATATAAGCCAGAATTACATATCTTAAAGACCATTCTACTATTACACTATATTACACTGTATTAGACTATTTCTAATTAAGAAAAAAAATTAAAATTTCAGATGTTTGGTATAGAAATGTCAATTCAGGAAATCTGGAAAAAAAACGGTAAGAAAATAAAAATAGTAAAAAGAAAATAAATGTAATTAACTTATTAAAGAAAAAATAAACCTTTAAGTACAAACATGTTTTGATACTAAATGTATTGATTATTATGTAAAAATGTTAGACATTAACTCTATGTGAATGAAGTGATTTTTTGAATTGACTGTGATGTACAAACACTATGGAATATTATGCAGACATGAAAACATCAAACCTAATGTAGATTTGTACTACATTTAAAGTGGAGAAAACATGTCCCCCACACAGTATACAGCATGTTTGCATTGAGCTCATGTTTGTGTATGACTGTGGGGAATTTCTGGTACGACACTATTGTGCTGTGTAATGATCTAAGTCATCAACAATAGTTAGTTCAAAGCTTATGAGATATAACAAAGATGATCATTTGGTACAGAAAAACATGGATCAAAGTCATCAGCAATGTGTTCTGCCAATGAAGAAACAGAACTAAGTGGGAGGGGGTATGAGGAGAGGAACAAGGGTGGGGATCAGGTGTGGTGAGAGTGAGGGTGAGAGGTGAGAGGGCTGGGAGAGAAAACAGAAAGCAATGGGGTAGAGGGGCATCTCCAAAACAAGTGGGAGACTAGTGCAGGGGTATTCTCCTGGGAGAATATGGGGGTGACCCCAGCTGAGACTCCTAGCAGCAGAGGCGATGGAGACAGAAGTGCCCACCTCCTAGCCTGGCAGGACTCCAGTGGGGGGGAGGGGGACACAAATCACACACAAAACCTTCAACCCACCATTTACCCTGCATGCAAGATGTGCAGGGATAAAGATGGAGCAGAGATTAAGGGAATGGCCAACCAATGACTGGCACAACTTGAGACCCACCCCACCGGAGAGAGCCAACTCCTGACACTATTAATGATTCTCTGCTATGCCTGCAGACAGGAACCTAACATAACTATCCTTGAGAAGCCCCACCCAGCAGCAGATTGAAACAGATGATGAGACTCACAGCCAAGCAACAGAGGGAGCTTGGAGCTTGGGGAGTCTTGTAGAAGAGTGGGCGGATGAATAGAGGGACCTGGAGGGGACAAGAACTTCACGTGAAGACCAACAGTGTCAACTAACCTAAGCCCCTAGGGGCTTACAGAGACTGAAGCACTAACAAAAGAGCATATATTATCTGGACCTAGGCCCCCTACACATATGTAACTGATAGGCATCTCAGTCTTCATGTTGGTTAATTAGCAAGTGGAGAAGAGACAGTCCCTGACATAGACTCTATTGCCTGTTTGAGGATCACTTTACCTTAACTGGGCTGCCTTGTCTGCCCTCAACAGAAGAAGATGGTCTTAGTCCTGATGTGACTTGAAGATTTGGAGTGGGTTGATTTTGAGAATCTCCTTTTCTGAGGAGAAGGGGATAGGGAAAAGAGGGAGGGGTGGGAGGGTGGGAGCAGGTGGAGAGGAGGGATAGGGATACGAGAAAAAAAAAAAAAAAAAGAGGTACCCTTCTCTCCCAGTGGTGATCTGAGGGCATTACAAGCAAAGATAGTGAGGACCACAGAGGGGAAATCTGCAGCTAAGCAGAACACTACATACAAAGGACCAGATCACAAAGTTTATTCATAATGTCATTGGATTGTACACTAACTGTTCCCAATGACCAATTATACGCTACCTCTATTTTTCACAATAAAATTAATATGCAAAAAAAACCTATGCAGATCCATACTAAGGTTTAACAGATATTTTACTTAAATAAATCAAGTAAAATATATGAGAAATCTTTTCTTGTGACTGTAAACAGTATAAAAAACATACTACCAAAATCAAATCAATTATGTGTTCTCATTCTTACCGAAGCAAACAGGTGGAGATGACCACTTTCCTTGTTCACAGCGAGATGTTTTGGGTCCCCTCAGCAGGTAATACTCATTGCACCTGTACTCCACTGAAGAGCCTGTTATATAACTTGCCAGTAACTCGTCAGCAACAGCACCATTTGCTATATCAGGTGGAGGCTTACAATTCTCAATATTTTCTAAGAAAAGGGATTGTTTGCAAATTTAATAAACCCACCACAATACAATCATTTAGTTATCCAAAACATGGTATCTCAATATTTGTACTATCACTTGGCAAAATTGTTTCTAAGTTAATCAGAAATTTTAAAAAGGTTTTAGCTTAAGTATTTTTAAAGTGTATTTATTAATCAAGAACACATTTTTGTAAGTTTCTTTTCTTGATGATAAAGAGACTGTGATAAAGATGTTCTTAAATACTTAGATATTAATGATCGTGGTCCATTCTAAAATGGCACTGGGCCTTACCCACTTATATCTTCTTCTTTCTTCTTTCTTTTCAAACCTGTTCTCAATTAACACATGGATGAAATACATACTCTCTCCTAGTTTCTCTTCCTCAGTTAATTTGTTTAACTTCTTTTGTAGGCCTTTTGTTTATGTAATAAATATCTTAGGTAAGCAGGTTTGGTGAAATTTTTTCAATATCTAATCAAAACATGAGAAAGATAATAGAAAAGGTTGCCACCAGGAGAAAAATATAGCCTAGAGTTTTCTTTCAGTAAAATCAATCTCCAAGGGTATGTGTCTTGGAAGTTGTAAGGTTCAGAAGAGTAAGATGAAAAACTCCAATCATATTAGAAGAGTATCCTGGATTGACCATAGTACACTGGGGGAGGGAAGAAGGTCATACTCATGGCCAACCACTAACCTGACATATCTCTGTTTGTTTCTTTAATAAAACACATATCACATAAGTGTGGTTGTTTAAAGTGCACAGATCATGGTTTTAATACAACTTATACAACTGCCTATCACTAATGAGCTTAAAATGATGTCCTGCTTCTGAATTATTAATTTGGTCTAAATTCTATAGATACATGTGCATACTCAAAAATTCACATAGTAGATCCAGTAGCTATGTGGCTCTAAATTTTGCAAGCATTAATATCTGTCCATGAATAGACAGATTGAACAGATGAAAACATCATAGGCTTAAATGTTAGAAGTAGGACACATACCAACACACTGAGGAGGCAGCGTCCATCGGCCACGATTGCAAGTTATTGTATTTGATCCTCGGAGATGGTAGCCCCCTTCACACCTGTATGTCACTTTATCCCCACTGTAGTAAATCTCAGAATGTGGGTGCACAGCACCGTTCTCAATGGAGGGTGGTTGCTCACAGGCTACCTTCTCCTTTTCTTCTGTGAAGGTGCAATTAAAGAAAGAGACCAACATAAGCATTTCAGAGACACTTACTCAAGATACTACCAAATAGGGAAGGTAGCATGAATAGACTGTGAATAAGAGCAAGGGACAATGATATATATGCATGAGAATGTCACAATAAAATTCTTTATTAAATACACAAATTAAAATAACTAACTAAAAAAGATTCTACCAACCAATACATTTTGGAGGTTCTGTCCACTTCCCGTTTTCACAGACCAGTTCTTCTGATCCCTGAATCACAAAATTAAGTTCGCATTCAATACGAACTGTCTCTCCATGACGGTAGGTAGTTGAATATGGTTGAATTTTGGAATTTAGAGGCACAGGAGGAGGAGGACATCGATTTCTTCTTCCTTATGTAAAAATATCAGCCTATTTAGTCAGAGAATTTTAAAAAGTGATGATGATTTATTGGGGATATTTTGCACCATAGAAAATACGGGAGATGGACTCTGACCCAGCATCCCTCTCCATAAGTGGGACCTGTCAATTGTTTCTTAAGGAAAGATGATGAATTAGCATGTGGTTATGTTACAAACACGATGACCAACATAAATTCACAATGCCATTCTAGCAGAAAGATCCTCTCCTTAGTGACTTTGAAGAATCCACTTGCCATGCTAGGGAGTCCCAGTGAAGGAGGCCAGAAGACAAGGGTTAGAGGGCTACATCAGCCAAAAGCCATCAATACTGGCTCAGCACCCTACAAAGCATAGAAAGCTGCCAACGCCCGTAATGGATTTGGAGTATTATTACTGCCAAGCCAAGTCTTCAAGCTGGCACTGATGTAGCCAAATGAAGCCACACCCACATCCCTGACCTACAGAACCAGTAAAGCAATACTCTTGCGCCATCTTGAGGGTTTTACAGATGCCATCTCCTTTAGTTCTAAATAAATTCCTCACATATTATAAAGAAGCTAAAACTGTTCTCTTCCATTGTTACTTCCCCAACTTACTCTTCTATGATCAAGTACCCCTCCAGTCCCCTTTATGATGACACTTATCATATTTAGGATCCAAATTAATAACCTCAGATACGTGCCACACCTCAAGGCCTGTAGTCATCCTGGTAGTTCTTTTGTCACATAAGTTTACTATGCTGGGTCTAGGATTAGGATAAGGATATCTGGGGATGGGAAGTATATTGCTCAACATACTACTATGATACACACAATAACTATTAATTATAAAATTACAGGCATGTACCCATGCCAATTTGGAGGGGTTGCAGAACAGGCAGTAACTCTGTCATATGTTTTTGAGACAATATATACAGTCAGCTTGCTAACAATGCCCTCATACTGTTAACAAAAGGTTGCTGGGCTCAACTAGAAAGTTGGCAAGCCTTCAAAGTCATTTCTCACTGCTTACAGTTATGATAGGTACAGGCACTGCCATCCATGTGCTGTCCAGACACCTGTTTCCTTCCTCCTGGAATCTATTTATATCACACTTTTCTGCTTTACTTCCATGTCTTTGGCCACCCTGTCAATAATAGCATTATTTCGTACATTATAGTAGAAATTCTGACTATCAAGCTTTTTGCTTCTCACCCTCCATAAAATCCTCAGAATTAAATTTTTATTTTCAGACCCAGTTCAAATATTATCTGTCATATCTATGAATATGGATGTGAGAATTCTCTCACACTGTACTGATCAAAATCTCAAACAGTTACTCACACGCTTGTCCTCTGCTACCTGAGGCCCCTCTATGCTATAAATTTGCATCTTCTGAAGGTAGTCATAGCATGCCTTTGAACACAACCAGTGACAGAAATCGAACCTTAGCTATTATATGTATGGACTGCTCTAACTAGATGACTGACCTCATTTTCCCTTCAAGCTAATATTCTGCTGCTATATTGTGCTTCCTACTCCATAATTTTGGAGATGAACTTTTTACATCAGGAAATATGTGGCCAATTAAGAAAGTGTCTCACCCAACTATAGTCTGAAAATGTGTAACAGAGCTTTTTAAAATATTAAACATAAGATTGGGGAGATGGAAAGATTGATAAAGTTGCTTGCCTTGTAAACAGGGGCATCTAAGTATGGTCCCCAGTATCCCTGTAAAAGCCAGACACAGTGGCAGGTGCCTGTAATCCAGCACTATGGAGCCAAAATGGAAGCAACCTGATATCATTACCTAAGCAGACCAGCCAATTCAATAAGCTTAAGTTTAATGAGAGGATTTCTGTCAAAAACTTTAAAAGGAGAGGGACTGAGGGAGATACCTGGCATGAACCTCCAGCCTCCACATGTACACACTACACATATATACAAAGATATATGCATGGTAAATATAACAGATAGTGCTTACTACACAAATGCAAACAAAAATTAGTTCCTTCAGATAGAATAATTCGTTGACTTGATATGCAATAATTACCTTAAAATAGTTCTGGAGCTAGAGTTAGATGAGGTCATTCAGAGATCATAGAGATTAAAGCTAGCTTTTTAAGTATGATGATTTTCAAAATTACCTTCACATATAGGAGATTCTGGATACCAGCCAAAATTATAGCACTGAATTAAATCAGATCCACTTAGATAATAGTTCTCATGACAGAAAAATTGAACTACATCTCCTTCTTCATAAGTTTGTTTTACAGGATGAAAATAGCCATTTTCTATTAATCTCAAAGAAGAACACATTAACTCTAAAAAAGAAAAAATAGATAAAAATAACAAAACATTTATTTTTTCTAATAGAACAATTCATCACAATTTACAATTCATATCTGGAATAAATACCAAAACATTTGCCATATTCTAGTCTATAAGCTTATTAATATATTTTTGCCTTGCTAAATATCAGCAATTTTCATTGAATTGAATTCCAGTAGCTAAAATGAGGTTTTTTTTTTTTTTTCATTTGAGAGCTATAAATAAAAAAAGTCTACTATTAACTGAGTTACAACTGAAAACAAAACTAAGAGACATGGAATGTTACTGGCAGGACAGCTTATATGAGATGAACCTCTGCAGCAAGAAAGTTCTCACTGCAGAGAGAACCTACTGCTGCAATGCGGCGTAAGGGACCACCCGTGTGTGTGGCACTCAGCCTCCTCAGCCTGCTTCCCTGCAGCGGTGTAGTAGCCAGAAGCACAAGTGTATTGTACTCTGCCCTTCACTTTGAAGGTTCTCTGCGTCGTGGAGTAATTTCCATGATCCAACTCAGGGGCCAAACATGTCTCTGAAAAGTTAAACATTTATTTTATGAGCTTTGATAAGCTTTGTCAGGACCCTAGAAAATTTTTAAAAAGAAGTCACAAATAATAATAACAAAACCAAGGACTGTAAAATTGAAAACATCACTTTGCTCTTGGCTCTGTGATTTCATTTTCATATTCCTGTAAGCCACCTCTATCAGTCTTCTACTTTGATATATTAACCCATTGTACTGGCCAAAGTCTTTTGAAGTAATGTTTTGGTTAAGTATCTTCTGAGGATTTGTATAGTTTAAACAACTTATACCAACAAATAATCCAGCATTAAAAGTATTTTCATGAATTATACAAAAAGAGGTTTTGGTTTGGTTTGTTTGTTAAGCATTTTAGTTCTTTCTATTAGTCCAAAGTAAGATCTGAAGAGGCAGAGGACTTGCTGGAGTTGAGAACCCACAGATTAAGAAAATACAAGCATTTGAAAAAAACAAAATACTGTCAACCCCTCATACAGGAGGACATAGTGGAAAATAAATAATACAAAATAAAACTGCCTCTCAAGTAAAGAATTAACCTCATGCCTGAAAATGCTGTTGCATTCTTGTGTGTGTACCTTGCTCCTTCCTGCAGGATGGTTGAGAAGACCACCCCTCAGAAAGACACTGGACCACCTCCTCATCCTTTCCTCCAGTGGTTTTGTATCCAGAAGTGCAACCATAGCGCATACTCTCTTGAATTTTGTAGAACACTTTCCCATCAGTGACATAGCCATTCCTTAGGACAGGCTTCAGACATTTTTCTGTGTTGTAAAAATAAATGTGCTTAATTTCATGATGATACTACAATGTCTATCTGCTTAATAACAAAATTCAGATTATATACTTTACTAGGCTGAAAAGATTACACAAACACATAATGTTACTCCCAGTTGGAACTTTAGGAGTCAAATAATTTTCCACTGCAGAGTTCTTTGATTTGATTTAATTTGGGCATATCTTACATGACCTGCATAAAATTTCTTCAGAAATGGATTCAGTTTTGACATCAACTGCTTTTGTATTTACAAATCTCAATGTCTATAGGCACCCCTACTTTCACCACATCTTCTTTTGGAAAGTATACTCAGCTTTTCACTAATTGTCAATAATCACAAGTAAAAGTAATGTCTTCTTGATCTACTTGGTATTTTATTTCATTGTTTTATAGTGTAATCAAAACATACTTAATGGATTACTACATAATGCTTGAATTTCATTCATTATTTTAGAAAATATTTTGGGATCATTTCATTGTACAGGATCCTGACTAAGTCATACATATGCCCCCGAAAACATTTGAGTCTACAATCAAGTTTTTGGTACATATGTGCCACAGTGAGGTACAATATAAAAAAGTTACCTTCACATTAGAAAACCCTATAATTATCCAGGTGTGGTGGGGTATGTCGTTTATCTGAGCACTCAGGAGCCAGAGGAATGCAGAGTTCTGCGAGTTCAAGACCAGCCTGGTTTACAAAGGGAGTCCAGGACAGCCAGGGCTACTACACAGAGAAACTCTGTCTCAAACCACTCCTCCAAAAAAGAAATCCCTACAATTTTTATAAGCCATATTATTGGAACTTTTGACAAAACTATCTAGAAGGGCTTAGAGACTTTTCCAAGGTCAATATTAGCATAAACACATTTAATACTAGCTGTGTGGCACTCTATATCAAAGTTCCCACTGAAGTAATATTAACTTCATTTTCTGCATAAGAAACAAGCTGAGAATTTTCAAGTCACTTTCACAGAGGAGGTGCTGAAACCACATGCAGTCAGTTGACTGATTAGATTCTATCTTGACCATCATGCTCTCGTGCCAATATCTGCAATGTTCTATCTCTTAAGCTACTAAGTTCAAGGAACATGACTTTCTTTCTATGATGTTATAATGGCATTTATATTATAATTCTATGTTCTATGTTAATAGAAAAAAACGTCATGGTTAAATTCTGGTCTGTACTGAGATCACAGAATGAATGATTATTTTATGCGGTTCTTTTTACTAGGTATATCAACCACATCTACTACAAAACTAAAATGCCTCTTCTAAGTGGAACGGACTTCATGTAAACCCTTTATCTTGGAAAACAGGAACTCAGCAGACTCTCAACTCAAGACATTTTACCTAAGCACAGAGAGAGCAGTGATAAAGTGTCACATAATACCACAAAGCTATTCAGTGAGCCCGTTATGATACTACTCACAAATCTGAATTCAGCATCCAGGAAATTTTAGCTTTCAGTGGATCAAAAAAAGAAAAGTAGGCACACAGATGAGTGACACACACACAAAAGCACACTAATGGCTCACCCCTTACGAAACTATGGCTTATATCTTATTCTGGCTTCCTATTAAAGATTATGAATATTATAAGTTCCTCCTAACTTAAAGTATCCATTTTAAACATATTACCAGATGTACCTGTCATTTGCAGCATGGAAAAATAACATTTTTAGATATTTCTTCACAAGTACTATTAAAAACAAATAAAATGATGCATTGATAGAAAAACATCATTTCCAGAATTTCATATATGGTATTTTATAACAGCAATCTTATTGTTATCTATACAAAGTTTAACCACTCTTCACAACAAATATAAATGAACATTCTCTTCTTACAAACTAGTTGGTAAGCATTGAGCTGACACCGTGCACTGACTTACGGAAGCACCGTGGCCTTGGAGACCAGCCTTCTGCTGTACACCTGATTTGCTCTTCTTGCTTCCCACTCTCAGTTCCATAACCAGCCAAACAAGAGAATGAGATCTTTTTGTTTATGCTCATTGGGAAGTAAAAGCTTTTAAACGTGTAATAATATTGGGCAATCCTTCCATTTTCCACAGTAGGAAAATCACACCATTTCTCTGAAATGAGGAAAACTCAAGCTGAAAACAGAAAAACATGTAAACCTACGAAACCTGTGATGAAATAACATTCCTAAATAATTTTGTTTGCAGACTCTTCAGTTAGCATTTACTTTCATACCCTAAGTTTAGAAGTGATATCGTGACAATCTAAATATCTAATATCATGCCCTCCCCTTTTTATATATGCTGGTAATTCTTAATTAACACAGAGTAATTTTGTGTTACTCAGAGTAACTGACAGGCAACTTCTTCATAGAAGCTTGCCCTATCTTTGTGGAACTCCATATGCAGTTTTAACATTTCTGGGAGTCACACTGGTAAAAATAAGTATTAATAAAAAGTTGGTTCATTTTGATAATGGATTTTATTTAATCTAGTATTTAAAGTGTTCTGTATTCTGTGTTCTCACTTTTTAAATCCAGCAGGCGTGTCATCCACAGAACAGGCTGCTTGGACCAGCTACTTCAGTGCTCAACAGCTGTGGAGATGAAAATCTGCATTGGAGGGAATTGCTTCCCAGGCTGCCCTATAGACGCCAAAGTAATTAAACATTTGCATATAGCCTTCACCTACCGCCATGTAATTTAAACTACCTCTAGATGCTTAGAATATTTAGTGCAATCCCTGCCCATCATTTTATCAATGTGAATTTAAATTAAAATTTTGTTTTTTGAAACTTCATGGATTTTTTTTCCAAATTCATCCATCTTGAAGTTGGCTGAACCTGCAGATGAGGACCAGAGATGCAGGCTTCCAACCTTGTGTGGCTAGTGTCTGCCATATCAGATGGCACAATTCTACAACAGTCCTTGAAATACAGAAACTCACACAATTGTAAAGTAAGTAGCTTTTCTCTTAAAAAAAAAAAAGCATATAACTAATTAAAATGAAAAAACTTTCAAGAATAATTTTGAAAATCAGAATGTTTAAGTGACCAGAGAACAAATATTTAGTTTGACAAGTCATTGGGAAATTCACATTCAAACCACCATTACATTACTGCAACACCACTAAAATGACTGAAAACAAAAGGACAAACCCTCACAACGACTGAAGAAACTGGACCTCTCATATATGAGAAAATACATTGGAGATATTTATTGAAAAAGAACATATAGCAGGTCACCTCATAGAAAGGTAGAGTGAATCCAAAGAGACAAAAAGTGTGTTTACATTAACACTGTTCATAACAGTATCAGACTGCAAACAACCTAAGTTCTCTTTGATGATGGAAGAGACAACATCAATCAATGGGCAGATATTCTGGGTTATACCTCAAATCTGTATTATTGATATCTCTGTACAATTTGATTTATAGTACTACTTTGACAGAATCACTTCTGCAGCCTGTCTCTCTCTTTGTGTTCCTGTTTCTATATTCAACTATATTGACCTCAAAATAATCACTAATTAATAACTCCAACAAAGAAAATAGAATCATAAGAAGAAATCTTACTGGTGATTTTGTTCTTTTTCAAATTTCCCACATTAAACTCTTACTATAAGAGGAGAGAAATTATACAAGTGTTAGTATTTTGTATAGATTCTTGCCTAAATTATAATTAAGGCAAATATGTGACTTCCAAACTCCTGTATATTAACCAGAAAACCCTTTAAAGTAGTTTGACCTGGTTTCTCATGCCCTCAAATCTAGAGAAATAAAGGATTCCAAGTTATAATACTATAAAAACACCACACTATTTTTTTCCAGAGAAACATTGTCAAAATGTTTAAAGAATTAACATTTGTTTAAAGCATGTATTACAAAATTGGTATATTAAAATAAAATGTTAGATTAAAATTCAAGTTGTGTGATATTTATATATATTTATTTTTTTAAAGTTTATCCATATATATTATATAGAATAAAGAATACTGAAAGAATTAATTTTACCTTCTGCATAGAGTTCTCCTAAGATGATTAATGTAAGAATAAGTGGCATGTATCTTGACTTCATCATCAGTGGTATGTCTCATGAAGATTTTTTACAATCCTAGAGCAACCAGGATCTCATTACTGAGTGCGCAATACTTCTGACAAAACAAGTTAATAATTACAATGTCTGTCTAAGTACCTTTGGAACAAGCTAACATTTCACTTGAACTATTGTCAAATAATTGAAAATAATGTATAGATATTAGCTGACAATAGTTTTCACTCTGAGTTCAATAAGAATATACTAAGCGTCAATGTCAGTAGCATAAATAATGAATACAGGCCAAATAAGGGCGGGTGCATTTCAAGTCAGATTCCCAACTGTATATTCCTAGGGCAAAGTCCTCCTCCTCACTGTAGTTTGCCAGCTTTGAACTGAGCAAAGATAAACTCAGAAGCATGAGGTAACGAAGTCCTGGTATGAAAATGCATTGTCTGGACTGCAGTCCCCAAAGACATAAATGATCTTGTTTCAAACTGTGACAAGAAATTATCAAAAACAGTAAGGCACAACATGCCCTGTGTTTGGGCTCTGTGAGAAGTGACCGAATGAATGGTATTACAGAGTCACTCATTTATGAGAAAATTTAGTCATAACATCCCTGTCTCCACAGCCCAGCTGCTCCCCATGTAGGCCTCACCTCTGAAAACTACTGTATTACAAAATTAGGGGTCCTCTGCATAATCATTTGGAAGACACATTGAAAGCAGAGCCATGCCCAGTGTTATTCTGCTGTTCCACCCTTCATGCCTTTGGTGTGATATATTGATTAGGTTCCTTAGCTAACATAGCTATGCATCTATGAGCCAGTCCTAGTTGACAATGGTGAGCATTCCATTCAGTGCTCTTTTGCATATTCACTATTTCCCCTTAGTGCTTCTGTGTTTGTTCATCCTTGTCAGGCTTTGGTATCCTGTGATTACTGAAGCAGTTTGAAAACTTCTTTGTTTCTTTCTGGGTGGGTGAGCACAGCTGAAGCAAGACTGGTTTAATTGAGCTCAAAATATTTGTTAGAAACCACCCACGTAACCAGCTAGAAAATCTCTTTGGGATTTTCTGTTCTCAATGTCATTTTCAGTTTATGTCAGTTTTAATTTTTCTATTTTTTTTTTTTCTGATTCAACCTTCATGGGTATTTTAGTCCACTTTGACTTATGCCCAGTGCTCATAGAAAATGTGATTATTTAGTTCACAGTTCTGAAAGCTCAGAAGCATGCTGCTTGTTATCAGCTTGTGATATTTAAATTGTATTTGTCTGCTACAGTCACACTTCCTATCTACTGGTTACTATTGAATGGAATGTTTCTGTTTCCTTCAATACCAGTTCATTTGCATCCTTAATCAATGTGAGTCTCTCCTAGACAATAGACAGGATAGTTGTGGTTTTTTAAAATCCATTTAACTCTTCCATTATTTCTGAAGAATATTTTTTATGTGTATGAGTGTGTTTCCCTATACATACCCTATATGTGCACCATACACATGCATGCCTGATGTCCACAAAGTCCAGAAGAGGCTCTTTGGAACCTTAGTTACAGATGGCTAACAATGGATGCTATAAAACAAAGCTACGTCCTCAGCAAAGGCAGCAAATGCTCTTGTCTGTCAAGCCATCTTCATCAGATCCTACTCTGTTGTTTTTAAAATCTAGGACTTTTTTATTCATTTTCATTTAAAATAATTGAAAGATATAAATTGTTATTGAGATGAATGGAACTAAAACAACTATACTGAGGTTATTGATATACAAATACTTACTGTTCTCTCTCATATACAAGTCCTAGCTTTGAATTTTTTGAATGTCAAAGCAAGAAATTTATAAATGGGCCACTGTTGGGGAGGAGGCCCTTGAGGCAAGGGGTGGGGGATGGTAAAATGAAAGAGGCAGTAGTGGGGTCAGGAAGCTTTAAGGATGGCATGACTTGGAGGTGGGGAAATGAAAATATGGCAGAAGACTTTGCCAAATGAAGAGTGCAAGAAAGTTATATGGAGATCTATGATCATCCAACTCAAGGAAAACTCAATTAGAGCAAATAGCAGAACATAACAGACATGAAAGGAGAGGGGAATACTATGAGTTAAAGGGTCAAGTGAGGATTGGGTGGTTGGGGATAGGAGAGGGTAAGCAGTGGGTTACCTACAACTTAGGGATACATGAAGCCTTATGGAAATCCATTAGTTTGTAGGCTAATAATATATATATATATATACTTATATATAAATATATATTTATATTTTTTTAAATGGAGTTCTTGTGTGAGTTCACATTGCTGCTCCTGGAAGATAACTCATTAAATAAAAAAAAAAAAAACCCTGAGTTACTGGTCAGTGAAGCCCCAAAGGCACCCCCAAAAACAGGCTATTGCCAGTTCTTGGTGGCCCACCATAATTACATGGTTAAACTCTATTGTCAGACCTATCAATCACCTTGGATGCAGGACACAGAGAAAACAACCTCAAACTGACCAGGAATCTTTCTCAGATGGTTAGCTTATACAGGGCCAGAAGGAGATATGCAGGCTACTGGGGATAAAATAACACCAATGGTCTTACCCAGGACTGGTCCTGAATGCTTCCACAGGGACATGTAGGTAAGATGTACCAAATGGTACAATAGTGAGATGATGGCTATAGGTGTAAACAACAGCTTTCTGATTGGACTGAGGTCTGTTCCACAGAAGATATTTCATGCCTTGTACAGTAAGCATGGTCAAAAGTCCATGAATGAGGGATCATAGGCACTAGGGAGAACCTGTTGTTCTGGTAAATGGCCAACTGTCAAAGTGCATTCTAAACATTATGTTCATTTGCTTAGACATGAGCTGCTCTCAACTGTGAGTAGAGAAGCTTTTTTTGTTTTTGGAGTAGGTAATGCAAAGTAACCAAGTACAAAAACAAAGTACTCAAGTACTCAAGCATTGGCAGATCACTTCTATCAACCTTCCACCATCCAAAGCTCAGACAAGCTTGCAGAAGAGGCAGAAAGAATGTGAGAGGTGGAAGATACAGAAAGGAGCTATGAAATACTGACTTCTGGACATGAGATTGTTGCACACATCCAGTCACAGAAGCTGGGGTTACATGCACAAGACCAGTCAAAATTCTAGCATGGATATGGAAAGGGCCCCAAAGTCTCTGCCCAGTGGGAGGAGGTTTTAGCAGTTAATACCTGCTAAGGGAACTGAAATCACTCTCACTTGGGAATGTGGCTACTTGCAGGCTGCCTATGTCCCTGTGGGTGACCATACACTCATGTGCATATGGAAAGTACTAATTGGACTCAGGAGTTATTAATAGCAATTTTTTTAAAAAAGATACCAAGTTAAGAGTGTGAGAGGTACTAGGGAAAGTTCGAGGAAAACAATAGTGGATGGATATAATTAATATACATCATATGTTTGAAATTTCTAAAGAATAAAAATATTTTTTAAATTAGCTATTTTGCTGTCTACTGTTTTGTTTTCTTGTTGACTTTTTGTACTGATTATCTTTGTAATGCTATGCTTTTATTCTTCACTTTGTAGTACAGCTAGGGTGTTCTGTGGTGTGTGTGTGTCTAGAGAATCTACCATGAACCATTGAGTATCTTACAGCAGACTGTCTTAAGGTGATGATACTCAGTCATCAGAAACTTCACAGTTCTAATAAAAATAAACTGCACGTGCACGCGCGCGCACACACACGAACACACGAACACAGACACTGCATTCCCATCCATGTCTTCCTCTATATTCAACACATAACACCAAATATATGGAAAATGTTCCATACCAACCCTCTAATACCAACTGGGTATCATATAATTAAATTATGTCTCAAAGACCTTAACTATAGTTTAAGATTAAGCGCCAAGAAACTTTGCATTAATTCAGATGCTGGGTTACTATGTTATCCATCTGATTTGACTATAAATTGAGATTTCTAGGAATGCCCCAAAACTTTCTCAGGGTTTTATGGTTTGGTATAAATATTCACAAAACTCAAGGAAACCAGCAACTAAAGTTTACCAGTTTACTATAAAGGATATGTCAGAGCATAGTCTAAAATCTAAATGAATAAGCACTTAGGAACTAGATGAGTCCTGAGTGGCTTTGTATTTGAGACGGATCACATCAAACTCCTGGTACATGAATGTGTTCAATATCTTGGAGGCCCCACAAATCCTCTACTTTGCAAGGATAACTGCATAGGAGAAATATAATAGAGTTTGCCAACAGACTGGGAGTGGGTAGAGTTGGGAACAGGAAGGTTGAAGTTTGGGAGTAGAGAGAAAAAAAATACTGGGAGAAATGATTGGAAATGTGAGGGATTTCAGGAGTGAAGTATTGTCAAATATGCCAAACATGCATGATCATGGTTGGCAAGAGATTCTGGGAGTGACTGAATAACATGTCCCAACATAGAAGAGGTTTAATAAGCTTTTTAGTTATAGAAAAAAAAGAAAATTATACATGAAAACATTTGCCAAGTACATTGGTGGTACTGTAGGGAGCCAGGTTACATCTAAGCAATGAATTTAGCTGTAAACACCAGATGTTTTTTGATGGAGTCTTAGCTTTTAAGTTGCTAGAAGCTAGTGGTCTGCTATGAAGACTTCCCAAAGGTTTACCCAAAAGAGAAAAGGATGTTAGAATACACAGCATTAGCAATGAATAGTATAAAAGGATTAAAGATAGCTGAAAACAAACTGGCTCCATATGTGGAACATTTCAACTCTCTATGGCCTAGAACGATCAGATACTAGTAAAAGAGAAAAATAATTTTTTCAAAGTTGAATCACTTTCCAATTTTAACCCTAATTTGTTCAAAGTTCAAGGTTTTAGTGTCTAAAGAGGTCAGCTGTGATCCTGTAATATATGTAGAGAAATCTTCACTTATCAAATTGAAAGCTTTGGCAGTGAAAGATGCAATTAAAAGCACCTTGAAAGTTGGAACGGTTAATCTCTAGTATCTAGTGAGATATAGAATAACCTAGAAAACATGCAGCTGGGCATTCTATTAGGTATTATCTTGATTACAGCAACTGAGATGAGAAGACCTACCCACTGCAGGTAGCATCTTTCCTGAGGCAGGGATCTTAGACTATAGAAAAGAAGACCGTGAGCTGAGCATAAGCGTTCATCATTGCTGTTTCTTGACAGTGGATGCAACAGACCACAGCTGCTTCAAGCTCCTGCTGCTGTGACTTCCACACAATATTTAAGCCAAAATAAACCCTCTTGCTTAAGTTGCTTTTGTGGGGTATTTTTGTTTCAGCAACAGTTTGAATAAAAAATGGTCCCCATGAGCTCAGAGTTCAATGTTTCATCCGGGAGTTGCACTATTTGAAAGCGTTAGAAGGTGTGGCCTTGTTGGAAGAAGTATGCCACTGGGGGTGTGCACTGAAGCATTGAAGCTTCAAAAGCCCATGCCAAGAGTCTCTCTGCCTGCAGATCAGGAAGAAGAACCCTCAGCTCCTTCTCCAGCACCATGTCTGCCTGCATGCCAACATGCTACCCACCATGATGATAATGGATTAAGCACTAAAGCTGAAAGGAAGTCCCCAATTGAATGCATTCTTTTATTAAGAGTTGCCGTGTTCCTAGTGTATCTTCACAGCAGTAGAACACTAAGAAAAACAGAAAACATAAGATGCAAAGCATCCTGGGGTTGTTTTAGATTATTCTCTCATATAAGACTGTAGAATAATCTTCAGTTCCCAATATTTGCTTTAAAAATATGCCTCAACTTATGTATAAATCAAAAATATTCTTTTTCATTTAGAAATAGGATTACATTCAAAGAAATAATATTTTAAGTTGACAGATACAAATACTGTAGTCATCTTATGACAAACTAGGCTTTCACATGAATAGAAACAGCGCCAGCCAGTCAACTCTGAAAATATACATACCATTGACATTATAGGGGCTTATCATGATGTATTTAGAAATATATATGTATACAGAAATACATATATGCATGTATAATAATTAGTAAAGAGAGGCAATAAATTTGAAAAAGAGCAGGTAGTGGTATATGGAAGGATTTGGAGGGAAAATGGAAGAGAGAAATGTAATTTTAATCTTGGTTAAAAAATGTAAAAATGAAGAACCTATTAAACAATTAGTAACTTGTAATATATACATTTTTATTTTTATACAAAGTCATATCTAAACAGTTTACACTGACAGCAAAAACTGTTCTTTGTATCCATGATCGGTAAAATATTTTTACAGTCCCACACTGAAAATGTTTCCATTTACTAATAAGGAACGCCAAGGGTATCCATCACCAGTTGAATAGCTTGCACTGAATTTGTGATTTCTTGCATATTATCACGCCTCAAAACCCACTGTGGCTTAAGTCTGTTTAAAAAAAAGAAGAAGAATTAATGAAATGTTTCTGTTAAAAAGAGTTACCATTAAAATATGGAAAAACTTCATATCATAGCTTATTACTACCTATAAAAGCTATAAATGATTTCTAAACATTGATGCTGACCTCTTTGCAGCTTATGCTATTTGCCTTTACCACTGCCTTTTCTGTTCATCTGCCATACACTCCAGGTGATATCCTCGGTGAAACTAATTAAGATCTTTGCTCAGATCTTGCCACCATTGTTAGTTCTTAGTAATATCAGCATCCATACATGACCAAAGATCCAACAGTCTTGACAATGTTATCCCCCTGCCACCCTTGTATACTTTCTTTCTGTACTTTTTAAACCGTTCCACTGCCCTTTCTCACAGGCACAAACTATATTTTGTCTTCATCAGAAACAGCATGGCCACTGGATCCTAGTGTCAACCTTAAACTTCTACTCTGCAAACCCCATTTCTGATTCCATCATGTCACATGCCTCACTGAAACCTCTAAACCAAATTTTGCACCTCACCAAGGTCTCCAATTCATTCAACCTTAAGCATACATTATAGTTCATCAGGGTATAGTGCCTGAATTCTTTCTTAATTAGCATAGGTATGTCAATAATCCCCTTTGAAAATGCTATTAATTTGATTTCTCCCCCTATAAGATTCATCTGCAATACCCAGCTTTCCAAAACTGCATAAAAGTGTCTGTTTTCTCATTCCTTCACAGATGAACACTGGTAATGAAAAATTATGGAATCAGGCTTGTATCTTGGTTCAATTCCAAGTTTTAAAGGGTCATCTGAAATTGTCTAGCATACTGCTTCTTTGTCTTCATAGTGGACTACTTTATTCTGGCTTCTTTTCAGATGTCTCTCAGCCTCCACGTTCACCTTTTCAGGCACTTCTGAGTTTGAGTTTATAATCACATGCATGTCAACGATGACTGAGAAATGGGGGGAGGAAGGGTCCTGTATCTTCTCACAGAGGTCTCTATGTGCATTCCTATCTTATTGTTCTTTTCCATTTGCTAATTAGTGAATCTGGACATAGATTAGAAGATCAAATGTGGCACACATGAACAATGAAGTAATCTCAGTGACAGAAGGCAACATGACTCTAACCATGGTCACCCTCATCTGTCTTTAATGCTACAGAGACCCTGGAACTAATGATACCCTGATTCCTATTGCTACCTTGGTTTTCCTGCTCAGCCGCAGAGCTGGCTTTCTAATGGCTTACTGACATTTTGCTTCTATGTCAAAGATTACCAATCTTTCCCAAAACAAACCCTATGATTCGAATGCCTTCCATCTTCTCCAAATTTTTTCTTTAGTTTTATTTCTTCAGGAACTCAATATGAACATACCAGTGATAACTGTTTGGCACACCAAGCTTCTGGTAATTTGTAACAGCTGTCCACAAAACCTAATACAAAGCTTTGCAAAGAACTTACCTAGAAGAGGAAATTTAGAAATTGAGGTAATTATGGGAAGAGTGGGGGCTGACATTTTGGCTAAGAGGGACTTTTGACAGTTTTTATACAATATAGGAAACAAGTGATACAATTATAACCATCTTCCTCAAATGCTTTTAAAGCTATTTAACATGGAATTGTCTGAGTCACTGGGTAATGTCCAAAGTTACAACAATGATGCTTCATTACGTACTTAGGTCTTCTCCCCTCACCCAGTGTTCTCCTCCTGTTCAAAATGTTCACAGCTTTTTGCTTATGGTAAATACCTATGAAATGCATCATTGTATACAGATTTGCAGACTGGTTTTACTTGCTTACCTTGAAACTATTCTGGTCTTCACAGGTCCTTCTGGTACACAAGAAAAGCCTATACAGGAATTATGCTTCTGCCTATCAAAGAACCCTTCTGTATTCACTTTGTGCTTAGGAACTGGAAATTTGTAGAGACGATAAATATGATCAATGACTTTTAATCTACTTTTTGCATCCTTAAAAAAACAAAAAAGAAAATTACACTTTGTTAAAAACTGTTAAGAATTAAATAGCTCTCTCTCTTATAGTTAGCAAACCATGAGGCATCAATACTATGCATTTCATCTTCTAAGAATCAGGAGCAATGCTCTCTAAATTCAGCAGGTAGATTGAATTAAATTATTAACTAACTTAATTGGCAAGTTAGTGATTAGGAAGACATATATTCAAAAGTTACACATGGGAATACAGATAAGAAAGGCTTCAGTCAATCCACCCATTATGTCCAGAGACCAAGTCTGTGAACTTTTCCAAAGAGACTCCCTTCCTGTGAGTGACATGGTCTTGGGTGATGTAACATCCCCTGTCTGCACTTGCTTCCTTCCTAGAGTCTCCCAAATTCCTTCTCTATCAGTAGCCAGAATGACATTAAAAGTTGCATGGGAGAACTTGTAGGGGTTAGATAAATTAGATTTAGAAAATATATAGGAGTTTCTGATACTGTCTCTTAATTCGGGGCCTGAAGAGCATTATCAGCATGAAGTCAGCAAAAACAGGAAAGACTTAATAGACTGAAAAACAAGGTTGAAGTCAGGAAAACAAGAAAGACTTAATGGACTTGAAGAAACAAAGTATCTGGCCTGACATTGTTTTCAGCTGCTAAGTGGGCGGAGCCCAAATTGAGCCGAAACAGAGTTCCTCCTATTTAAGGACAGTGCATGGAGCCCAGAGAGAAGAGGCCCCTGATGCTAGAGAGCTCCAAGAGTCCTGCTGAAAAAAGGGCTGGCCATTGATGGCCAGCTCTCTCCCTGAAGCAGAAAGAAGCCGGTGAGCAAAGAAAGCCTGAGCAAGACACCAAAAGGCCAAGGACTGGACCCTGTGGCTCAGCTTTTGCCTGGAGGGGTTTGATCTGTCCGATCAGTGGCCTAGGGGAAACTGTGCCTGGCTTTAAGGACTGAGGCAGAGCAGCTGAGTTCCTGATTCAAAAGAAGTAAGTTGGCCTGCAGACGGCTGGGGTCTCCCACAGAGAAGAAAGCATGAAGCCTTATTTAAGGTGAGACTACAATAACCAACTTACCCTGACAAACCTGCATCTGAGAGATCCAGAGAAAGGACTGCTAAGTGCGTTAAAGAATCTACAACAAAGACTGTGTTCCTGACGACTGAGGACCTGCCCCAGAGACTGTATCATTCTAAAAGGTTATGAAAGTAGTTGTTATAATTATCAATAGGTTTAGTGGATAGGTTAAAGGGGTTGTAGGAATTTATAGGATTAATAGTTAAGAAATTGTTGGTGTTTGTTATAAGTGAATTTAGTAATAAATAAATGAGTGTTGAATAGTAATTTAAAAGTTTGGTTTCAAGAACTGAACAGGTGACACAAGCCTGTCTACGTAGTCAGATCTAGACCAGCCAGAGCTAGTAAGATCCTGTCTCAAAAGAAAACAAAACCATAAAAGCAGCAATAACAACAAACAAACAAACAAACAAACAAAACCCTCACAATGGCATGAAATCTTCAGCTGTTTCCCAATCTACTTGGAAAAAAAAAAAGCCCGACTCTAGATACAGGCTGTTTCTCTACGTCAGCAGTTGTAACTAGAGGCTCAGTGGTCTCAGCATTGAAAAGGTTCACATCCAAACATTGTGACAGCAGCAGGACAGTTACACAGACTTGGTTTTTAACATGCTGGAATGCGTTATACTTCCTAATGAGTTGCTTACATGGGTGTAATAAATTCTACTTTCAGTTTAGCTGTTCTTTTTTTTTTTTTTTTTCAAGACAGAGTTTCTTTGTGTAGCCTGGTTATCCTGGAACTCACTCTGTAGACCAGACTGTCTTGAATTCACAGAGATCTGCCTCCTCTGTCAAAGGCGTGTGCCACCACTATGCTTGGCAATTACAGACAGCTGTGAACTGCCATGTAGGTGCTGGGATTTGAACTTGGGTCCTTTGGAAGAGCAGCCAGTGTTCTTAATCACTGAGCCATCTCTCCAGCCCCTGGAGTCATGAACTTGATGGATAGAAAAATGCCTGTGTGAATTCATTTCTATAATTGACCACAGCAGGTGTGAGGACATACAGAGCTCCACCTCAGTGTGATAACTAAAGGGACAATATACAAGCCAAAGGCATTAGCCACCTAGGAGGAAGGGGACTGATCCACTCACAGCAGCACAGTGCTCTGACTTCAGCAGCACAGCTAATAAACAGCAAGTTCTGGTGAAAATGTTGGCACTCTTGTCAGCAACTCTGTCACCAGGCTTCTCTCGGTACACGTGCAAAAGCCCCAGCAGCGTGTCCACACAGTTTTCTGCATCATAAACTGCCGAGATCGTCTTATCATACTTAAAGAGACCAGAATAAAATTAAAACTTTCAAGGAAAACATGCCTTTTTACAGTCCAACTACAAAATGTTTTGGAGCATCTACAGCAAGTAAAGAGACTTAAGGATGACATTTCTGTTATTTCTGAACCCATTTTATACACACATTCCAATCAAAATCATTTTCCCCACCCACTATTAGAGTTTTAAAATGAGCCAGATCCAAAAGCTCTTGAGAGAGGGAGAGAAAATATCTTGAAGAAGACAAAAAAATTTCTAAAAAGCCTTTCTGGGATCATCATAGGGTAAGATAACAGTAAAGAGAAGACCTAGATTGCTACCTGATTACTTGTTTCTTGAGAAGATGAAACTGCTATAAAATAAAATGATAATTTTAATGCCCAGTCGAGGACACATTTTCAGTGGCTTATTTGTCCAAACATGTCATTTGTTTGACACTTGAATGTGCATGATGACAATATTAAAATAACAAAACATCACTAAGCTAATGCCACAGTCTCGTTAGAGAAGTGCATCAGGTGTAACCACTCAATCTTCTCAGTTACACTGAGGTAGGTCTTCATTTTACAAGTGAAAAACATGAAGCAAAGAGAATCTAAGCAAGTCCCAACATCATACATATCTGGGACCAAAATCTAGAGTCTGTTCTCATCTACTCTCTCTCATAAACATAGGAGGGTGTGGTTCAGGAGATGGGTCAGGTAGGAAATCTGTCCTCTTAATGCCTCAACTGTCTCTAACTTTAATAAGTATTACTACTGTATCTTCTCTGTAAAATGAAATAGGAACTACTTTAGAAGGTTATAAAAAATTAAACTGTAGATAGTAAATGATAGTATAAGCAAAGCAAGTCAAACCATATAAACACTAGTATTTCCAAATACAGCTGTTAATAGAATAAACTTTTTTTTACTCCCTGAATCTTGAATATAAATGAATTTTAAGACAGAAGCCTAATCTAATAATG
The DNA here is from genome assembly GCA_907164525.1 of Lophiomys imhausi. Taxonomy (NCBI): domain Eukaryota; kingdom Metazoa; phylum Chordata; class Mammalia; order Rodentia; family Muridae; genus Lophiomys; species Lophiomys imhausi. The sequence goes on from CAJQZJ010004752.1 coordinate 12,592,619, forward strand.
AAGAAGCATACATTTTAATTTTCAGGGTCATATTTCTTGACAATGAATATTTTATTATTTAAACAGAAAGCTACCTTTGCTACATTGAGCAATACTTGAACAGCATATCCAATGACTTCCATACAAGGAACACTACGATTACAGCTTTGGATCACAACAAAGATTGTAGAAACTGCTCCGCTTTCTGCCATGTTTTCACAGCAAAGTGGAGATAATCTGGTAACAACCTCTGAGAGAGAAACAAATGAATAAACAAGGAAATTCACAGCAACAAAACACATTTTAGGAAATTTGTTAGGAATTTTTTCAGGAAACTGTATTCTTCCACATTCCCCACACATTCAGAAGGGAAATGCATTTCTATTCTTAAACATGCGATGACTACAGTAAACTAACCCAGGTGCTTCAAAGCATCCAGAACAGCAGACAAATGTTTGTACGTCAGCAGGTGATGAAGCGCTCGTGCAGTTCTTCTGTAGAGCTTGTTGTCCTCCTCCACGTTCCTACTGACAGCTCTAAGGCTTAGTCGGATAGCTCTAATTTCTGTGCGATCATTTTTCTTCCTCCAAGAATAGCCTCTCCACCACGCCTTAACAAACAGGTATAAAAGAGTCATTTAAAAATGACAGCCAGTAATGGTACGAACCTATATTTCTACTGAAACTGCAAATCAGATTATAATCTCAGGCTAAAACTAGACTTTAACTTACCTGAATTCTAGTGGCACTGCTATTGATTTTTTTCTGCCTTCTGCAAAGAAGAAAGTGGCGCACTGACTTCTGTATCACTGATGCTGCCTTATTCTGCTGGTGCCGACATTCTTGAACTTCATGTTCAGTTTCTATCATCTTATGATACTGTTCAATAGACTTCTTTTGTTGTAATCTTCTTCGAAACCATCTCTATTCAAAACATGAAGGTTTTTCACTTTTACTTCAGCATACATGTGAGTTAATAAATATATATGTAGACACACGTTTACTTATTTATAAGCATATATACATATATATGTATGTATATACACACTTACATGCAAAATGAAGGAATATTGAATTATCTTTTGACTCTCCATCCTATTCTGTGACATTACTTTCCTATTCCCCTTGTAGCAAATTCTTTAAGCTTTTGTTGGATATATGTGGGCACAGTTCATGATGTACATGTACCCTATCAAACTATGCAATATTTTGCAAGGTTTTTTTTCCTACCCCAATATTTTATATGTAAATATGTCAGTGTATATAAAAGGCAAAAATTCCCCTGTATAACTACTATAAATTACAATATGGCTATAAAATAGAAAAATAGACTACGTAAATTGTTGTTTGGATTCAAAAAGCCAGTTAAGAGGCTTAAAAAGTTGTAAGTAAAGTAAGGGTTACTACAGTTCAACTTGGTTTTCTAAATCTCTAAGAGCTGAAGTAATTTAGAGCTAAGATAAATATTTGAGAAGGGCAGTGTTAGCTCATGCCTTTAACTCCAGCAGAGACAAAAGGATCACTATAGAGTTAGTTAGTTGTCTTTTAAATTCTAGAGTTACAAAGAACATGGTGGTGATGGTGTACACTTTTAATTTCATCGCTTGAGAGGCATACCCTTAATCCCAAAACACTGGAGACAGAAACATGCAGATCTCTGAGTTCAAGACCAGCCTGGCACAGAGTTAGCTCCAAACAGAGAAAAACTTAGATCCAGGGGTGGTGGTGCACACTTTAATACCAACAACTGGGAGGCACATCCCTTTGATCCCAATACTTGGAAGGCAGAGGCGGGCACATAGGATTTGCAATGACTTAAGTTTAAAAGCTACTCGCAAAAGGCATGCTGAAATTCAAAGTGAATTGTTCTTTGTGATCTCAAAATATATACACTTAAAAGTATGTTTAGTTCCAAAATATCAAAAGAATTTTTTAAAATCTAAATTGAAAGATAATACTTTTTATATTGTCAAAAAACCAATTTGCTCTAGGAAATATATTACCTCCCAAAAAAAGTAGCACCCCAGAGTTAGGATTATTGGGGCAGGACTCTGTTCTTATCTTTCTAGGAGATTAAAAGTATCCATCTAAGGAGTCCAGGGACAAGTGGACAACTGAAACTTCTGAAGAAAAGGTACCAGACACCAAAGAAGACAAGACAAGTAACCCAGATGATCCAGCCTCACAGACTTCCTCAATAGCTGTTTGCTCCAAAATCTACAACCAGAACAACTCAAAATGGCTAACTAAGATGATTCAGCCCCACAGACTGTTCCAGCCAGGACTTCAGTAAAACCCCGAAGTTCAACCTCTGACTACAAACTTCTTAGCACATTTAAATAGCTGAGCACAAAAGGACTGATCATCACACATTACTATTAACTTGCTTAACCATTTTTCCATTCTTATTTGGGCCCCAAACAGGTTTCCTATGTCCCAAATCACCAGGAAGTAATTTTAAGAGAGAGAGGGCCCATTCCCAGAAGGTGGGTGATTAACTGATTGATTGATTTCCCCCCTTTGGTCATTTGATGGGTTACAGATGTTTGTTGTTATTAGGGGGATTGGTTACAAATTGTTAAATGGTCATGGTCTTGTTAAATAGGTTTTGGAGGTTAGACCCAGGGATTTCTCTCTTTTTCTTTTTTTCTATCTTTCCTTCTCTCCTATGTAGGGGGGGAAAAGACTTTTAAAAAATGAGATATAGACACAATATAGGAATGATAAAGAAAAAGGGACAGATTATTGAATATTATGCTCTTATATCTTTGTATATTTATGCAAAATTAAGATTATATTTGGCTACATTGGTATCGATCTTTGTATATTGATACAAAATTAAGGTTAACCCTTTTTAAGTTATTGTACTTAGGTAAAGCTTAAAAATGCAATGTGAAGTTTTGGCCCATTGATAGCAACTGTTACAAAATGTTTAGGATACTAAGAGAGAGAAACTAATAGTCATTCAAACACGTCATTTTGTTAGGTACTAACATAGTTTATCACAGATGTTCTCTAAGTTAACTGGAAATCAAGTAGCTAAGAGACAAGAAACATTTGCTTATCCAAATATATGGAGACAGATAGGTGGTCTTCAAAAACCTCAAGAGATCTATAGAATTTGGCATTGAAAGAAGGTTTCTTAACTTAAGATTTTTTGATATTGAGACATGTCAGCTCCTGACAGCACCCTCATTTCTACTCCAAGTAGAGGATAAGCATTGAAGAATTTCCATTTGGAGATGGTTGCATTAATGGCAAGCCTGTCACTGGGCAAGAAAAATCCCTTGCTTCAACTGTAGACAGAATGCTGTCTGAAAAGGACAAAACTTGGAAGCAGGTAAGTCGACAGCCTAGCTCTGCCAAGACAGGGTAGACAAGTCTTTCACAATTCCTGCTTTACAATTAATGTCTGTCAGAGATGCTGGGCCAAGAGGCTAAAAGATGAATTTCTCTCTAATACATTGAGAGAAATTGGGGACTGTCCAGGCAGCCAGTTGTCTGTCATTTCTTTGTTTTAGAAGCTGCTGGCTCTGCACTTCCTGTATAATCAGATATATTTATCCTTCTCAGGTCTCTGATGTGGTTGAAAACTAGATAATTATAGTCTCACAGTTAAATTTTAAGTTGTTTAGGTATTATAAGGATGTTCTAGGTCTAAGAAGATGATTTTAAGTTGGTAATGCAAGTTAGTATGGAAAATGAGTTAGGTAAAGAATTTTAAATTCATGGAAATAGATAATAGAATATTAATATCAGTTGCCAAATATGTATGGACTGGACATTGGGAATGTATGTTATACCTTATAATTTTCATAATTATGGTCTAATTAGTCAACAAAAAATTATGAATTTCTGGGAAAAAGGGGAGAGGGTGGGAGGGTCAGGCCAGTAGGAGTTGAGGGAGGGGACTGGGATGGAGATTTAACTTGAATAAATAAACATTAAAAAAAATTTAAATAGTAAATAATACACAGGTAAGAATTTAAATGACTAATAACTATGGGAAAAACTAGAAATAACAGTAAACAAGTAAATCCAAAACAAAGATGTAATTCCATTCCCAATCATTAGAGTAGCAAAATCAGAATGTCTTTCAAGGCCTCTGTTGGACAAGGATACAAAGAAACAAGTACTATAGAGTGGGGATGTGGATGAATACAATTACACCAGTGGATAATCACTCATATTTCTGGCACATAAAACATCGACCAGTTTTTGACCCTTAACTCATCCTGTGAGCTACCATGCACAGTCTAAATATTCTGTGACATTATGTAAGTACATTTCAAAATGAGTAACATAAAAAATGTTGTTGAGGCCAGGCATGGTGACATACACCTTTAATCCCAGCACTCAGGTGGGAGAGGCAGGCCGATCTCTGTAAGTTTGAGTCCAGCCTGGTCTACAAAGAGAGTTACAGGATTTACAGGATAATAGCCACAGCTACACAGGAAAACCCTGTCTCAAAAAAAAAAAAAAAAACCCAAACTAACCAAATGAATATATATATATTCAGAGATATTTGCCTGCCTGCCTCTGCTTCCAGAGCACTGGGATTAAAGGGTATGTGACATCACACCCCTAATATAACAAAACAGTATCTTTTGTTTGAATGCAGAAGACAAGCTAACCTGAATAAAGATGACTGAATTAACATGCTTCTTAGCATTCCTCACAGCCACGTGTCGTCTATATGCTCGCTGGATTCTAAGAGCACACATGTGACAGTATGCAGCCGCTGTAAAGTGGAGAAGTCGAATTTTGGCTTTCTGTTCTGCAGCCTAAAGCACACAGAGAAAAAAATTCAATAGGAAAATAGGCAAAATACATAAAAAGAACTTTTTTTAAGGCAGAAAATATACAAAGTATTTTTTGTATAAGCATATACAATTCAAAATGTATTAACTTAATAGTTATTTTCATTTTAATTCAAAGTAATTATAATTCTTTACTATACAATAGTTCTAACAGAATAACTTATATAATAAGATACAAACACCGACGTTTGGGTCCTTTGCTAAAGAGGAACTGCATTAGGTTAATAAGCTTATCCAAAGACAGTTTTCTAAGGCATATCCATAGTACTCTGGAGAGGCAGGCATAAGGTCCGGAGAGGTTACAGCATTCTAAGCAAAGATGTTAAGACACAGAATATGAGACCTGACAAATTTCATTTCTCTAGCATCAAATGATACTGCACAAATACAGGGGAAAGTCTTGTAGCAAAAGAGTTCTATGGTGACCTTTGGACTTTTGATTTCTAATTTAGATTTAACCAATACAAGATTTCTCCTTTTGAACTTTAAATCTAATATGGTATTAGATTTAGATTAGGTATTACCTAATAAGGATATGGTAGCTCACATATCCTTAGCTCTAAAGTCATGGCCTTCTTGGAAAAAAAAAATCCCTTCTTGGTAAAGATGTGGCTGTCACAGGAACAGTGGTTCTGAGAGTTGCTGGAGAGTGGCAAAGGGCTGCCTGTGTGAAAATTAGCCACCTCCACACATGAAGCCTTCACACTCTTGTCACTTCTTTTACTAAATGTTACTGCATTAAAAATTAAATAAATAAGCAACAGATAAAACAATCCAATTCATTTCATATCTTTGGTGAGACCCTCTGTGTGAAGAAAGAAGAACATGGAACAGCACCACCACCAAAAACCTATCACACCCAACAAGATGGCTCTGTAAGAGTTGAGTTAAAGACGGTCCTAAGTTTGACAAAATCCAAAATGTATCACTACTTAGCATCAAATACTTTAATCTTACTCTAGAATACTTACTCTTTTCCTTACTAACCACCCACGCACCAATGCTTGTAAAACAACTGTGGAGTTTTTACATTTGACATATTTTATCCTTTCCCACTTCCCAGCCACCATGGCTCGTATACATCTCTGCATGATTTAAGCAGCGGATCTCTGCTGTAGAAAGGACTGCCTTCCCTTATAGTCTCTAAAATGGGCTTGTATCAAACAAGCAGCTCAATGTCTCTATACGGAAAAAGGTACAAGTAACACTAAGAGGTAGGAATAAGATTTTTCAAAGTCTTAGAGGTTCTTGGAATTCTCACTGTAAAGTGAGATCCTGTACTCATAACATTCCTTACTTTTATAGTTTGAGAATGTCCAATTTCATGGACATGGAAAGTGATAAAACATTACTTCTAAAACCATATAGATATATAGCAAAAAAAGAAAGAAAGAAAGAAAAAGAAAAAAGGAAGGAAGGTACAAGCTAGGGTGAGCAGCTATCGGGTGTTTTCCCTTTCATCCTGATTCTTTCCACTTGTACGAGTGGAGGGAAACAAAATCATTATTACAGGACAAACACAAGGGGCCAAAGCACAACCAGTGTGTGAAATGTACAGGAGCCATTAGAATGTAGCCATAGCAAAGGCTGTTAGTGGCTTTAAAAGCTACAAAGTGGAGTGGATGGATGGCTGAGAAGTTAAGAGCACTTGCTGCTCTTACAGAGAACCTGGGTTTGGCTTCCAGCATTGACATGGTAGATTACAACCTTCTACAACTCCAGCTTCCAAGGAAACAACATGTTCCTGTGACCTCCACAGCTCCTGCACACATGTGGTTCACAAACATACATGAGGCATACACACAAACACAGATTATAAAGACATATTTAAAAAAAAAAGAAACTACGTAGCATGGCAACTGCATTCCTTAAGATTACTCAATTATATAACAGCTTCAGAAATCATGTTTCACACACTTAAAAGAGTATGATTAGAATCCATTTAAGCTAACTTGGGTTTACAAACTTCCACATATCTGCAAGACAGTCATGAGCAAGTTAGCACTCTAAACAGTCTCTAGCACTTAAGTGATCATAGCAATACCAACTACTACATAAGTTTGTTATCCAGTGCCTGCCTGGCATATATTAAGTGCCAATAATCAGAATAAAAACAATCATGGTTATGTAGCTAGAATGAATATTACATGAACATAAACCATATGCAAAATTCTAATTTTGACACAAAGCAATTATTTAAAAGCTATACTTAATAACAGGCCATAGGCATTAATTATAGTTACTCTAAAACTGTTAAATATTTAAACAGATCAACTATTGCTTAGAAAGCATGCTATGAAATATTTGACTTACACTAGACAAAACTTATTTCTTTACTTTCTCCAAACATACATTATTTTCACTACAATCATGAAAAATTTGAGTTTGAGAATATTTTATTTAACCCCCCCCCCACACACACTCTCTCTCTTATACACAACATACTGGTAAAATTATATTGTTATGTGCAAATGTAATTGTAATTGACTAAACCAGATGTGTGTACACAAATGCACACTTCAAACTTTAACAATCTTTGTTTTATTTCCTGACACGGGTCTGTGTAAATGAATTGACTTTTATTTACACTTACTTTTAAAATAAAATTCTCATGTGCTACTCTTGCAGAGAGTGTAGCTCTCCATTTCCTTTGAATTATAATAGCTGTTGCCCTCGTCTTCAAGAACCTGAAGAGTAGAATAGAAAGTAACTTTGAATCAGTTTAATCTAGTTGGTGTTACCCCACAATACTGAGGAGAAAGAAAATATACGAAAGGCAATGATGTAAAATCCAAAAGTATACTTTGCACTTCAGCTCCAAAAGTCAGACTTTATACATACAATGAAAGTCATTTTTGCAATTAACAATCTTCTTTTTTAAAAATAATTTATTTTTTATTTCTTCAAGTTACATCTCAGTCATAATCATATACTAGACCAGTTCACTCACTTTCCAGTCTTCTGTCTTTACATTCATCCTTTTGAACTTGAAAAAATCACATACATACTTTTTACTAAATTGTATCGTTAGTTATACTTTATGTAAAAATTAAAATAAAACTAAGCCCAAAAGATATATCTTGTGCCATTAATGGAGAATGAACACACAAACACACACTATTTTCAAAACCATAAAAATTGAACATAGCAATTATTTAAAAGAAATAAGCAGTGTTATTTTACCTAATATCCTACAGTTGTAATACATTACCTCATTCTCTCCAGCTTGGCATAGGAGTAACGCTGAATAATTTTAACAGCATTTAATAAAGCTAGATATCCTTTGCGTGCTCTCCAACACCTATACCAAGCTTGAATCCTGCAGGCAGCTTCCACTTTGGATAAGTATTTCTCAGCTTTATACTTTCTCTGTACAGCCTATATCAAGCATATAAATACAATAAACACACAATAATGGTCTAAGATTGTCAGCTAGAAAGATCCTAAGTAATTATTGTTATATTAAATGCATATATAGAAAGTTAATATGCCATTAATGGAAACTAAATGCTAATTATAAAAACCAAGTTGGCTTCTGCTCTACCAGACTGACATACAGAGTCTTTGCTAACAGTGGTTATTACAATAGTGTACGTATTGTATACACTTTACCACACACACTGTGTGGCTGACAGCCAGTCCACCTCAGCACAGTCTAATCAAAAGCTATGAATGATTTACTGGGAATCAAATAGACCCTCACTGTCCTCAAGACATCCGGAAGAACAGAAATAAGATAAACTCTACTTTTTGGACAGAAAGAGCAGTAGTTCCCTCCACACATCCACTTGTCATTATATGTCTGCCTGAAGCAGGATTTTGAAAGGACAGCCAGCTTTTCTCATTTTGACAACTCTCTGATAATGACACCTACAACTTATTCAATTCAAAAAAAATGTAAATGATTAATCCTTATAGTAACAAAATACAAAAATTATGGAACAGAGAAATTAAGTAACTATTAATACACAGTTCAAATGGTACAAGGACTATCATAGTTAATATTCATAAATATTTTGTAAAAAAAATACTCTACTTGAATAAAATATAATTCAGTTGACTTTTCATGAGATTTAGTTTGGCTTGTCTGTCATGTAGTTGATGTGACACTAACTAAAACATAAAACACCCACTGATTAGTAGTATCTGGAATTTGAACACACTTCCTGGTCTCCCCCAGTCTTTGGCTTGTTGATACCAAGTTTCTTAGTTTTTTTTCTTTCTTTCTTAGGGTCATGTAGACTTTGCCCAATATTCTTGAGTTCTTATTGTCTCCAAATCCAAGTCATAGGCCCTCTTCTTCCTATACATCTTTCCACAGGTTGAGTTATCAGAACGTGATAAAAACATACAAATCAATTAAAAAAACCTCACTGGTCTTCTGACCTCCATACCTAGTGACCTGCCTTAGAACACATGTGCTGGGACATCTTGAGACACTATAGTCTTGTGCTCCACATTGAGCTCATCACCATCTTGATCCCTTTGCATCTGCTCCCTGTAGCCATGAAAGGTATGTGTGCTGAATTGCTAAGTTTTTATTTCCTTTCAAAACCAATCTATAATAATGCTATCCTACCACCACAACAAAAACAAAATATATATATTTCTCTCCTCAATAAACAGCTTTAGCACCTGTATTTGGCAGAGTGACTCGTGTGGCAGCTGGATGCATCTGTGGGACATTACTTACCTGGAAGCCTCTTTCGGACTCCATACACTTCCTTGCTTTAAAGGCTCTAAAATACTTCTGTATAATCATGGCAGCTTCATGCTGCTGCTGAATTTGTTTTGTAGTGTTCAAATCTTGAAAATGCATCTGAATAAGTGTTGTTTCTTCTTTAGCATGGGGCAGAAAAGCTTGCTGCCTCTTTTTATTTTCTCTATATTTTTCTTGTATTACTTTTGCTGCCCACTGAAGCTGCTGGTAGAAACATTGCTGCCTGTGCATCCTATATATGCTTTGTATTATGATAGCAGCACTGTGTTTCTGACTAGTGTTGGTTCCTTTATGTGCATCTTGAATGACCACAGTGGAAGCCCCCTGTCTCATAAGTTTTTCTCTTTGCAATTTTATAGCTCTGTATGCTCGATAATGTCGCTGAATTATCATTGAGGCACGTTTCCAAGAATGAAATCTAACATATGTTCTATGCATTCTAAAAGTAGCCTGGATGAGAACAGCAGCCCTGTGCATTTCTTGTAACTTCTTTTTCACCATCAGTCTTCGATAAGATGACTGTATAGTAAGGGCTGCTTTTCGTAACTGCAAGAATTGGTGCAATTTATCCTTGGCGCAAATGGTGGCTCGATACTTCCTCTGAACAAATATAGCAGTTTTTCTGAGAGCAATGAATCTCTTTCTCACTACTAAAGCTCTAAATTTACTTTGAATAAGGGTTGCAGAAGAATGCATAGTCTTCAAATGACTTCTGGTTTTCATCCCTCTAAAGGCAGCCTGAAGGATCACAGCAGCATGTCTTTGTCTGATGAAAAGCTGCCTCTGCAGTTTTGCAGCTCTGTGTGCTTGGTACTGCTTTTGGATCACAACTGAGGCCTGCTTCAAATCCTGGTACCTCACACAGGCTCTGTGCATTCGGAAGGTGGCCTGAATCACAGTAGCGGCCCTGTGCATCTTTCGCACCCGTTCCCTTACCACCCATCCTTTGTATGATGACTGGATCTTTGTAACTGCCTTTTCCAACAGTAACTGTTGTTGGTGATACTTCGAATGAAGATTTGCACGGTATTGTCTCTGAATCCAAATAACAGTTTCCCTGAGAGAGAGGAACTTTCTTCTCATCAGTAGAGTTCTGAATCTCCTCTGAATAACAGTAGCAGCTAAATGCATAGCTTTTAAATGCCTCCTAGTTTTCAGTCCCCTAAAGGCAGCCTGAATGAGTATTACGGAGTGTCTCAGTCTATTGTACCTCTGAAACTGAAGGTTTCTTTCTTTCACAGCTCGGTATCTCTGTTGCATCATTTTTGTCACTTTCCTCAACCTATGAATATGTGTTTGCTGTCTGTACCTTCTGAAGTATGACTGAATGAGGGTAGCTGCGATGTGCATCTTCCTTATAGCCTGTCTGACTCTTGCTCCCCTGACGCCGGCCTGAAGAGTTTTAATAGCCTTCAACGTTGTCAGGTACTTTTCACGCTGAATTTTACCTAGATAATATGCTCTGTATTTCACTTGAATTACAATAGCTGCTGTTCTCATCCTGTGGTATCTTAGCCTCAAGTGATACATCTTAAACATGGCTTCAATAAGTGTGGCTGCCACGTGCATGTGCTGAATATGTCTTCTTACTCTAGCACCTCTATAAGCAGCTTGAACTGTAATTACTGTGTTCTTTAAGTTAAGGTATTCCTGATGTTGACAGATTGTAATTTTAATATTCCGATACCACCTCTGAATTATAATAGCAGAAGTTCTGTACTCTGTGTATTTCTTTTGGGTTTTGTAAGCTCTAAATTTAGACTGTATAGTCACTGCTGCTTTGTGGCATTCTTTCATTTGTTTTCTCACTTTCATACCACGGTAAGCCGACTGTAAAATTACTACAGCTGCCTTTGTTTTCAAATATAAATAGCGCTGTCCTTTTCCAACTTTGTAAGTCCTGTAATACACCTGAATCAAAAGAGCAGCTGTTTTCATGATCTCCCACTTCCTTCGTTGAATGTGCATTCTGTAATACGACTGTATGAGGATAGCACATTTGTGCTGCCAGTCCATCTGCCTCCTTAGTTTCCTTCCTTTCCATGTAGCCTGAAACACCAGAGCTGCACGACGGAGTTCGATGTACTCCAAGCGCTGCCTCTTTCCTGCAGCCCATGCCCTGACATGCCGCTGGATGACCACTGCAGCTGTTCTTAAGAGTTGAAACTGTTGCCAAGCCAGGACCATTTTAAAAGTAGACTGGATCTTCACTGCAGCCTGATGTTCCCTCGTGAGCTGCTGTCGAACTCTCCAGCCACGGTAGGCAGCCTGGAGAGAAATCACAGCCACTCTTGTCTTCAGAAATTGTGTTCTCATGTCATTAGCAATCTTTTGCGCCCTGTACCATCTCTGAATCTTCACAGCAGATTGAAGTGCAGTTTGGTATGTCATCCTCTGACTGTAGCCTCTGAAAACCCTCTGAATTGTCACAGCAGCTGTGGACTTCTGCTTGATCAGCTGACGTACTTTGTAGCCTCTGTAAGCTGCCTGCAGACAAATAGCTGCTCCTCTGACCTGTAGGAAGTTCTCCCTTTGACTGACTTGGGCTTTGTAGGCACTGTAGAAACTCTGAATGATAACAGCCGCCTTGCACATCCTGAGGTACCTCTGCCTTACTTTTCTCATTCTGAAATAAGACTGTAGAGAAGTGGCAGCTTTGTTTTGTAACCTCATCTGCTTTCTGATCAGGCATCCTCTAAAATATGCTTGCAATTTGATACAGGATTCACGCACTTGCATGTACTCTTTTCTCTTTTGAGCTACCATTTTTTGGGAACGGTACCATCGCTGAATAAATAGTGTAGCCACTCTTAGCTGTAAATACTGCTTACGTGTTGGTTTCATTTTGACAATTGACTGCAGTTTTATTGTAGCGTTTCTCAAGGTCTGAAATTTCTTTCTGGATATATAAGCCCGATAATATGACTGAATCTTTATAACAGATGTTAAAGTGTGACAATACATTTTCCTGGCTTGCATCCCTCTATATGCAGACTGTAGAACAATGACTGAAGATCGTGCTTTCTGATAAGATGCTAGAACCTTCTTGGCTGAAATGGAAGCTCGGAAATGAGTCTGAATTATCATAGCTGCTTTCTTTATCTTCTTATATTTCTGTAGTTGTTGATGTTTTCTTATGTGTGCTTGCAATTTGATAACCACCTTTTTAAGGTTTAAAAATTGAATTCTCTCCTGTCTCATTCTCCAATAAGACTGAAGAACATAGGCAGCTTGAATTTGCAAGATGTATGAATTACGAGCCTTCATCCTCCTGAATGCAGCCTGCAGTCGGATGGCAGCAGCTCGTTTCTGCAAATATTTGGTGCGTGCTAGCTTCCCCTCCTGATACGCCCTGTAGTGTTTCTGGAGGGTCAGAATGGCATCTTTCCTTCTCTTATATAACTTTTGAGCTTGAAAGCATCGAAATCTTCTCTGGATGACCACAATACAAGATCTAATATAAATATAATTCTGCAATTCCCTGTGCATTCTATACCACGACTGTATCACAACAGCAGAGTTTTCTCGTGTTTGTTTCCTGAAATACCATTCTCTAAAAGCTCGCTGCAGTCTCACTGCAGCTTTGGTTTGTAGCTGCAACTTGTGTCGCTTCCACCTTCTGAACATACACTGGATTACAAGGGATGAAGATTTCAGCATTTTAAATCTTTGTTGATCTTGTTTTCTTCTTAAGCAGGCACGCCAACGTCTCTGAATTGTAACTGTGGCCCAAAGATATTGTTTGTAAGATGTAAGAGCAATTTTCATTCTTATCCTAGACTGAAGGATGACTGAATAGTATTTCAACTTCAGAAACTGTTTTCTGGTGGAGTGTCTTCTCCAATAAGCCTGGGAAAGGTTAAAAAAGGAAACAAAGTAAAATAGCATAGCTTTCTGAACTTAACACTTGAAAATGCTCATTTTCTAGCATTCTGCTTTAAAATAACCATTCTAAGGGCTGGAGAGATGGCTCAGCCACCTAGTTCCAGAGGACCCAAGTTTGGTTCCTAACACTGACATCAGGCAGTTCGCAATATTCCAAATGTTAAACTGTCCCAAAAGGAAAGAAAAAGAAGAAAATGCACTGAACAGTTACACAATGCTCTAAACAGTAAAGCTGATGACTCTTGAAGACTGGTCATTGTGAGAGGTACTTCAGGTGGTCCAGAAATGCTAAGTACACTGGATGCTGTGAAAATGCAAACAGCTCTGTTTAACACAGCAGAGATCTTATCAGCATTGTGTGTGCAAACTAAGAATAAATAGCTTCTAGCACCAAAACCAGCAGGATATTAGCAAGTAAGTATGCGCGCGCGCGCGCACACACACACCAAACAGACGTTCAGATCAAAGAGCAAAAGAAAGGAAGTAGAAACTTGTGTACCTGCTGCCACCAGATTTTAACCAGTGTCAAAACATACATTGAAGAAAAGAGGCCCGTTTCAATAGATGATGCTGGGAAAACTAGAAATCTACATACAGAAGAGTGGATCTAGCTAGACCTTTATCTCTCACCTCACATGAAACAATTCAAATAACAAAGGAAAGATCTGAATCTGATGCGGCTCCAGGCAGTTTTCACGGAGCTCTTCAGACACAGGCACACAAGAGAGCTTCCAAAGGGCCAGCTCAGGAGTGAGAACTGCCAGACAGGAGCGTATCAACTCACAGAACTTCTTTATAGCAATGGCCACAGGCAGAAAGACCAGCTGCAAAATTGGACATAGTCTATCCAATACACCTGACAGGAAGTAATATCCAGAATAGAAGACTTAAATGTGTAAACACCCAAATCCCAACTTGTCCAATTAGGAAATGCACAAGCAAATTAACTAAATAGGCAGTTTTCAAAACAAATGGCCAATAAATACATCCTCAAACATGAGGAAAATTAAAAGTTTTAGCTAAGTGTGCTAAATTTAGAATATTCGGGTTGGGTAGCTGTGGGACAACAAGGGAGGAGAGAATGGAACAATATATAATTCATGTGCTAAAAGAGCCTACCCAGATTACTATATTCAGGAAAACTTTCATAATTAAAGAAGAAATAACAATTTTGCATGGAAAAAAAAAAACAAGTTGAAAGAATTCATGACCACTAAGTCACCACTATGTAAGTAACCTACAGGAATTCTTCAGACTGAAGACAAAGATAACCTCATACAGGAAACTATGGTATAGAATAAACCATGCTAGAACAGAAGATAAGCAAATGAGGAATAGGAATTCACCAAACACTGCAAAGTTATCTGTCAGGAATTAGCACTATCCTTTCAATAACAATTTTGAATGTTAATGCTCTTAATTTCCCAATCAAAAACTGAAGACTAGGAGATTTGGACCCATTTCCTTGCTGCCTCTAAAAAAATGCATCTCTCACTAAAGATTGATATCTTAGGGTAAAAGAATGAACAAAATAATCCTAAGGAAATGAAAGTAGGCAACAGGCAGGTGTCCCTCCATTATCTGACAAGGTAGACATTATAATTCTAAAAATATATTCAGCAAGCACAGTTGTATCTAAATAAATTCTACTAGATATAAAAATATAAAGTAATCCCAAACACAGCAATAGTGGATGACTTCAGTATCACACTCCCACCAACAGACAGGCTATTCGATTATATATATCAAAGGAATGTAACGGACATATACAGAACATTCTAAACCAAGAATACACAGCACACATTTTTCTCAACAGTCCCTGGAACTTTCTCGAGAATATATCATATACTAGGACACAAATACAGTAAAACTGAAATAACTTATATTCTATTATATTCTATCTCACCACAATTGAACAGAGCAAGAGATCAATAGCAAGAGAAACTTCAAAACGTTGTGACTACACTACCAATTGATGAGTGGGTGCTAAATAGCTATTTCATCTAAACCAAAACATCCTCTCCTGAAGGGAAGCTAATTAACAGTCAGGAAGTAAACAAAACTCACAAGTCTCAGGAAGTTTCTGAAAATCAAGATGCACGTGGCTGCTCCCTGAGGTTAAATGAGCAACAATGTCTAGGGCAAGGAGATTTATCTCGCTGAGCTGCCTTTACGTGTAGAGAGCTCCAGGAATTCAGGTTTCATGAATCATCGTCCATGATAGGTTGGGATTTTCATTATGCAGCACCTTTGAGTCATCCATATTCCTTTAAATAATTTCTTGACCATATGCCTATAAACTCTAATAAACTCAATGGTTCTTTAAACTAGAGTAGGGTGGAATCATTTTTGGTCTATTGTCGGTGTACTATCTGGGATGAGTAGACATTTGTTAGGAAAAGTCACACAACAATGGTTCATCAGAGAAATAAGTTAAGTTTGGTGGCAGGGTACGGGAAGACACCCTGGGGAGGTGTGGGAGAGAGAAGTCATACAAGAAAATAATTAAAATACAAGTAGACTTGTTTTTCAATAACTGGAAAACAATTAGATGAATATCTAGGCTCAATAAAAATTAAAAGATTAGATAGACAATTTAACCAGATCTATAACAAGCAACAAGATAGAAACAATATTTTAATAACAAATTTAGAGCTGGAGAGAAGGCTTAGGAGTTAAGAGCACTTGTTACTGTTTCAGGGAACCTGGTTTTGGTTCCAAGCAACCACATGGTGGCCCATAACTATCCATAACTCAATTCCAAGGGATCAGATGTCCTCTTATGGGTTCCATAGACACCAGGCACATACATGATACATAAACATACATGAAAACATATACTTTACATAGAAAATAAATCTATTTGTTTTAATCTTTTAACTAAAAACAGTCCAGCTACAAGTGGGTTCACTGTATAATGCTTTATTACCAGTAAGAATTTCAATGAGTCAATAGGAATGTTTCTCAAATTATTTCATAAAATAGAAAGGGACACTGCAAAATTCTTACTATCAGTTCTGACATCAAGCCAAATAAAGACACATCAAAACCTATATATTTATATGCCAGTCGCCTCAATGAACATAGATACAAAGCTTCTCAATGAAATACTTAAAAACAGAATTGAAGAATAAATCAAAAAGGTAATTTTTCTTTCTTTTTTACAAATTGTATATACTATCTGAATATTCCAGATGCTCCATGATTTCTATTTAAAGTTTGGACTTATGATAAAATACATTTGCTCTGCAAAATACCTGCAAGAAAATAAAGGCAAGACACAGACGAAGAGAAATTATTAACCAGTCACTGGCAAAGACTCAGGACCCAGCTACTAGCTGTCCAGAATTCAACGGAAGCTACAGAGCAAGGCTAAACACACAAAAAGAATCAATGGAACAGAAAAGATGCCAGAGAAAAAAAAATAACACAGAGAATAGTTCGATTCTGATTGCCACAAAAAAACAAAAACAAAAACAAAAACAAAACAACCGCCAAACAGGGAAAACAATGGCTACTTCAGCAAATCTTCCAGCCAATATCTCCAGGTCAAGAGAAAAGGGAGAACACTGGACAGGAACTCACAGAGAGGGCCAAACTCCTTAAACAGTCTACAAAATAGAATGTAGAAATTATAAAAGAAAACAAAAAGCCTTTCATCAGGGAGAAATGAAACAAACTCATGGTCAAGGAGGAGATGCAGTACATACTGCCAGCAATGTCCTAATGGCTGTATAAACTTTTACCACAGAAAGACCTCTATTGAGTCTACAAGAAGACAGATTGAAAAATTAAGACAGTAGAAAAAACACCAAACAAAAGTCCATTTCCAAAATAGAAGGGGTTTCTTATATTATCAATAAAATGCAAATTAAAACTGCTCTGAAGGTACTACATATCAAAGTTACCAAGAAACTTTCCAAGCATTTACATTAGTGTGAAATGGCATGCTGTGACCAGCTCCATGGCACCTTTGCAGGGCTCTGGCAATATCTCCTAAAAATGAAATGCAACCATCACCACCACTAAGCCCTCAAAAAACAAAACAAACAAACAAAAACAAAAAACTCTCCACAGTTGTGAAAAGACTCTAGCCAGCATGACAACCACGACTCTGGCAGACCTTGCCCATCCCCAAAGCCATTAGACTATATTCCTAACGCTCACCACCAAGGTCTATTATTTGTGTACTTCCTCCTCCTGAGGCTGACCACCAAAGCCAGCTACAAAGTATTAAAGTCCAGCAATCAAAAACCCCCTTTTGGCTCACCTAATTAACATGGCCAATTAAAATTAAACACCTCATCCTAACACGATTTCCCCTTTTCCCTTTATAAACTGCCTTTTGCTTAAGGGCCACCTCTATCTCTTCTCCATCCAGAGGCTGTCCTCTGTACCCCCAGGACAAATATCCCTGTGGTAGGAGTTTACTAAAACCAATTTTTAGAATGTTTTTGTTTAATCCCAGGTGGGCTGCTTAAGAAACAGGTATAAAGTATTAATGATCTCGTGAGCTATCGGGGCATGGTTTAACCAGCTAAGAAAGTTTAACTCTGAGGACTTGGAAGGAAGAAAAATAAAAAGCCAAAGCCCCAAGGAGAAGGAGGTTCTACAAAGAAGTAGGAGAAAGCACTACGAAGAAAAACGGGGCTCTACAAAGAAGGGGAAAAAGTCTGACCCCCAAGGAGAAGAGGAGCCCCACAAAGAAGTAAAAGAGAATGGGCTTTACAAGAAGTAAGAGTAAAGAGGATCTACAAAGAGAAAGGGCTACAAGGTAGAAAGTGGTTGCTGCTCTCCCATTTGAAAATGTCTGTTACTCGTTTAAAAATGTAATTTTTAGTTCCAGTCTATTTGAAAGCAACTATTGATCAAAGGTTGCTAAATACAAATAGACTGGATATTGTAAATATAAAAATATAATTCTTGATAGATCTGATAAATATCTTTATGATATATATATATATACACACACACACACACACACACACACACACACACACACACAATGTTTTGCACTAAAAGGGGCAAATGTAGTAGGAGTTTATTAAAACCAATTGTGAGAATGTTTTTGTTTAATTCCAAGTGGGCTGCTTAACACACAGGTATAAAGTATTAATGGTCTCATGGGGTAGCAGGGGAGTAGTTTAAACAGCTGAGCAAGTTTTAACACTGAGGACTTGGGAGAGGAAAAAAAGCCAGAGCCCTGAGAAGGAGGCTCTACAAAGGAGAGAAGAAAAAAAAAAAAAGCAAGAGCCCCAAGGAGAAGGGGGCTCTACAAAGGAGGGAAAAGCCAGACCCCCAAGGAGAAGGAGGCTCTATAAAGGAGGGAAAAAAGTCAGGACCCCCCCCCCCAAGAAGGGGACTACAG
This sequence comes from Lophiomys imhausi, assembly GCA_907164525.1. Taxonomy (NCBI): domain Eukaryota; kingdom Metazoa; phylum Chordata; class Mammalia; order Rodentia; family Muridae; genus Lophiomys; species Lophiomys imhausi. The sequence continues at coordinate 12,611,390 of CAJQZJ010004752.1, forward strand.
AGAGAAAAGAGAAGGAGCTCCACAAAGAAGTAAGCTCCCCAAAATGTAAAAGTGAATGGGTTTTACAAAAAAGTAAGAGTAAAGAGGCTCTACAGAGAAGTAGGAGAAAGCTCTACAAAGAGAAAGGGCTACAAGGTAGAAAGTAGTTACTGCTCATCCGATTCCTGGTGCTCTCCCAAACTACTGCTTGTTCTTCCTGCTGCTGTCTCCTGGTTCGCTGCTCTGCTGGTTTTCTGGACTTCTAATGAGACTGGTATTACCCCCAAAGAATCCAACAACCCTAATCAGCAGGAAGTAGCTCAAAGAGACCTACGTCCGTTCTCCTTCTAACCTTCTTTCTCTCCCACCAAGGGTTGGGGGGTTAAAGGGAATGAGGGGTGAAAGGGAGGTAGAGGTATTAAGCACAATAAATTAAGGACAGTAAAATAAATTAGAATGTGTAATTAATAGAATACAAAGTAGTAAAAGCCACCTTGCTACATATCCCTTTCCCTTCTCTCTAGTCCTCTATCTTTTTTGTCTCTTATTCCCTGCCCTTTCTCCCTCTGAGGCAAATCAATCTCCTTTGTGCTGAGAACTTGGTTTTGGGATGTCTTGTGCAGACCTTCTCTTAAAGCTGTACTTCCAGGTAAAAACATGTTCACACTGAAAGGCACATTCAAATAGCCTTTAAATTACATTAGTTCAAAACTGGAATATCAAATCTACGTCGACCACAGAATGGAAACTAAGCTGCAGCTTACTCAACAACACTGATAATTCTCACAAATTCAATAGTAGTTAATAAAAGAATTTATATAAATCTGAGTCCAAAAAAAATGACACAAATAATTTATATGACTTTAAGAAGACACATGAAAAAGGTATGATTAGTATAAAATAGCCAATGGTCACCTGGGGCTGGGGTTCAAGTTAACTGACTATAAAATAGAGGATAAGATTATACTCTATCTTTTGGTAAAGGAGGCAATTACATGGGAATTCATTTTGGGAGAAACCATCAGGCTCTATAATGCTGTTGCATGCAATTTTCCATGTGCAATATTTTGTTTTTAAAAGGACTCAAAATGAGACAATTTATTAAACTCATCTAGCATTTTGAGTAGACAGCATCAAAGCTTTTAAATTTGTAAAATGATATATTTAAGGTAAAGTTTCAATGACATTTACAAAGAATTACCTGAAATAGCACACCTCACTAATGTTATTAAAATTCATTATAAAAATGAATTGATATCCATACATGGAACATTTTTGTCTTTAAAAGAAAAATAATATAGACATTCTATTAGGCAGTGATAAGTACTATTTCTATGACAAACCAAAGGAGCTAGAAAGGAAACAGCACTTTTCTCAGAAAAGAGAAGTTCCCAGAATTCAAGATAAAGGAGAGTGGAAGAGCCTGGCATGCCAGCACTTTTCATGGAGTCAAAGATTACAAAGCTCTAATGTAAAACAAAGACAGAAGGTGCATGGAGCTTCAACTGTGTGTCAACCTTATGCTGCCTACAGCAGCATTCAGCAGACAGCAAGGAGATGTCAAATGCTTAATTAAGCCATAGCCTCTGTATCCTCGAGATTCATATCCTTGAATTCAAACCAATGGCAGATGGAAAATACCTGGGAAAAAGAGCAAGTGTTGGGACTGAATGGACAAACCCTTCCCTCGTCACTGTTTCCAAAGCAATACAATATGACTACCATCCATATAGCATTTACATAGTTCCAGGTCCTATAAAGGAGCTTAGTATGAATTGAAGTGCATGGGAAGATGTACAGAAGTTAAAGGAAAATGCTTCCAGACCTGGCTATCTACATGGGGTTCCAGGACCAGTCTCTTCCAACACACTGAGGGAGAAAAATATTCGAAGAATCTTGAGATATGGTCATGGAAAAAAAATTCTATCACATCTTTCCTTCTTTGCTAAAAAATGGCATAAAACTTATGCGTTTAAATATCATTCCAGAATATCATACCTGAATCAGCAATGCTGATTTACTTTGCAGTTTTGCCAGTTTTTTCATTTTTCAGCATCAGCAACGTTCTTTGTGCTGAGACTCTTCGCCAACATCTCTGAATGACCAGAGCTGCATTGACTTTTTTTTGTAATCTTCGTCTAGTTAGAAAATTGAGAACAACTGACTGAATAATTCTAGCAGCTTTATCTCTTTCCTTTTATGAAGAAAAAGAAAAAGAATTGAGTTAACATTACTTTAAGACTTTATTCTTTGTAAAATAATCATGCAGAAAGTATCAACCTAACAAATTATTATAAAGACTCAACCAAGGTCTGTTATTCCTTACTGCATGATGTTTCTTTGGATATTACTGTACAGTATCCCCCTGCCCCAATTATACATAGCATCTGCCATTAAAATGGACCAAATACTATGATTTAATTTAATTTAGAGTTTGTGTCTTCTTATGGATAGGAAAAACCAACAGGCTGAACTTATCTCAGAGGACCCAGGAAATGTTGTCTACCTCCCAGTTTTGTGGCCACAGAGCTAGAGTGACTCTATTATCGATGGAGGGTTTATACTAATTTATAACAAAAGCATAAAAACAAAATCTTAAATGCTGAAAAAGGTATCACACGATCATCTTTATCAGCCTAGCAGCTCATGAAATACCTATGGGAATCTAGAGAGAATATTACATAAGGCTCCTAATAGAAAGATACAGAGGGATCACTGTGTAAGAATAGGAATACAGTCAGCGGAAGCAAATACGTAGTGATCAGATTAACCAATAAAATGTAACCAGAGCTATAAAATATTTCTTTCAAATTAGCCCTTTGTGGGTCATATTGGCTGTTAACTAGATCTGAGGATCATTGCAAGATCTGATACTCAAGCCCAAGCAACGCTAGAACCTAAAGCACAATTGACACATTAAGCAACTGTTTCCGATTTCTGGAGACAGGGTAGACTGTAGTAGAAAGAAAAAAGGTAAGGAAAGTCCTCCTAGCTTATTCCTCACAAGTTTCCAAGAAATTACCTATCGCCTACAGCAGAATGTGTGGAAGGTAGATGGACGATGGAAGATATATCACATATCATATTTATATCTCTGCACTCCCAAACTACACATAATTAATCATTTTATCTCAATCATATCTATTTGTAAAATTTATTGGAGTCCTGTGAAATACTGTTCTCATTTTCTGCAGTTACCTGATGGTGTTTCAGGTCTCTTTTTAGTTTATATCTTCTCCATGTTGTCTGTATAAGTCGGGCAGCTCTTATTTCTTTACGGAGATCCAAAAGTCTTGCACAAAGAAATGACAAATAGGTAATAACCACCTAAGGAAAATACAGAAGAAGAAAACAGAGAGTTAGGATGGAATCATGACTCACTATCACCCTCTGAGCCCTGTGAAGAGTGTGATATCAGCCAGCCATGGTGGCACACACCTTTAATCCCAGACTTCAGGAGGCAGAGGCAGGCAGATCTCTGAGTTTAAGGCCAACCTGGTCTATAAAGTAAATTCTAGGAAAGCCAGGACAACCCTGTCTTGAAAAACAAAAGAAAACAAAAGCCATTATGAGGGAATTGCTCACTGACCTTTTCATCTGGAATTGTGTTTGACATGTCTGAATGGTGAATCATAGCAGGTATTCCTCCAAGATCTTGAGCTGCAGATCTCACCAAATGAAAATTTTTCTTTTCATTTTCTAGAAGCTCTTTGTATAGTTCTGGAGTATTTTCTATTACATACACAAGTGACAAAGAGATGACTATAGCCAAAAATCAGACAGTGCTAAGAAGCAGGAAACTTAATCAAACCAAAGGGACTAACCATGATCAAGTGCTTCAAATGACAAATCCAGACAACCTCCTTCAGATTCAGATGAAGAATTTAACACCACCGAACCAGTCTGTGCGCAGGCTACAGACTGAGTGGTGCGCTGGCATATGGCATTCAGAGGCACATAGCATGGGTGGTAATGGTGGATCAGGTAGCACAGCACACGGCCGTCTGAGAAAGACACTGTAAAATTCTCCACCTGAGTGCAAACATCATCGGAGAAGCAATCAGCTCTGCTGAGACACTACTATAAACATATTTTAGTCTCTTATTTCCTTTTTAAAGCTAAAAGTATACTAATTGCTAATATAGACAGCATTAACACCATAGTCATAATCAAATTATGGGTTCTTAAACACAAAAGTTGGGTTTGATTCCAGTATTACTGTCCTTGGTTAGATACCATCTCTCAAAACAGCATTACATGTCCCTGAACCTCAGAATATGACTTTAGTTAAAAAACAGAGACATAGATAGAAACACAAAACACTATGTGACAGCAAAGGCAAAGACTGAACTAAAGCAGTATCAAGCCAAAGAACAGACAGGATCACTGCCTTGTATCAGAACGGAAAAGAAGGGTGGGGAGAACAGCCTTTGATACCACGGTCTGGCCAACCCTTGCTTTTAGACTTCTTGCCTCTGCAACTACTGAGAGAATAAAACTGTATGTTAAGCCAACTGGTGCACAGTAATGTGTATGGCAGTGTCTGGAAAACTGTAAGAATTACATTCAATCCTCATTACCCATGATTTCCAATTTGGAAAAAATGAACCAATCTCTTAATGGAAAAATCAGGTTAAGTTCCAACATTTCCATTAACCCAAAAGCTTGGTTTCTGTGTTGTCAGGGTGAAGTGACATTACACTCCTGATGCGAAAACAAAGCTCGACAAGTAGTTAACCTGAAACATGACAGTCTCCCTCTAAGAATGCTACTTCATGGTTCAGGACTACATTTGAGGATGACTTTAAACAAGGAAATCAAAGAAAAGCAGACAAGACAAAAAGCATATAGACCAAACAGAGGACACAAAGGGTGGACATAAGACGGCAGAGTGTAATCATTTGACCTCAGCTGAGAATGGCCTTAACACTTGCCATGAACAACCAGACAAGCTGCCACTGTCGGTTTCAGAAACAGAAATAAGTTTAGCTGCTTATTGAATTCACAAGTAATGATTAGTCACATCTTTGACACTAAAGGATTTGATTAAATCACAGCAGGACCCCAAGACAGCTAACAATGTTTCCTGGGACAATGAATGTCTCTGAGGTGCAGCAATTCACTATGTCCCAGTAACATGCAATCTGTACTACTGTTCCTGTTTAATATTCCTTATCAAGGAGTGAGTTCATATGTATGCAGAAATGTTTTTCAAGTATTTATACTTAAAAATACATATCATATAGAAAGTGTCAAACTAAAAAAATTATTATACTCAACCAAAGTCTGTTATTCCTTTCTAGATGATGTTTCTTTGGATATTACTGTGTAGTAAGGTCAGCATTTCCATGCCCCAATTCCACATAGCATCTGCCATCAAAGTTTTTTTTTTAATTTTGTGTACAAAATGTAACACATATGTATCAAAGTAGCCTATTCAGACATTCCTCCTCCTTACTGTCACCGCTTCACTCCATCTCCACAGCCCCCTTCTGATTACAAGTCAAATGTGTGTGTGTGCATATATGCATATGTATATATAAATATATGGCCATATAAACATATTTAAATCTACATTTGTTATAGGAGAGAAGACATACAACATCTGTCTTTTCTCATGGTGTTTAATCTTTCTCAGTGATTTAAAAAATTATTGTGCACTGTTCAACTGATGATAGAGTGTGTAATATATTATACAGACTGTAAGATGATAACCATTCTGTTGAGAAATAGCTGGATAATAATGAATGTGAATAGATGTGTGTGTCTGTGTGTGCAAACATGCTAAATATGTAAGAAATAGAGAAAAAATATTTTATTTATTAACTTATACTTTAGCCAAGGTTTAAAATATGTTAAAACAAGAACAAGAAGACTAACCTTTTTATTATAGAAGGCACAAACAGCATTCACCCAATCCATCAATGACTTCACACTGTCGCCATAGTGTTCTAAGGATGCACTATTCCTTTTCTCTTTTTGCTTATTAGTAACAGCTTCAGAATGGCACATTAGTGAAGACACTGCTCTCTTTATATTGTATGTGTGTTTTAGAAAATCAGTTTCTTTCTTTAATTCATCTAAATTAAGGGAAATATCTACCTGAAAAGTAGAAAAAGTTAAATACATTTTTACATGTTTTTCATATTTTACTTTTAACCCACAAAAATTAAAATAACTGTCTCTATGAAAAGAAACATCCATTACTCTCCTCTGTCTGATCCTTATCTCCTCTGCTGGAACCAATCTGACTGCTGGGGCTGGCACCCAGAACAGAAGATAGAAAACAAAAACAAAACAAAAAAAAAGCCTAAGCAAAAATGTTAACAAAAGGCGCAGGGGACAGGATTAGGATTAAAGGGCTTATTAGACAGTCAAGAAAACCTAAGCATGGATCACCAGCACCCACCCATGTACAAGCCAGATATGGCAGCACATATCTGGAACCCCAAGTCAAAAGGAGGGGACAGAGACAGGTGGATCCTGGGGACTTGCAGACCAGCCAGTCTAAACAAATCAGTGAGTTCAATAAATGACCTTGTCTCAAAAAATAAAGTAGACAGCAACTAAGAAAAACGCCCACCATTGACTTCTTGCCTCTTTACACACATAAACATTCATATACCACAAAGACACACACACACAAGATTTTTTAATCCAACAAACACTATCTAAAAAAATTTTTTAGCACAAAAGTTATATTTTTTTAATGACAAGTAGTGTCCATACACACATGATAAGAAATACTTAGTGGTTAAACATATGGAATTTGGGTCTACATAAGCCTGGGTTCTACATTTAGCTCTATTTCATATAAGATTGAAACTTTAGCTTCAGTCCTTTTATGAGGAAGGAAGCTATATTTACTCTGTTGATAGTATAAGAAAGATTAAATTGTAAAACCTAGGATAGACTAAAGCCCAGAAAGTGACAGTGACTATCACTACTCTTCACTTGATTAAAAACTATTTTAGTAATCAGCATTCAAAAGTGATTTTTAAAAAGGAAGCTAAATATACAATACCTGGAAAGCAAATGCTATTTTCCAAAGCAAGCCGAGTGTTTTCTCTCTGTGCCTATCCACAATATCCTTAGACAAGATAGTGTTTCCTACAAGTGGAAGGCAACCCGGTTAGCACAGTATATGCACACACCAAGGTTCCACAAGGACACTAAGTTTTATTTCTATTCTGTTCTTACCATGCTCATCATTTAGTTGAACTCCTCGTGATTTGAGAACCTGCAGAACAATATCAACATTGTGCATCTTTTGAACTCGACTTACTGCAGGAATTCTGAGTTTCTCTGACAGATTCCAGTTCTGTGTAAGAAGTTCCATAGCCCGCCTAGCAGCAAAGACATTTCCAATGAAACTTCTACATAAGCGTGTCGAAGAAAAAGTTCATTAAATAAAGCAACTGCCCATATAAGTCACAAGACGATAAACAGATTAAGGATAAAATGATTCCCAGAAGCTGTTTCAAGTTTCCATTGCTTTAGTTAGCAACTGGAATTATTTTCCATTTTACGTCTGAAGGTTTGAGGTCTATAAATACAAAAGAAAAAAAAACCCACAAGGCACATGCAAATATAAACAAACATAGAGTTCTCACAGGAAGAAAGAAGATGGCAAAGAGGAGTTTGAGGAAAATGTTGGGCAGGTATTAAGAAACGGCACATTCTACACAACACGTAAGCAGGTGTTTCTCTTAGTCACCAAGTAAATCCAATAATTAGGCATTAACTGCTCCTAATGTTTTTCTTTACAGAAAGAATCAAGACATAGAGATGTGAAGTGAACTTAGTCACATAGATAGCAAGTAATGAGAGAAGGTGAAAGCTGAAATGTTTTATCAATTTCCACACTATGATCATATGAGTACCTACTAAGAGACACATCAGATTTTGAAATCTAATTCCTAAAGGCATCTCTAATATTCACATTTTATCATACATCAGTGAGATGAATACAGTTAAAACCAGCCTACAGGGGTGAGGAACTCATGAAGCCACTGATGACACATTGTTTTTAAGTATTCAACATATAAATCAGTTTAATGTTGTTTATGACTACTATTCTGAGATATAGGGTGTTCCCATCCACAGACCCTATTCAATAACAGTAGAGAACATAAAATGTGTAGCATAACTAATAATCACTTTTCTCGAAGACAAAACTAATCATTTTTAAAATTATGAATTTATTGGATCATAGACATTTAAGTATTAGTACAGAAAATGATACGTTTTTAAGACATTTTTTAACCTATCCCATTAAGTAAATCTTCAACTTATACTTACACAAGGCGTACCCCACACTGCAAGTCCACGGCAAGATTCGTAACAGCAAAATCAAACTCATCAAGTGGTGTCTGAACATGGCTCACAGGCAATCCCAATAAGTTAAGGTGACGAGAAAGGTCACCTTCACCACTTAGGAAATCACGTGAAAAGGCTAAAAGAAGTTCTTTACTAGCCTATAAACAGGGAACAAGCATTATGTTTCAATATTATACACTTTATTTCTGATAACAATAAATCCCACAAACCATTCTGTGCTTATAGAACTAATATGAGGAGTATAAAGAGATTGCCTATGACAAGGCAAATGCAAATTTGTTTTCCAATTTAAGACCTTGTGAAAAATTGTTCACAACTAAATACAAAAGCTAATTTTGTAGCAAACATATGAGTTAAAATAAGGAAGAAAATTTCTCCCCAAATTAAATCTGTAGCAGCATAGCCTAGTTCATTCTCAAGTCAAAATCAATAGTGAAAATGAATGGAAAACTATCATTAAACTAAAACCAGGGAGTTTTAAATCAGAAGTCCACAAGTATGTTATAAGAAGACAAAAATGAAACATACGTGTGTGTGTGTATGGATGGATAAATTGAGTCCTGCATAGGAAAAAAGAATAAAAAAGAGCCACCACATAAACTCTCATTCCTATTCCACTTCACAATGTATTCACTGGAACATGAATGTTTTTTATGATAGAAAACATGCCACTAAAGCAAGAAAAAGTTTTGAAAGGAAAATAACAGACATGAAATCGAAATGATACCTTGAATTCTGCATCTTTACAAAAGAGACAAGGATCATGATCAATAAGTCTGGAAATTTTAGCATGGTCAAGGAAACAGATCAACAATAGTAATTTTTTCAATGTGAACTTAGACAAAGCAGCTTCGTGACCTTAAAGTACAAACAAAACAAAACAACAACAACAAAAACAAAACAGTAAGTTCATCTATGAAAGGGAATGATAATCATAAGTTAGCAAATCTTTTAGCAACTACATCTAAATCACCATGTAATTTTTCTTAGTAATTTACAGGTATGAATCTAACAATTCTATAGCATAAGTACCATTTAATATGTCCAATCCATGGAAGGGACATCCACACAGTGACAGTAATGAAATTCAGCTTGTCTCATTCAGCAGATATTTAATGAACACCTACTACAGTAGTAAGCATCATTCTAGATGGTGCACAGTTGGCAGCAAACTAAAACAAATATAGTTCCCATAGGACTTATAGCCTACTGGGGTTAGATAGTGGGTGGAAATCACAGTAAACAGCGATGGAAGAAAGGGGAAAGGGTGAGGGTAAAGAAAAGAAAAGCTAAATGGAGACCTATTTAAATTGATTTAAAAGCAAAATTCAAACAGGGAAGATGACAAGCCATTTTCCATGGTGTGCAGACATACTCACCATCTCGAAACAAGAGAGGAACAGTGGGGTGTCTATATTCAGCTGCTATATCAGGATTCCAAAGTAAGCGATTCAGAATGAACATCGCCAAGCCTGTGACATCACTGTTGTCTGCCAGAGGGATCAGTTCTCCATAAACTGCCTGCAAAGAGAAGAAGGCAAGGCAAGGCTAAGGTTACACTAAAAGTAAGAAAGAAGAAGCTGCCAGAGGATCTCAAACTACTGTCTTCTAAGGATTATACGCAGCACAGAGGTGACATGGCTGATGGGGTGATGTTATGCATTCTAAATGTTAATTAACCTGCTCCCAGAAGCCTGCTTGCTGTACAAGTGAAGTTATGCTACCTTTTTTGTTAACCATTGTCTCTGATTGGTTAAATAAATGGTGAGGCCTGAGATTGGGCAAAGACAGAGGTAGCTGGGACTAAGGTGGACAGCTTCTGAAGCTGAGAGGTTGATGGGTAGAAGAAGCTTCCAGAGAAGAAGAGACAAGAAGCCTCTAGAAGAAGCCAAGGAAGGAGGAAGGAGGATACATGCCATGGGTTTGAGAAAAGAACCTCATTCCACATGGCCTGGAACATCGGCATACTGTGGAGAATAAAAGCCTAGGGGACATATGTATATATTAGGGTGTCATATTTGGGGAACAGAATTATGAGCTAGCTTAGATGGACTAAGATTACACAATCCAAAGCTTGATAAATTCTATCAGGTCTCTGTGTGCTCACTTATAATGGTGGGTTAAGGATTAACACTGCCAACCAATTAAATATAATATAAATACTGGTAAATAATTTAATTATTATTTCTACAAATGGCACCTGACATACAGCAATTAGAATCCATGCTTACAGCCTGAGAAGGCCCAGGTAAACTGTTAGTTTCCTAGCCAAAGAGTAGAGAACCGAACCCAAATGCATTTCAAAGGTGCAGCTCCCTTAACAAAAGCTGTTGCCTTGCGACAAGGGCAGAGAGTTAAAGCCTTGGTTCTCCCTATGTACTGAAAAACCGGCAGCCTTATAGCCGAGTATGGAGCAAAATTAACTACCTAGATTAAAAATGGAGGAATTCATAATGTCTCAGTACATTTGGATTCCATTTGAGTTTGTTTCTCTTGGCATATAAATGATTTTTACACTGACAATTGTGGTTCTGTGTATACTTTTTGAGAAAGATCCAACTAGGATAGGCTTAAAGGAGAGATGGAATGCTAAGTTATCAGCAATGATAATAAGGGAAGAAAGATTCTCAATAGATAATACAAAATTGATGGCAGCTGGAGCTCAGAGCTCTCTGGCTACGAGGTACTTGTCAGGGCTATCTGGTATTGGCCCACCAATGAAATGCAGCTGAGTCTAGATTCCAAGGTATGATAAACAAAATTGCAGCATAGGATGGCTCAGCTAGACCACAGCTTTTGGAATATTCATGTTTCTTTGCTTGTTTTTTTTTTTTAGATGTCTTGATTTTCCCTTTATCAGGAGGTAGAAAGGATGTTTTTTGTGGTCAGCAATGCTAAAACATGAGAGATTTTTTAGGATTTTGGACAGATTTGGAATTGTTATTGCAGTTCAGGGTTGCTCTTATTTGAGATTTGTAACTCTGGGTTACAGAGTCACTATTATTTGAGATTTAGTGAAGTATTTGAACAGGGTGGTAATGGCACACGCCCTTAATCCCATCACACTGGGGCAGAAATAGGTGGATCTCTTAATTCTAGACTAGCCTGATCTAAACAATTAAGTCAGGGTGGGCCCCTGCTGATAAGATAAGGCTACTTGCTAAAGACAGTCTAGAATTCAAAATGACACATTTTTTTTCTTTGAAGGTACTATGTTTTTGCTTAGTAATAAATAATACTGTCCTTACTGATCTAATGGATAAATACACATAATCTTAAATTTATGTAAAGAGAAAGGGATCACAATCCAGTCTCCTTAGGTGTGGGGCTCCCATGGGAGAACTGATTTTAAGAGGCATTATGCCCTTAAAAGAGATGTTAGGAGCCAGGCCTGGTGGTGTACACCTTTAATCCCAGCACTTGGGAGGCAGAGGCAGACAGATCTCTGAGTTCAAGGCCAGCCTGGTCTACAGACTGAGTCCAGGACAGAACAAGGATACATAGAGAAATTCTATCTCAAAAAAAAAAACCCTTAAAAGGAGAGAGAGAGAGAGAGAGAGAGAGAGAGAGAGAGAGAGAGATTCTGTTGGTCAATAGAAAGACTCAGATTTAGGCTGGGGGAAGAACATGCAAGCTGTCTGCCTCCCACAACCAACAATTAAGAAAAGCTAACATAAAATAACATATCATACCTATAGCATAACTTAACCAATCTCCTCAAGAATGGGGCTCCCATGGGAGAACTGGAACTCTAATACAAAATGGTTTAATTAATATTATTGTTTAATAAAGGTAAGTCAATAAACTAAATTCATACCTTAATCCTAAAACTTGGGAGACAAGGAAAAAAAAAAAAACAGGTTCCTTGTATGTTCAAGCCAATCTAATCTACAGAGATCTACGGAGCAAATCAAGACAGCCCAACCTAAAGTCTCAATAAGGACAGATAAATCCACATAGAAATTAAACTGACTCCATCTTGGAAAAGGATTCCATTTTATATTAGGTTTGACTGAGAGCTGACCTCCAGTTCCAGAAAAATAACAAAATATACCTGACCTTACATTCCAGAGGTGTTCCCTAGTCATCACTGGACAACTCACTCTGAGAAAGCTCCCAAAAAGTCTAAACAAACTTTCTGGTGGTCAAACTGACCATAGCTGCTCAGTCAGTGACAACGAGCCAATCCAAAATGGACATGACTAGTTACCCAAATGTCATCCAATCATATGATACAAAACCTGTTTCTTTGTCTAAGTCTGTATATAAACCTTGTGCTTTCTGGGCTCAGGGATCTCAACTCAAGCCACTGCTAAGACTATACAATCCAAGGCTTGATACAATCTATCATGTCTCTATGTGCTCATTTATAATGGCTGGTTAAGGATTAACACTGCCAACCAACTAAATATAATATAAATACTGGTAAATAATTTAATTAATTATTTCTACACATGGCTGTTAAACAGCACCCTTCAACTGTGGATATAACCTGTATGTATGTTTACTGTATATGATAAATTCCAAAATGAAGAGAGACAACCTCATTCATCTTCTGAGACCCCATTTACATTTTAATTTTTCTCTCTCAATTAAAGACTTACCAAATTTAATCATTGTTTAAGGAGCATGTCATTACAATAAAACAGAAACCTAATCAATCAAACTTTTATAATAGTTAATGTGAAAAGCTATCTATAATTAATCTGAGAAAATAACTGAGAAATATAGGTATGTTCATAACCAACTACAAATGTAAAATTAGTTTTACATTAACATGCACATTGATTATTTTTTCAAGAAATTAGAAATTAATCTAAAAATATAAATTATATTCTGTAAGCCTACATGGAAAAAAACAGGGAAAGATGAAAGCAAAGTATTAGTATTATCACCATCAAAAATAGAGAAATTTATCTTTATGTTCCTGTGTTTTAGCTTTTGAAGCTTCTGTAATATCATCACATGTCACACCCATTTGCAGAATCTTAAGGACTGGGAGTAATATAAAATATATTAGGTACCTCTGTTGCTCTCTTTCCCAGTGAAAGGATTGGACAACCCCTCCCTATTGTTGGGTCTGTGTCCCTTGTGAAAAGTCAGTAGATTCTTCCCAGACAGTACCGGGACATACGCTGATCAACTTAATATGGATGAAAGTGACACAAACTACACGTAAGCAAAAGTTTTTAAAGGTCATTAGGTTGGAGTAAAGTTCTGGGATGCCATAGCTTAGTAGGTGACAGTGGTCATTAAGAGTGACAATGATGAAATTTCACTCAACATCCAGAAAGAGTTTTGAAAGTTTCAACATAAAGAACAGTGTCTATTTCAACTGAAACTCCAGAACTGTTATCTGACACATGAAGCAGAGCTAGCTGATATGTGATTTATTGAATAATGAGAGAGTAGCAACTGAAATAAAACATTCCAGCAGTAACGCTATCATGCAATGATGTTTTGTCTAACATCACTGTATGATAGCATTATCACATATTATCATATATATATATATATATATGAACGTTATAGTGTTGTTATAATGAGTTCTCTCTGAACTTCGTTATAAGTACCAAGTAACCGCTTTCAGCAATCAAGACTCCTCTGTTCCAAAATGGAAAAACTGAAATAACAAGAAATTTTACATTCATTCTAGGAAGATACAAAAGCATAGTGGTAAGAGACTAAAAGGAAAACACAAAAGAATACTATATCTTATGCTTTTATAAGCTTACTTTAATAGTAGTAGCTGTTTAACGCAGTCAGTTTTTTATTTTTATTTTTTAACTTTTGGAGATAGGTTCTCAATATGTATTCCAGGCAACCCTGGAATTCACTATGTAGCTGTGACTCACTTCACACTTGCAAAGATCCTTCTGTCTCCACCTCCCCAGGGCAGAGATCACACGCACAAGCCACTGCTCTTGACTATCAGTCTGTTTGAACTCTAGGCATCACTGAAACAAGTATACATAAATAAACCCATATGGTATTCTAATGAGAAGTATTCCTGTCGAACACTTACAAAAGTGTGCTTTGCTAACATATTAATATATATTCAAGCTTTGATCTAACAGTTGACGGTCATTTTTATTACTGAGAAAAAAAGATAAAAAATTCAAAAATGACTGTACTTGTCCTTAAATCCAGCAACAAGTTGTGTACAAAATAAAAGAATACACAGTAAATTGCTCTAACAATATGCCAATAATTTATAATGGCAGTAGCAGATGGGAACTAACATAACACGGAGACCCATGACTAGGCAGTGAGAGAGAGTGAGAGACTTTGGAGCATTCAGACCTAAATGGGATGTCTTCATGAAACCCTTCCCCTCAGGGCTCAGGGAGCTATACAGGAAAAAAGAAGCAGAAAGATTATAGAGCCTGGTAATGGGTGACTCCAGGAAAGGGATCTTCCAGACACAACAGGATTGAACTCGGACATATGAACTCGGACACTGTGGTGGCACAAGCGTTGGGCCTTCACACAGGTCCAAGTTGGAAAGAGTCCCAGACCAGAGAAGGGGAAGTGGACATGGACTCTCAACTTTAACAAAGACATTATCTGCAAAGGGAAAATCAGTTTTCTCCAGAGGAGTTTCACTGGGTATTGAATACGAATCAGTTTTGTGCTCAGGAGTAATTGGCCAAGACACACAGACCAAAAAAGAAAAAAAGCCTCCATTGTTTTTCTGTGGACATTTGTTTTAAGACAGAGAGTGAGAAAAGGAACATAAAAGTTGAGTGGGTAGGAAGTTGAGAAGAATCTGGGAGGAATATGAAGGGCAAACATGATTAAAATAGATGGTATGAAAATTGTTTTTCAGTAAAAATGTTTAAAAAAATAAAGTGGTATAGACAGATCTTAAGGTAGATCGATTCCCATCTTTCTGAAAAACCACAGGTTTTCATTGTGGCTGTAAAAGTTTAAGCTCCCCCCAGTAATGGAAGAGTGTTCCCCTAGCTCCACATCCTCAACAGCATGAGCTGTCATTTGTGTTTTTGATCTTAGCCATTCTGACAGGTGTAAGACAGGATCTCAAGCCATTTGACTCGCATTTCCCTGACAGCTAAGAATGTTGAGCATTTCCTTAAGTATATGTAAGTCATTTGAGTTTCCTTTATTGAGAATTCTTTGTTTAGACAGATCTCTACCCAATTTTCTAGATGGATTATTTGGTTTGGTGATAGCTAGTTTCTTGAATTCATTATAAATTTGGGTATTAGTTGTCTATCAGATTCTTTTCCCATTCTGTAGTCACCAAGAGAACAAGGATCTCCAAATCAACTAAGCAAAGCTCATATGAACTCACCGAGACTGAAGCAGCAAGCATAGGGCCTGCATAGATCTACACCCGGTTCTCTGTAAAGCTTTCAGTTTAGTATTTTTATGGGATTTCTGAGTGAGTGAAACAGTGGGTCTCTAACTCTTTTGCCTGCTCTTGGGCTCTTTTGGTTTTTTTTGACTCTGTTGGTTTGCCTTCTCCAACTTTGATGCAATGGTTTTTGTTCTATCTTATTATATTTTATTTTGTTATGCTTTGCTGTTATCTGTTAGAAACATGTTTTTTCTAATGAAAGACAGAATGAGAGTGAAATCATATGGGTGGAGTGAAAGGATAGAAATGGGAAGAGTAGAAGGAGGAGAAACTGTAACCAGGATATATTGTATGAGAAAAAAATCTATTTTCCAAAAAAGGGTAAAAAAAAAAAAAACTAATAATGATGATGAGGAGGAAGTAGACCCAAAACTTCAAATAATTCATAAGTAAACTACTTTGAAACAATATACTAATAATGTACAAGGACATGATTCATTTGCCCAGTAGCATTTACTAACTGTTGGCCTTATATTTTGTGCAGGAAGATGCTAAAGTCAACCAAATGACAGAACTAGCATAAGTAAACGGAGTGTATTCTACTGAAAGCATATAATTTAAAATGAAGTGTTTTAAAACCTGAAAACTTACCTCCAGGCCAATTCGAAGCCATAAAGGATTATATGACAAGAGCCAATTCAGGACTTTCTGCCGTTGTCCTGAAACAGGTTACAAGGAAACAAATTGTGGGTCACTAAACAGACTCAGTAAATAAACCTCTACAGAGAATATTTCTAAATATCAATTATAACTAATAGCAACAATTAATGAATAAACAATGTGTTATATTTCCTAACCATATGAAATAATTGTATCTGTGAGATTTTAGGCAGTAAAGAAACACAGAATCTCATGGGGATGTACGGAAATGAATTAAAGCAGCATCTGAATGAGGTAATTACATGTTTGCTGCATCACCATTCCTGACAGCCAACACAGGTGAGCGATCTTAGTGTCTATGACAAACACAGCCACATTGAGGCACAGACAGACAGACACAGGTACACACACACAAAGGCATATTAATTTATTCTAAAGGAAGAAACTCTGCCTTTCTTTCTAACAATGTGGGTGAACCTGAAGGACATAAATTAAAATACGCCAGGGAAACAGACAAATTCTATACTATCACATTTGAACATGTCACCTAAAATTATTCTGCCCACAGAAGCAGAGAATGGTGGGTGACAAGGGCAGGAAGACATTGACTAAAAAAGTAGAAAGCTTTAGTTATGAAAATGAATAAGTTTTGGAGATCTGCTGTATAGTGTGGTGCATATATTTATTAATATTATATTGCAGAGCCGAAAGTTACTAAGTGGATATTATATGTCCTTTACATATACAGACACAGACACAAATATACACAATAGGTTAAATGTGAACATTACTTAGTTAAATTGTGACCACTGTTTACTGCACAAGGTGTAACTACATCACATTTTAAATACATACAAATTTTGTCTATTACCCTTGAATAAAACTGATGAAAAAAAATAAAACAAAATCTTTATAGTATTTTTAAAGAAGGAATCTTGAGATTTCTATAATCTTACCAATATCTTTCCAGAGGTGTCTATCTTTTCGAACAATTAACCGCCCAACTTCAATTTCAATTTCAAGCTTTTTAATAGCTTTCACCATTTTTTCAGAAGTAAACAAGGAGCAAGCTGTACGACGTAATTTATTCAGCCTACAGCTGGCTGTGTAAGCTCTGAGAGACACTTCATCTTTTGTAGGGGCTTTCGGGACACTTATTTTATGTTGGTTCTCCACTCCCAAAATAAGGGTGGCAGCGTTGACTGGATAAAAATAAGAAGGTAATTCATCTGATTACACATCATCTCTATACCTTACTAAGCCCAGCAACTGGATGCATGGTAAGGGACCATTTGTCACCCTCTGAGTTATCTTCTCTGAATTTACAGCTATCACCTTTCACTAAGAGCCTTTGGCCAATTTCTATCTATAGACTGCCTTCCAAGGCTGCCTCTTCTCATTAACCCCACACAAAACTTCAAACACTAACACCACTAACTCAGACTGAGAACATGGTCTCCAAACAAGCTTCTCTATTTTTTAATCTTTATAAATAAAAGTTAAGCTTCTAAGGAATATGATTCCACTGAAACATGAAATAGCTTGAACTGTGTGTGTGTGTGTGTGTGTGTGTGTGTGTGTGTGTGTGTGTGTGT
>CAJQZJ010004752.1:12629294-12693904 GCA_907164525.1 Lophiomys imhausi
GTGTGTGTGTGTGTGTGTGTGTGTGTGTGTGTGTGTGTGTGTGTGTGCTTATAGGTACACGTCTGTGCACATGTGTCCATATGTTGGAGGCATGAAGACAATCTAGGGTGTCACTCCTCATGTGCACTCTTAATTTTTTAGAGATGGTCTCCCATTGGCCTGGAACTGACCAAGGACGTGTGAGCCCTGGGGATCTGCCTGTCCACACGGCCCAGCAATGCCCCTGGCTGCTTTGGGGTGGCTTCCAGGAACTGAATTCAGGTCCTTATGTTTTCATTTGTCAACTGGACTGTCTCTCTACCTATATCTGGGATTAGATTTGTTTTCATCTCAGCCTGAAACTGACCTTATAATTTCTATGCCAGGGTAACACTTAAGTTGGGTTTCCTTATCCACTAACTCTTTCTATCCTGTCTACACCCATTTCTTCCTGAGAAATAAGTACTAGAATATTTTCAAATTGCTCACAAATCAGCTTCTAGGTGACTCATTATTTCACTATAGCTTCCCTGCATACCCTTTAATTAGGGAAACGAGCTAGTAAAACATCAAGTACAACATAATATAATATGTGTAATTCAAGAAAGTTTACCTTCAGAAACATTTGTTTTTACAGTGAAGTCATCTGGCGTTAATATATAATTTAGCCACCAAGTGAAGCCCTGTTCCTGCTTTTCCTTCCAGCGTTCATCATAGAACATGTTCTTTGCAACAAATGGCATTGGGTGTCTAGGAATAGCTAAGAATATAATCAATGCATAAGAAATTTTTCTTTGAATTATTTTTTCAAAATAGACCAAGAAGACTTTTGTAGTAGCAAAATTATCTTAAAATACTTAAAAATTATTTTCACTAATTGCTAAAGAGAGCTGTAAACTTCTGGAGTGTGATATATATAATATAATATATTTAGCAAAGGCTAAATGTATTATTTCCATTATAGAATTTTTCAGTTTGATAAATACAATGAACACTTGCCTGATTTTAATGGTTTTATAAAGGTCAGATGAGACTGTGCTACAGCAACAATGGGTCGTGTTCTTTTCTTTGTTTTAGAAAGAGGTGTTTTTAATACTAATGAATCTAAAAAAAAAAAAAAGAAAACACAATGACATTAAGAAACAAAATGAATTTTCCAAATAGGTAACACATTTTCACATATACATATTTAGAATCAGGCATGTTTTGGCACTTACAAAGAAAGGATGAGAGAGAACCATAATTACGGACAATTCTAAGGTTTTTGTCTCAATCAATGAGAAATTTAGCAGCATTATTCACTGAGGTCTGAAATGAGTAGATAAGGATTTGGCTTTGTATACAGCAAATGAAAGACACTGTTGGAGAGTAGAGTAGAAACATAATATTGACTATAGGTCTACATATAAGGAATCGATCCTGAAAACTATACACAGGAAGATACATGTGCATAGGGCATTCAGAACTGTGACATATGATGAAATTATAAAATGAATATGAAAAATATTCTTATAGCCCAAAAAATAGGGGCAGTAGGAAACTTCTAGAAGAACCAAAAGGGAACAGTCAGTATTGTAGGAAGACAAGAAGACTAGTGACAGTAAGAAAGAATATTCCAGGAAATTAGAGGTTCAAAGTAATAAACCGTTTGCTAACAGATGATTTGAGATGATTTAAGAAGCAGTTACTATATTTACAATTTGTATCCCATCGACCATATCCCTGCAGGCCATGCTTCAGTCTCCTGCTTCTTTGAAACAAAACCTAGAAGAATCAATATTCTCTGAGTTATGTACTGGAAATTTCTAATTCCTCTCCTACCTACTGATGAACCTTCATCACTTTTGAGTACTCTCGGACACTCTTCGGGCACATCAAGGTCAAGGATCATGGGTCTAGGAGGACATGTCCTATCTGTGGTGGTCTGAATAACAAATATCCCACATAGGCTCATGCATCTCAATACTTGGCCCTCAGTTGGTACTGTTTGGGGAAGTCATGGAGCCGTTAGGAGGTACATCCTTACCTTACAAAGCACATTACTAGGGGCAGGCTATGAGTTTATGCCCTTGCCCCACTTAGAGTTCACTCCCTCTCTCTGCTTTGTGTATGCAGTTAAAAAAGTGATCTCTCAGCTCCCTGCTCCAGCTGCCGGCTGCCACATCTTCCCGGTTGTTATGGAGTCTCCCTTTTGAACCAAGCTTAAATAAACTCTTGAATCTAAGTTGCATTTGTCACCATATTTTTTTCACAAAGAGAAAAGTAACAAACTATCCTAAAGAGAAGAACATCTGTACTTCTGTTTACTTAATGAAAGTGAGGTTCACAACAGTAACTTGAGACACTGCGTGGAGTAGAACCTTAACTCTATCACTAACTCTGTGAACTCTGGGAAAACTATTCAATTTTTCAATGTACCTACTTTCTCATTTGTACAACTATACTACAGGTAAAGCCAACACTGACTTCATAAGAATATTATAACTACTAATGGAGGTCATAGTAAAGCACATAGTGTTGAGTTCATCACACAAGTGCTCAAAAATTTTAGCTACTGTAATCTGATATGGTGGGAGGAAAAAGGACTTCAGGAGAAAAGAGAGGGATAATATAACTTATAATAAAATGGAACGTGAATTTTTTTCAGCGAAAAAATTTCAGGCAAAACATGGATAAGGACTTAATAATAGTTAGAAGTCATGAAGACCCACAAGTAATAATGTTCAGGTATAGAGGAGACAAGTGAGATTAGCTTTGACAAAGGTGAGTTGGTTGTCTGTTGGTTTGTTGGAATCTGGGAAGGACAAGGAAGGAAGGTAGGTAAGTGAAGAGATTCTGAACAATTAAGAAATTCAAGTTAAATAAGGAAAGGATAGACATTTCAAGTGGGGCTATGGAAACAATGGTGGAATAAGGAATTGTAGATTCTGGAAAAGTACAACAATGGAGGAGTTTGGTTCAAGAAAGAATGCAGGAATCAGAGATGATTGTAACCTGAATTTGAGATCTTTGTAGCAGAATCTTCTAGTAACTTGGTCTTTGAGTTCCAGGACTCTGTGGATTCTGCTTTCCTAAAAGCATCTCAAATTCAGATTAGTCACTGGAGAAAGTATCAAGAGCCAAGTTCATTTTGAGAATAATTATTCACTGCACCAAGGAGAGATATGAATGAACAGTCTGAAAGATGAGTCCCTAACTGGTGGTTGTTGTTGTTTTTGTTGTTGTTTTTCATTTGTTTGTTGAAGAAGAAAAGAGAAAAAGTACTTTGGAAATAGATATGAAAAGAAAATTAAAAGAAGATATAACGAGATCTCACCAGGAGGCCCAAGGTCATTTGGATTTGATATTTTTGAAGTTATAATTGAAGCAGAAAAATTCATGAATGAAATATCAAACTTAAACTGGAGCAGGATTTCAATTATTTCAGAGCACCACATCACAAGTGTCCTGTTTTTCTATCAACAAACTGCTAAAAGTACAAATGAATAATTTGCTAATCCAGAAAATTCACTAAAGCAAAAGAGAAAACATATTCAACTACACTTTCACTTGAGATGTCATAGACAACTTACCAGTTTTCTTCTTCAGGACTGATTTCTCCCAGTTGCTAGTACACTTAGAGGGGAGTGCTTCCTTCTTTCTGGTTCTTGCAATAGATGACAATGTAGATTTGAGAGGAGAAAAATGGATTCGTTTAATTTCACACATGTCCATATGATCTGCAACAGCTAGCTTTCCATTTGCCTTTTCCATGGTTCCACTGCTCTTTCTTTTACGAGCAACTAAAACTGTGGTTGAAGGTGTTACTTCATTTTCATAACTCTCAGGTTTACTTATTACTGGCTTCACAACTGGAAGATAAGAATGAAAGTCTTTCTCTTTTGGGTTATCCATTTCTTTTCCACATTCATCTACTATGCCTTTGAGACATCTTTTTGCATTTGGTTTATTAATCTCAGGTAGGTTTTCTCTGGCATTCGTGGGCTTCTTTTTGGTAACAGTGGCAGAAAGAATTGGACGTCTCTTCGGCTGGTTAGTCTTGTTGCTAATAGAAGCATCTTGAAACTCGGAAATACTGGAATTTTGTTTTGTAAAACCATGGTTATGTGACTTCATTTCTACAGGGTTTTGTTTTTCACAAGTAACTCTGGGAGTTTCTAAATGTTGACACTCAGGGTTATATGCCAAACCTTCATTTATTCTCCAATCCTGACAAGTTTTATTTGATAATGATGATAATTTACATGTTTGCACCATGTTTCCCTTTACAAATTGTGTTGAAGATAAAATGGGGTTGACTGATTCTGATTTTAGATCTTTTTTAAGTCCATAATTATCATTTAAAAAAGACTCTGGGCTTAAGATTGTTTGGCAAACTTCATGTACAGCTTGGGTTTCCAAACACAGAGACTCTGAGTGATCTTCCCAAAATGTATCTGATAAAACATTTCTCATTAATCCTAGGCCATTATCAGATGCATGGCTGTTGTTTACAAAAGAATCTGGACTTAGAAAATTTATTTGGCTTTTCGCAGTATTCAAAGGTGAAGAAGAGTTTGGGGCAAGAGTAAACTTACTACTCCCTTCACGTTGGCCACCAACAGTAACGGGATTACAGAAAGTTTCATTTGTGACTTCCTCATTAAAATTAGAGACTTTTGAAATGCTGCCATCTTGTACTTTTAAGTGTTGTGCATTTTCGGATGAATGAAGAGATGAATAGGCAGTAGACCTGCAGAAAAACCGTGGCGAGCAAGTTTCACTCTGGCATTCCTTTAAAGGGCTAGATGAGGTAGGTACTTTGTTCTCTTCAGGGGAAAAAGCATTGTTTTCTGTTGGAGAACAGCATTCACTCATAGCTAGATTTTCACAAGCCTGCAGTGGGCTCCTGGTTCTGTCAACTTTTTGTGAAATTGTAAATGATTCATTAAGATTTTGGTTTTTGAAAGACCTTTTAGTATGTTTTGAAGAGGCTGGAATCTTCTTTTTGGTATTCCAAAGACTTCTCTGTAAAAACAAATGAAATGCACTAACGATGTTGCGTGCTGCTATTACTTTTAAATAAATGATGCTATATACATCCCTTCAAGCCTCCCATCAAAATTATTTTTATATAACAAACATTTCCTTCCAGCAAACCATAGAATGATTAAAACATTACCTTTTTCTTTCTATCCTCTTCTGCATTTCCTAGTAATATAGCCTGGTGCTTCAGAAAATCATTTACGAGAACTGTCACAATCTCCCTTACTCGTCCTTCTTTCAGTGGTATCCAGGTCACAGAAACAGTAATTTTTTCTTTAGGCTGTATCAGAAGAATACATTTTAGGTTACTATGAAAATATAATTATATAAACAAAATACACTATACATAACTTAGAACAGATTGATAACTGGTATTACCACACCCTAATAAAGTTAAGTATCTTTTTCCTACTCTATTTTCCTGTACTAGTTCATGTTAAGAAAGAAAAGCCACCAGCAATAGAAGTCTACAACAAAATAAAATTATAAATATAATTAAAACTATAAAAATATAACAAAATCTAATTCCACAAAGGCAAAAGAACTGATAATCTACAAATCATTTAATTGAGTAGCCTTTAAAATGTGGTTGTGGGGAGCTAGGGACCTAGCTCAGTGGTAAAGTGTGTGCTTTGACAAGTTTCAGATGCCAGGTGTGGTAGCACGAAATTTGTTTAAGTGAAAAAGAAAAGCTTTTCTTGAAACGTATAAATCAGATTTGAAACCAGCTGATTAAAAATAACAGAATTTTTCCTTTACAAGCAGCACTTATGCTTAAAAAGACATCTTTCTACAGACAGAAATCCAGGAAGTTGCTCATCAAAGGGAGGGGCAACAGTTTCTGAAGTGTGGGAACTCCTGATGATGCAGCCTGCCAACCTCAGATTAGCCTTTCCCCTGGAGACCTTCCTTACTAGTTAGTAGGCAATGTGTGCAGGCCCCCTCAGCTAACTGTTTTCACAGCCTTAGAAGTTATACTCAACGGAGGGGACACAGTCAGAACAAACGAAACATTCATTTTAAGTCTACAATAACAGCAAAGGAAAAAGAATAAATACAAAGGTGTGCCTATACATCTCATATACACATTGAGTCCAATCCTGAGGATGCTTCCATGATTTTGGCTGTGAACATTTAAGCAAAACAGTTCATTATCACAACAGAAATGTAGTTCCATTGAGTCTAAACATACGTATGAAAAATAAAATGCATGTTAACGAAGTGAAGCAATCGGAAAACTTTCATAAATTTACTCCTCCCAATCTCAAAAACACAGAATGTTAGAGTACCATCTTTAAGGCCTCAAATATATTGCAACACCCGCCAAAAGTCTATTAAAAAACGCGTGTCTGCGTCTGCTTAACAAAAACTTTCTGAAATACTTCTACGGATGGCAGGTGCACTCTCTTTGACTCAAACCGATCAAGTTACTACCTACTTTTGCCATACATTCACACAAACCATACAGCGCAAAAGCCCATTGACTGTTGAGTTGACTTGGCGTGGGTTTGTTGCTCTCTAAGCCCAGTCCCACCTCTGCAGGGAGTGGGGGATCCCCGGTAGTAAAGATGAAGAATTGATTTGGTGTTGGTCTTGCTCTTTCCCAGCCTCACCTCTGCAGAGGGAGCCCCCCCCCCCGCCCCCCTACCTCCCCTCTCCTACTCCAGGTAGGAGTAGGTCCTACGTCTTGAACGTGGAGCTGACACGGTACCGGGGTCCTGTTCTATGGCAGGTGTACACTGCAAAGGGAGCGTCCCAGGTTCAAAAAACAGGAAGCTGACTTGGTGTCCGGGGTCCCATTATCTCCGAGATCTCTCCCACTGCAGAAGCCCCACCGTCAAAAAACTGGGAGCTGACTTAGGCCTTCTTCAAGTTTCTCACTGTACGCTAAGGGGGCCACTCAACGGGGGTTTGCCCCTCGCACCCACCTTCAGCTCGCAGCGGTTCGGGAAGACACTGAAGCCCTGGCCTGCGGCGCGCTGCAGCGACAGCTCCACCCGCAGAGGCTCCTCGTGCGGGTTGTGCAGGACCAGAGACCGCGTCCGCGACCCGCCCACGCGGACGTCCCCGAAGCAGAGGAAGGGAACTGCACAGAAGTGGCTGAGCAACAGCACCGGCGGAGACGCATCCCCGGCTGCAGGATCCCGGTGCGCGCGCCGCCCGCTCTCCTCCGGGCTGTAAGCAGCCTGCCGCGTAGCCATGGCAGCCGCCCGCTTCGGGCGGTCGGGTACTCGCTGCCCAGGTCTCGCAGCCCTCCCAGAAGCCAAGAATCAGTACAAAGATCAGACACCCAGAGACTCACAAACTCCAACAAAAGCAGCCAAGCCGCTTTTGCTCGGTTCAAATATCTCGCTTCCACCTATGGGAAGCTCCCGGAACCGCCACGTTAGAGAACCAATCAGTGAGTAGAATATCGCCTACGTCACTAAGAGCCAATGAGTGACCGAGAGCTGCTGGCCAATGAGGCGGCGGCGCCTTGTTTAAACAACGGCGGAGCTGTTAGGGCTGCCTAGGAAGCAAATAAAAGGCAGCAAAATTCCGTAACCCTACAAGCCTGTGGCTCAGAACTAAAATTACCCTTGGTGGTCTAAACAGGTTACGATGAAGGGAAGGATATCATCACTGTGTCCAATCCACGGCTGCATACGGTCCAGAATAACAGTGCAACTTGTGAACAAAAGTTCCGGGGAAGAAATGGCATCTTCAACTGGTACTAGGCAAGGCTGATAACTGATTAGAACGTCAGTGATGGTGGAGAAGTTAGAATGTTGGCGGGCAAGTCTAGTAAACAATTATATATAATTATTTATAGCCATGTCGTGCCATACTTTGTAAGTGACCTAACAGCTTTGTGTCCATTGTGTAAATTAGTTGCATTGTACAAACAGAGCACTGGTTTCCAACTAACCAAAAATGTAAGTACTGCCAACATCTGAGTCTATAGCAGGTTTCTCTTTTGCCTTAACACGCCTATTTAAATTTTCCACCTATGTATTTGAAAAGTACCTTTGAGTACTGCAAAAATGTGATGAAATTGTTACCCTGTTGGAAAATGGAATTTGGGATAACCTAAGTCTGTATCCCTAGGCCACGATCATTCATATTTGACTTCTGAATAAACTCTCATAAAATGGGACCAAATAGATGAGGGAGACCCTTTCGGGATGAGAGTTTTGATTTTCTGTCAACAAACACCACAGTACAGTTAATGTGAATTGGTTTTGTTTGCTTTGTTTTTTTTAATAATTTATGTGGTTTCTAGCATTATGCCACTGTCAGAAAGTTTGACACTCCTGATTGCCACACATAACCAGACACAACTGTTAAATAAGCCAAGAAATTGTAAATAAACAATGCCTACATATCTGACATGCCTGTAATCAGCTTTACTCTAGAAGTTTCCTGGGCTAAACAGAAATGTACAGAAAAGTTGTTAGTATGTTGTTGGCTTATTTTTGTTTTTTAGATGGGATTATGCTCTGTAATCATAAATCCTAATGGCACACTGAGGGCTGTTAGGTTTGGGTAGTATCCTGTAGGATCATTAAGATTTTGCAGCAAGTATTTCTCCCCCAATGCAAAAAAATAGTACCAGAATGAATAGTTGCAGAAATGAGCAGGAGAGAGTTAAGAGTGCCCATTTTTAGTATTACATAGGACATCTTATTTCACTAATAGAATTTTGCTACACTTCAGAATTCTCCAAAGGCAATATGACTGCTTCAAAGTCATACTTGAATATATATATATATATATATATATATATAAAACACTTAAAAATTAAGGTCCATTAATTTATAAATTTAATATATACGTAAATGTAAGTATTTTAAATAATATGTAATTTATTAGAATTATATTTTTAAATGTCCCCCCAAGATACTTAGTTTTCCATTTGTTCATGGTTTTCACATTTTATAGACACATGCAAAATACTGTGTTCCCATATCTGAAAATTTGAAAAGAATTTGAAATTTGAAAAGAACCTGGATATGCTTTACTGAGACTGAGAGTTCTGTTTATTTTAAATATCAAAACAACACAAAGAACTAATTCAATATGCAAGATGATACCTGCTCCTCACGAAGAACTGAATTTATCCTATAAAGACATTTATAATTAACACGAGACAAACAGTATCTACTAAACTCAAGACATTTTACATACAATGGAAAATAATTTTGATATTTTAATTTTCCTTTGTAACTGCTTTCAAAACTTTCCTTAATTAAAAAACAAAAATTCTGATTTGAGACAGAAAACAAAAGCATTTCTATTTTAATACACATCATTTCTCCTTTAAATAGAATAGTTTTGATACAACATGGAGCAGCTAAACACTCAGCTTGTGTAATGTTTTGGCAATCACACTCAATAACTTTAATGTAGTTTTACTTACAAGGAGAAAATTTTGATTGGAAAAGGATAGAGGAAGTTGGATAATTACACTACAGCACATTATTCAACTTCATGCAAGCAGGAACATCAAACAGAGAGGCACACTGACAAGGAAATGTGCACATGCTCTTCACTCAAGAGATGTTGCAGAATCTTCAGCAGGATCGCAAATATAGAAATTAATTACTTTATTTGAGAATCTAAAATGATTTTATAAAAGGTTTCATCTTTAACATGTTTCCCAAATAACAACCTTAAATTCTCTCTAAATAAATGGCTGCAAAGACTAACTGGTTTGGGGATCTTTCAAAGGTCAAAGACTTAAGATCAATATACAGCAAGTTAAAACATGAACACACCCTCCCAACCAAATCATTTCTCCTCTCATCTTTCATACAATCTAATTCTATTGCTTTTGTAATAGTGATCTACTTCCAAAGAAGCGCAAATGAATCCTGATACCATAGACAAAAGTATTGTAGATAAAAAATTTTATAATATGGGAGGACACCAAAACAAAAACACAGAAAAGATTAGTAAAAGGAAAATTTGCAGGAAGATAGAATAGTAGCATAGCAGAACAGTACAATTGTATAGTTTCTGTATGCTGTTTAGAAATTTACTCATCCATTATTCATGCCAATTGCAGTTAACATTTAACTAATTCTACTTTAAAATTTAGAAACATACTTATTCCTCATTAAATAATGCATTTTCAGTCTTTTCAAATTTGGCACTAAATCTTAAAATGTCCAAATATGACTGTTGTAAGGTCATGCTTTTTCCTGAGTTATCAACTCAAGTTTGGTGTTGACTGGGATGGCGCTGCTATCCACAAGCAGCTCCTCTCACATCACACCATCCATTATGCTCAGTTCAGGGAACGTGAACTAAGTCTTCAGTGCAGGGCTCTGCTCAAGGTGACAAGTTACTTAAGAAGAAAGCAATCACAGATAGAGAATGACAAGAAGAGCAAACATACTATTCCTTCTGTCAGATTCTTCTAAATATCTAGACAGACTGAGGAGTGACTCCAGTAGCTATAATGCTACAGCAAAACTTAAAACAAGGCCATGTAAATTATAAACACCAATATTCACACTATCACTTAATGCCAATTTTTCTAAGTTAACATAAAACATAAAAGGCTGTTGCCCAGCCAGCGGGCAACACAAATATAATAAGACTCAGAATCAAAAACTAAAACAAAAGAAACAAATCATTTATTTACCAGTATAATCTAGGCAGCAGCAGAGATAATGCTATACAACTACATACACATCTCTGAAAAAGTACAAAGTATTCAATCTAGAAGAGACGGTCTAAAAGAATGCTCTTATTAAAGAACTAATGCTCAAAACCCCTCCTATCAGTAATAAATTAAGAGTGATATGGTCGACCACTCAAGCTCATAAATACATCAGGTTAACTGTTTCATTAGCTTGCAGTTGAGGAAAAGCAGTGGATGGCACTGATTAGCCCTTAACACTTCACAGTCACTCCATAAAGGTGGTTTTGATACTTTTAAGGTTGAGAGAAATCAGAGCACGTCTTTTATGCTACCGTCACTTAAAAGGCAGTTTATTAAAGCACCAGTTTAAAATGGTATTTTTATTCCTCTTTCCCCCAGCAGTAAAGTTCTAATTAAAAGTCTGCAAACTTTACTACTTCTGTAGTTGCTTGAAGGTATCTTGCTGGCATGAAGAACAAACCCTATGGTTAAGTGGTATTTTAGGCTGCCAAAACCAAAGGGATTTTTTATTAAAAAACAAAAACAAAATAAGCCAAAAAACAAAACAAAAAAAAAAACCAACTTGATCTAAAAAAAAAACTAAGGCAGAAGTTATTTTTATAATGTAGTGTAAAATAGAAGCTTATTATTCAATAGCGTTCATTAAAAAAAACTACATCCAACTAAACTGGGAGAAATGAGTATTCTATCTTTTAACTGGTTGGTCAGTATGACTGTTCCCAGAGCCTTTTCTTCTACTTATTTTATGCATATAAAAAAACATTTAATACTTAATCTCAGTATTCAAACTAACAATTTTTTTAAAATCCATTATCCAAGGACTTCAGCTGTGCTTCTTTGGACAAATATATAGTCAAACAACAAAGAATTTAAATTCTTTTAAACTATTCAATACCTACTCAAAATCTTTGGTGCATTAAGTCAGAGAAGTAAGTTAATAAATTTCTGCACTCAATAACTTATTCAATTTACAGATTAAGTGCTAACTGTATCTATCAAAATTAATTTAAAACAATAAATTATACTCAGAATATAAAATCTTCACAATGAGGCTAAACTTAGTTCTGAGATTCAGAATCTTAAGCATAGTTACAATAATGATTTTAGAGTCATACAAAGGTCATTTTTTCCCCAACTTCAAATGCCATTATACATTGTTTACCCAAATTCATGTTCTTACATTTTTGGAAACTAGAGGGAAAAGATGTTTTCCCATTATTGTGGTTTTATTTCTTCATAAGTATTGTACTGTCTGCCTCCAGACTGTGTTAGGAACAAAAGAATGTAGTGCCTGGCACACAGTATACATTCATTAATGCTATGTCTCCTTCTTCCACTAAGGGCAGTTTTACCACAATAGTTAAAATTAGTCCTTTCTCTGTAAAATGGAAATACATCATTTCCTTTCTATTTCAGAACTCCTTACAAGGTTGAATTGAGATAGTATGTGAAAATGTTTTAGACAACAGACAGTAGTTCAACTTTTCTACAATAATAACTAAGTACAATTATACAATTGTATATCACTTTACATAAGTGCTGTATTCTTGAAAAGTCCTATGTAAACTGATTCCTAAAATTAAGTCATATATTTGAAGTGTTAGAGCATCATTATTGAAAGAACCTTAAACACCTTCAAATCACAAGGCAATGTTTTCACTGTGAAAATGTTTTATCCTCCTCTTCTGTCAAAATATACAATATCATGCACACACACATATATATATCATTTGCCTCTTTTCATAAACCCAAATTTTTCTACATTAGCTTATCCCCAAGGCAAAGTATGTTTATAGATATGATGTTTTCATTTCAGTAAGATATTTAGTTAAAATCTTATCTGCCTTTAGGACACAAATCATAAATCTGTATTCTTGACATCTAATTTATAAGTCTAGGACTCACAGTGCCTCAGAGTCTAGCTCCATCATTAGTCCCTACAGAACATTTCCACACTAAATAAGAATGCTTTAACAATAAGAAATAATATAAATCTAAGTCCACTAGACAAAGACAATTATAACAACAAAACTTTGATAAGTGAGGCAAAACTCAGGTTACCTTTATTATTTATATCAGCTACTTTGGTTAATGCCTCAGTTTGCAATATGCTCTTTCTTTGAACATTAATATGGCAACCGTTCCTATAAAGTACCTTCATTTCTTAAGTGCTTAAACAGTTTCCTCCTTACTGACTACATTTTACTCACCAAAAGTTCATTATTTTATTTGTGATATGCTTTCAAAACCCACGAGGGCCTAGCAAGACATTACAGTTTACACAAAAAAAAAAGTGCTAAAAGCAATTAGGAGTGTAAACAATTTGAAATAGAAAAATTTCAAAACTGCTATTTTCCCAGTAGTTTACATAAAAACTGCATGTTAA
This sequence comes from Lophiomys imhausi, assembly GCA_907164525.1. Lineage (NCBI taxonomy): Eukaryota > Metazoa > Chordata > Mammalia > Rodentia > Muridae > Lophiomys > Lophiomys imhausi. The sequence goes on from CAJQZJ010004752.1 coordinate 12,642,335, forward strand.
CAGTAAATTAACCCTGCCTAGTCTAACCCTCCAGCAACCACACAAGGAAAACTTCACCCTATATTAAGTTGAAATTGAGTTGAAAAAAAAACAAAAACAAAAAAAACACAAAGTGCACATCTTTAAGGTATTTCATAATTATGGCAGATTTTTTTCACTTCAATTTAATTAGTGAGGTGTTGCTGTAATTGCTATTTCCTTTCACCAAGCTTTCAACTATTGTCTCATCCAAAAAAAAAAAAAAAATGAAGAACATATACAAATGTCATACAGAAGAAAAATAAAGATCTGATTTAATATTAATCTGTACAAAAACAATAGTGCACTCAGCTGAAAAGCATTATGTTAAGTTAGGGAAAATTTGAGAATTGGTTTGGCACCTTTTCTGACAATTATACATGAAATATCTAGGTTCTGTTTCCCTGTTTCAGTCAGCCAAATGTGGTAAATTAAATGCTAATTACTTAAACTGCCACCAATTTAGTTACACCTGTCTCTTCTTTATTTATCTGTAGATGTTGAAACAGACTTTGAATGTGGAACCAGTGGTCAAATACAAAACATATATATATATATATATATATATATATATACATATATATATATATAGATGATATCTAGGTGAAATTGTCATATTTTCTGTCATATTTTTCATTAAGATATATTCAATTAGATAATTTAATGTCTAGATCTAAGTTTGTATTTATTACTCATCATAGTTGAGTACAGGTCCAATTATCTGGATTAAAATAACAATCTTCTATTTTGTTTAGTATACTAATCTTATATTTGTTAACTTTTGGATTTCAGCTTGTGAAAAACAAAGTGACAAAGATAATGGATAGATGACAACATCGAAGTATCAAGATTTTCTTACATACATATGTAAGAAATTTCAATAAATTTCTATTCTCAATTTTGAAAAGCTGAATGAAATAATTAGTATTAAAACTGCAATTATTGATATACACTTACATTCCTTCCTATAGGCTACGTGGTTCTTAAAACTTCATAGCAATATGGGAAAGAGAAAAAATGATGACTAAAGTAAAAACTTGACTTGGGAAATCACATCTTTAATCCTAGCACTTGGTTTGCTAACACAGTAAGATTGCCACAAATTGAGGCCACCCTGGGCTACAGACTAAGACCCTGTCTCAAAAAAAAAAAAAAAAAGGAAAAAGAAAAGAAAAAAAATAAATTCTACTGATTTGAAAAATACCTCCACCATTGTCAGCAGCTAATAATCTGAAATGTAAAAGTCCATTCAAAATTAGTACTAATAATCTTTTTAAAAAATCATACTTCAAATGTTATGTCAAAATGTGTCCAAGTATTCATCAATAGAAATAAACTTTTCTTGATTTGAAGCTGAAGACTTGAGAAATTAGAAAAACTGGGGGAAAAAAATAGCAGCCCTACTAATTGAAAAGCCAGGAGTTTCTGGCTGTCAGCTTACAAGCATCAAAAGGTCTCTGGAATGTCTATTTATGAATGATGTTCACTACTGGCCATATTCTGAACAGCAGATGTGCTATCAAGGCCCAGTAATGTTCCAAGATAAGATGGTTCTCTAGGATCTAGCATCTGTTCAGGTTGGACTGGGTGAACTATATTTGCAGGCTGAGGAGTAAGAGTGTATTTTTCCAGAAAAGCTAAATCTGCCGCACGTGGATAATCAGTTGGCTGCGGCTGTGGCGGCAGCATCTCATGAGATGATGGTGGAAGTGTGGTGGTATGAGGCACCAGATCGCTGGATGTGTCAGGCATTTGAACTGGGACCAATGTGACTGGAACACATACTTCCGTAGACACATTCTGTAGCATAGTCTTGTCTTCAGATTGATAAATTTTAGGCTGCTCCAGATACTGTTTTGTTTCTGCTTGAAAGATCTTATCATCAGATGAGTACTCTATTGGCAAAGATACAAGTTTTTCCTCAGAAGTACTAAGAGAATCTTCAGGAGATTTTATCCCATGAACATGGTCAATGTGGTATTTCAGCTTGTCTTTCCGCTTAAATGTTGCATTACAGTGTTGACAATTGAAAGGCCGGGCGTCAGAGTGAATAACCAGGTGTTTTGTTAAAGTTTTCTTAATTCTAAAAGACTGATTGCAAATTTGACACTTGTATGGTTTTTCACCTATATGAGCAAAAATAAAATTAATGTACAATATACCCACTTCATAAGACAGCAATTTTAAGTAGCAAACTTATCACATGTATACCTGTAAAAACAGGAGTATTTTATGCTATCATAAATGAAAACAGCCTATCAAACTTATAAAGATAATGATTTAAACATTGAAATGATCTGCGCTCAAGTCCTGGATAAAACATTTACTAGATAAACCTCTGAACCTGCTCCCCATCTGCAATGTAGAACAGCAATAGAACCTAAAAAAGGAAATAAAGTAACTGCTTAGCCCAATTCTCAGTATAATGTTAAATGCTTGATAAACTTTATTATTGCTTACTATTACTTTATCACTACTAAAAAAAACCCACAAAAGATTTATTAAACTGAAACATTTCTTTCTACCTACAAAAGACTTAACAACCAAAACAATACCACTCATCTCCACTACACAAAAACCAAAAGATGAAAACTTATAGTTCATTGGGGAAAAGAATAAGAATGACATATCAGTTTTTTGTTTCTTCTGCAGTCAGGTCCTTACACTGTAGTTTTATTTTGCTTTTTTATTAAAAAAAAGTGTGTTCTAATTCTAATATATGTCACTTTACACAGTAAAACAGACTTTATAGTGTGTTTAAGGTTAAGACTGAAAGAGGCAGATTAATTGGATTACCAAAGGAGCCAAATAACTACAGAAAACCTTAAAAGGTGGGTGATACTAATGAAGTCAGTCACATATGACAGGAGAGCCCAACTCCAAACTGCTGGTTGAAAATGGGAGGAGCATGTGGTCAGAGAACATGAAAGCCACAGTGAAGATAACTGTTTCTCAGGCAGAAGGTGGACAATAGTAACATAGGAAGGGGAATAGGAAGCGTTTGCTTGGGCTGAGGATGTAGCAGTGGTAGAGAGCACTTGCCTCTCAAACACAAGGCCCAGGGTTCAATTCCAAGTGCCATACACACACCCTAAAAGTCCTTAGTTGTCATACACACTATTAAAATAGCTATAAAATTAAAATTTACACAATACAGGGAAAGAATAAAGAGAAATTATAAGGCATGTGAGGACTTTGAAGAGTGATATTATCTATTTTTCCTAAATAGCAGACACTAATCTAGAAAAAAAAACTGACCCATAAAAACAAGCCAAAAAAACAAGACTCATTCTCACCACAAAAAAAAGATAAAAGAATAAATATGGTAAGATTCCATTATATAAAATTCAACCAAGGAAAATTAATTTCGGTAATGTAAACCAAAATAGTCATGTCTTTCAAGGATATTACTCACAAGGAGCAGTCATGAAGGGTGCTTCTAACAGCCTAGTACTGTTCTATTATTTGATTAGTACTGATAACACTGATGTATAAAAAATAGATGGGGCTTTTCATGAAGACTTGTGCATTTTATGAACTATCATTAAAAAAGTTTAGGCTGAATAAGAAAGAAAAAGAAACAAAGAAAAGGAAGAATGAAGCTCATATCAAGCGCTAGACACCTTGTCATCCTTATGCCAATTCTAACTAACCCATTACATTCCGACAGGGCAACTGTTGAGGATGTGTGCGTGCATGCATGAGTGTATTCTGAGGACAGCCAAGTCAAAGAAATGGGTGAGAATAATCCATTTGTAGAAGAAAAGCTTAGGAATTTCCCAACTAATTTCTCTGATTTTTTTTTTTGGTTGAAAGCAAGATTAGAGGTTACTTCTAGGAAAGCATGATAAATTCACACTGAAAATGATCTATATTGTACCTTGTCTGCAGAAATGTTGTACTGATAGACCAGAAAAGTAAGGAGATTCAGAATCCAATAACATGTAATGCAGTAAGTATGTCAAAACTAAAGAAAAATTCAAAATCTAGAGAGTAAAATTGTTGGTGTCTGTATATACATACATGTTAATGTGGGCACAGGTAATGTACAGTGAAAGCCGGAAGTCAACATCAAGTGTTCCCAATCTGTTCTTGAGAAAGTATCACTGGACTAAAGTTCTTCAAGTAACTAAGCTGGTTAGCAAGCAAGCTCATATCTCCACCTCCCCAAAACCACCTTCCTTTGTGAGATTACAAATGGGTGCTACAAAACCAGGTTTGTATATGGGTTATAGAAATCAAAATTGGGTCCTTCTGTTTGCATGGCAAGGACATAACCAATTAATCTGTCTCCTCAGCTGGGACAACAAAATTTTTTGGTCATCAAAAGGGGCACTGGTGGTCATTTCAATGAGAATGGTTCAATATTCTTCACCATCTGATAGTAAAACAATGCTATAAAATTACTATATAATTGGCAATTCCTCATCTCATAAATTTAGCAATTCTACTTCTTGGATAAAGGTGCCCAACCTAGTAAAATTGAGAGTTCATTTTCTGTAATGTCAGTTGATAAGGTAACATCTGGGATAATGCCTTTTCAATGGTCATCATGAACTATGCAAAATACTTCTAACCCTCATGCCACATAAAATTGGGTTGTGGATTTAGAAAAACTATGTAATCAGTTTTTGGAAGAGTGACTTTGTTAAGTCCTATCAAGGTCTCAGTAAGTCAAATCCACACTGATGATTCCTTTTAGAGTTATACTGAGCACAGATGTATCAACTAGTAACAGTACCTATAGCAATAGGTATGTGACTATGACACAAACAGTCTGAGGTGTCTATTTCTTCTCTGACAAAATACTTGCTAACATTCTCTTTACATTATTTCTTACCCTTCTATTCTCATCATAGCTACAGTAGTTGTTTTACTCTATAATAGAAAGGACATCTCTAATTGAATCGCTAATTCCAATCAAGTATGGAATAGCCAGATACAACTCTATAACTGGTCACAAATTAATTTCTATGATTAAACCATTAATAGTCTCAGTTTAATGTTTTGTGAGTTCACCATCAATTTCATGAGTTCTATTTGACTTTTATTTGTAACTAATATACAAAACATTAACCAAGTTTCTTCAGTTTACATTCCTATTTATCCACTCCTAAACGTTTTCACTTGTAAGCATATGATTTTGCTTTTGGCAACATCATTCTATCAGTATAAAATCTTTACTGGAAACTCTTTGGTATTTAAATTACCCAAATTAAGTGACTTCCATTCAAACATTCATGAAATAACTAGTTATATCTATCAGAATAGCTTTAAAAATAGAGATTGAGTATAAAACAAAAAAAAAATTATGTGAATAAACATACCTCTTAAGAAAAAAACACTAAATTTTCTATATGAGGGAAAATGAAATTAATGTATCCTATACTTCATTAGAAAGTGAGTGAGCGGAAGGCATTAAAAGCAAAGTATTCTACTTTAACTGCCTAACGGCCACACACAGCTATATGAGAAAAGAAACCAATACACTACAACTAGAGGTGCCACGAGATACAGGCACAACTATTTTAAAGGAAGAAAAAAATGATATGAGAAGCCTAAGAAAACCTTCCAAAGCTCACATAGGAGAACCACAGAACAAAAAAAAAAAAAAAAAAAAAAAAAAAAAAAGAGAGAACTACAGCACAGGCTAAATTCTCTACGGAAAATATTTTCCCAAATTCTTGAAATTGAAAAGAAAGTCAAAACACTGCTTATACATAACGTTAACCAAAATATATATATACTGTATGTAAAATTTTGAGTCAAGAATAACACATTTCATAATTAAATAACTACACAAAGATTTGCATAGAGTACCCTTAAATATTACCTGAATGTGTCCGAAAATGCATTTCCAGACTTGACTTTCCTTTAAAAATTTTCTTACAAACATCACATTGATGAAATGTTGCTTTATATCTAAGAAAGTAAATGAGTTCATATATGTAATTTTAATCAATAATAAAACTGACAACTCTGTATAGACAACTGTCACATCAAAAAAGCATACAAGTCTGGAGCAAGAGGACTACTTTGAAATCCAGAGCTAGCCTTGGGGGTGAGGAGGTCTTCTTTCTCCAGTTATTATTTAATAAAAGAATTTTTAAAAGACTTGTAAGAATAAAACTACAAACTGTATTAAATCAACCCAACTTTTAACCAGTTATTAAATACATAAAGGAAAGAATACAGGGAAAAGAATGAAAAATACATCACCACTGGACTAACGGGGAAAAAAGGGGTAAAGAAGTAAAGCAAAAATTTTGTGATAATAGAATTTTTTAGATTCTGATGGTGATGATTATTAGACTGTAGAAACGTACAAATAAAAATATAAATATATAAAAACAGTGAGTTTCACCTTAAATAAATTATAACTCAGTTAAAGAAACAAATACTAAGCCTGATTAAAAGAAACTAAACGATCTCAAAATCTGCATTCACCCAAGTTGACATGGCTCTCATTAGTTCGCCTAACAAATCTTATACATTAGAAGTTAAGAGTAAAGTATTAGAATGAAGAATAAAGAATTAAAGAGTCGTTCTTTTAAGAACATAGAAACCAAAGAGATAATTAGCTTGTGCCAAATTAAGCAGAACAAACAAACAAGTCTAGATTTTCTCCAACCATGACTGCCTATGTAGTGAAGAGAAAGATGCTTTCCACTCACTTTTGCCACACCTTCTCTCCCAGATGCACACTCTTGTAATGAACAGTGAGATGATCCCTACGACCAAAACACTTTCCACATTCTTCACACTGGTGAGCCTTCTCACCTGAAAACAAAGTGCCACATATTTTTAACCATAGTAGGCATTTAAGTTTTGATTCTTTCTACAAAAACAATGAGCAAACAGTAAGATCATGTGATTGGAAATACTCCAGGAAAACAAAGCCACCCTTTAATCTGGTTTATTTCCTTAATATCATTCACTCAAATATCTTTCCCAAAGAACCTATGCCTACTTTCATGAATGTGGATGTTTTGCTCACATGAAGAAGAAATTAGTAACTTTCTGCAGTAGACATCTAACTTTACCTTTCAATGTAACAGAACAGCATACGTACAATTACTTCAAACCTGGGATATTGATTAGAATTGCATATCTAGATATAAAACACCTCAAATAAACATACATTAAATTAAGATGAGCTATTTAACTACTTAGAGAAAGGACTTGAACATTTTCAGAGTTTTGTGTTTTAAAAAGATTTTTCATTTCTAGGAATTTCTTACATTTGCAATGAGCCAAACTATAAATATAAAGGAAAATCCAGTTCATTACTTATTAAACTTCCATACAAAGGTTGATTGTTAAACATCGCTGTCTCAATACCAATATGCAATTAATGTATGTGTGTTCTAGAATCACAAATTTAGAATTCTCTAACTAGAAATGAAAATGTGTAATCTCAATTAAAATGTGTCATTACCCCTTTAATCTCTTAGAAGTAATGATAGCTACAATTCACCTAGCTGTGATCATTAAGAAAACTGTCACACTTTACATTTAAAGGAATGTTTTAATAACGATGATAACCACCTGCTCTACTGTGCTTATAGATATTATGGAAACACAATGTCCCATTACTGGAGTCACATAGTTGGCTCTCTCCTGAACACCAATCTGAGATGACAAGCCCTAGAGTGCAAAAATTATAATGCAAAGATCTGAAAAATTGGTCAAGGTTATAAAGGTATTCTCTTCCAAACACAAGGCTCAAAATACAATACAACAAAAACTTTAACATCCAGTTATAATAATGTCCCTTTAAAGTTCCAAATTTTCCCAACTTCTCAAATATAATCACAGTGAGAATTGTGGTTCTCTCTCCAGGGAAAAGCCAATGGTATTGGTATGTACATCAGCACAATGCGCAAATTATAAACTCTGAGACTTTATTCAAAACTAAACTTTAAAGTTTCAATAAACAGGGCTGGAGAGATGGCTCAGAGGTTAACAGCACTGGTTTCTCTTCCAGAGGTCCTTAGTTCAATTCCCAGCACCCACATGGTGGTTCACAGCCATCTACAATGGGATCTGATGTCCTCTTCTTTCGTGCAGGCGTACATGCAAATAGATCACTCATATTATTTTCTTAAATCAATAAACATGTCATAGTTATTTCCCTATTTCCAGATACTTTTACAGAAAGGATTTTAAAACCAGCATTATGAAGGGGTGATGAACAAATGGCAAACTATTAAATCCTGACTGTAGCTTTGTTAACAGTGATATTTATTAATAACTATAAACTGTCACATTAGGCCAACAGAGCACCTGGTGCCCTGGCAGGCCAGCAAACCTGGCTCACCTGTCTCACCTTAGCCACAGCGGCTTTGTACAATAATTAAATACACCAAGACCTTTTAATGTTTCAACAGTTAGGCCTTAGCTGAGGAGATCTCAACTGGGACCCAACCACCTCATCCCAACCAGGCATGTGGCTTGCTATACCTTCAGAGCTTACAGGGAGATGTGTTGAGTCCTGCCTAGAACAGAGCTTCCTTGTAAAACCAAGTTCCTTTCTTTGTCCCATGAAGTCCCACTTTTCCTATACTCGTTCTGCCCAGCCAATTGGTCATCAGTGACTTTTATTAATCAGACAGTGCCTCAGAAACGAAGGTAACCAGATTTCTGAGCACTGAAATCAGCCTCCAACAAAAGCCACAGCTAGCATACACAGGAAGTATTATATGCTTTACAATGGTTTATAAAAACAATTTTGGAAACAGCAATACAAAGTACAACTTACCTGAATGTATTTTTTTTGTGCTTTGTAAGGTGGTCATGGCGAATAAATGTTTTCCCACATTCATCACACTCATATCTTTTATCATCATGATGTACACGTAAGTGAAGCCTATAAAGATAAAAGAACAAGGACTGTCAAAACGTTTATGGAAGAAAAATGCTTGATAATGAATAAATGATGAAAATACTTGTCTGCTCAAGCATCCTCATGTATCATTTGCTCTGCATCTATGACTTCAATCCTTCCCCATCTTGTAAACAACGATCACAGGGCTCTGATTCACCTCACCTCTTCAAAGAGCACTTTGTAATTTGCATATCCCATAGCAGTTCTAGACTTCCTAAGTTCTTGGATTTTAAATCTACTTCACCAACTTGACCAGATGCTTTAGGGTGTTATTGATCTAGTTCTCAGGAATATATGAATCTCAAGGATATATCAGACTAACTGATAAGTATACAAGTGACTACATGATAATAACAGTTACTTAAAAGCACCAAATAACTGATTAATTATACTACTCTGAATAACTGATACCATATATAAACAGGTGATAAATCACAATATTTTAAAAGACCTATGACTTATAAAAATTACTTTTACTACTTTCCTTCACACTAAAAACATGGTGCTTTAAGTTCAAAGACAAACAAAAAGGGCTAGATTATTAAAATTTACCTAGTGTGAATCATTTTTACTCCACAATGTTCTTGTATACAAATAGCTTTCCTAGTCAAGTTTCTAAAACAACTGTTGGTTTTACATTTACTAAAGCCAGTCAAATGAAAAAAATAATCTCTTCATGGTTAAAGAGACAACAAATGAAATTATGACCGCTAAAGTCACAAGATTACAATTCTAGAACTCATTAATAATAATTTTATTTATACATATTTCCTAGTACATACCTACTTAGTTAGGGGAAAATTCCCATATTTTCAGAATCTTCAGTTATGGTCATTCAGATATAAAACAGTTAAATAAGTAAAAACATACAGAAGAGCTTCTAAAACTGAGAATTCCAGAGTCCTTAATTTTTTTTTTTTTTTTTGAAAACTTGCTAGCTCTCTGCTAGAGAGGCAGAGAAAGCACCCAGCTGATGTTCCTCTTCAGCTGAAAACACTAGAAGAAAAAGCCCAGATCTAAAAAAGCCCAAAAGAATCTAGAGGAAGAAGCCTAGAAGGAGAAAACCCCAAAGGAGAAAGCCGAAAGGAAGAAGAACTCATCTGAAGGAAGAAGAACTCGGAAGGAAGAACTCACAACTCCTTCTCCTTGCTGTTTTAAATACCCCTCAACTCAATATTCCTCCTTTCTGTTTAATCCCTGTCAGCTGGTTTCTTGCTCTGTCTCTTGACCTACGGTTAACTTTATTTAATCCTGTGTATAGAAAGCTCTTGGATTAACAGTGTGTGCTTAGAGCTGAGCCACACCATAACCATTTGTTTACAGCAAACAGAAAGCCCTGGGACTGAATGCTGAGTTATCCCACAATAATAACAGATTCTCAATTCACAGTCTAGGAGTTCACAATGTAATCAAAAATTCTGCAACAAGCATCTCACACATCAGATCTGTTTAGTATATTGTACAGACCGGCAGTTTGGGATAATACATGACAAAACAGCTTCTGATTGTTTTCACAAATATCCAGGGATTCAGGACTGTCCCCAAATGTGTTCTAAGATAAGGTGATTGTTGAGTAACTTTTGTTATCAAGTTCCCAGAGAGGCCACCCAGGGGCAATCCTTTCTAGATGCATTGTCTAAAGACCTCCAGCTTTGTCTGTTCTCTCTCTCTCTCTTTTCCCCACTGTTGTTGTTTTTTTATTTATTACTTCAGGTTACATCTTCATCACAGTGCCCTCTTTCCACCCCTCCCAGTCCTGCCCTCCCACCCTCTACCCCCTATCCCTTCCATCCCACTCCTCTGGAGTGGAGTGTCCCTACATAACAGTCCCCTGCCCCAGTTCCGCAGTCATGTGAGGGCCAAGAGCCTCCTCATACACTGGGGGCCTACAAGGCAGCACCACTAGGGTAAAGTGTCTCATTGACAGGAAACAAAGTCTAGGGTCCTTAATCTTATCCTATGTCCATACAAATCTATCCTTCTACCATGAAGAACGAGGAAATATACAAAGCTTGAAACACCAAATTTTAATAGTTTTTTTAATCCAAAGACAAACATTTAAATAATGACAATTCAGTAAAGATTTTGGTCAAGTTGGTAATGGGAAAATATTTAATATTTTACATGGAAAAAAAAAGAAAATTATTTAAAGTTGTAGAAAGAAAAATGTGGCCAATACAGTTTTTTTCCTAACTGCGTATCATAAATCTAAGAAAGGATTTAACTGAACAAAGCACATAGAATAAAATAAAACTAAATCTGACCTGTAATTTTATCTTGTTTAATATAAGGAAAGGTAACTTACCTGTATGAGCTTCCATGACGAAAACTTTGCCCACAGATACTACAAAGATGAGGCTTTTCTCCACTATGTATTCTCAAATGTTCTTTCAAAGTAGTTCTGTGTTTAAAAAATTAAAAAATTATGTGTGTATACATTTATATGTATGTATACATACATACACATATATATGAGCACATATAATATATATTCCAGTGTCCTTACTCTTATATTTTATGATGCAGATACTCACATATTTCATTCTTTTAATGCAAATGTACACATCAAATGCAGACTTCAATCCCCTTACTAGAATAGACAGCTACAGTTTAACCATTACTTCAGCAAGTACATTGCCACAACACCTACAGTTGTAACATTCAAAGTTTTTCTACACACCCAAAGGGCTGAATAAGGATGGACGAAGTTATTAAGGGAGAGAAAAGTAACTTCTGCTGTCTTTTTCCAACTACTCTGACTTGGTTTTCCTGTCAATCTCCTATTAGGTGACTTCAAAAGGCAGACCATGAGCTGAACAGTAGATGGTGCTCCTCTACAACAGCCACCAACACCTGACAAGTGATAGTCAGGAGACTGTGCCCAGCTCTGTGGGAAATACTCATGCACATACATGTTTCTAAAGTTATGTGTAAAAGCAGCTACAGTAAACAGTGAAGTGTTATCTTTGTTTTGTTCTATTTTCCTTTTTTTGGCTTGTTTGACTTTTTGTTTTTATAGAAAATTCTATATGGGGGAATGATAAGTTTATAATTCACACAAAACATAATTTTCTAATCTGTAAAAATGATTTCATATTAAGTAGCATAATGATTTTCCAATTCTCTTACCATATTCATAACTTATATTATGAAATCAGTATTTCTAAGTCCATGAAGCTTAAATATACTGAGGGTTTTAATTTTTGCATAGTGCTTCACAATATAATTCAAAATGATAACAGCCTTATACTTATAAGGTATTTAAGCTTATCCTAGGATTACTGGGATTGCAGACATGTGCACTAAGCTTGGCTTCAAAAATATACAAAAGTTACACATCCTAAAGTTAGGAATTGGGACATTACTACACTCCTAAATGCCTCACTTTTCTCATTTTGTTTTCTCCTCAGAAATAACCATTTATGTTTATCATGTGTTTCTGTTTTACGTCTCATACACGCACACCCTGTTATACCGAATAGCACGTGCTTTGGAAAAGCTGAGTTGCTAGCAGAGTCCTTACAATATTGTCACTGTAATTAGATCACTAAAGGGACAAAAAGGTACTATGAACAGGGCCTATGGATGGAATCCATCTGCAGATTTTCCAAAAGTTCACACGGTCACCCTGACATGCCAGTAAGTTGAGTAATAAATAAATAGTATGTAGTAAACCAACCATCTAAACTTGTAAATCCTGATTTCTGTATAACTTCTGTAATTTGTCTTGTACATTTTTAAACTAAAGCATAATTCAAGTACCTTGTTTCCTGAGTTATCTAATTCCTATAATCCTTATTAATAATTTATATCACATGTAAGTGCTTCAAGTTTCTGAGTGTGCATGTAACTTTACCTTTCTCGTACTGACTTCCCACAAATAAAGCAAGTCCATTTTCTCTTTCCACCGTGAGTACATTCTATATGGCGTTTCAAATTTCCAGTGTCATTGAATTGGCGACCACATATATCACATGGAAAGGGACCTTTAAAAAAAAATAGCATGTATTTGAAATTTAAGGATATATACTAAGTTATTCAATAGAGATATAACAAATTTGTTTCTACCACCATCAAGAGTATAGGCAAAATCTGTAATGTACTGAAATTATGAGTTTATATTCTTCTCTTTCCTTCTAGGATTTTTATTCCTGAAAATCATTTCTAGACATTAGGCCCAAGTATAGGGATTTACATACAAATAAATATGTAAGTCCCAAATAAACTAATGTGCTCATTAATGTGAGTTTCTAATTTCAAACTAGACTGAAACAAAATAGGATATAGTATATATACAATTTTTTATGTTTATTTATTACTTCAGGTTACATCTCCATCACAGTGCCCTCTTTCCACCCCTCCCAGTCCCGCGCTCCCACCATCTACCCCCATCCCTTCCATCCCACTCCTCCAGAGTGGAGTGTCCCTACATAACAGTCCCCCACCCCATTTTTATATAAGGAGGCAAGGGTAACTTTTGAAAAAAAAATTTTAAATAAATTCATGATTTAGAAATAACTGCTGTTCACACATAACAATGTCAGTAACACTGAAAAAACTGATAACACTGTGACACATTTCTGCCCATTCTTACAAAACCAAACTCACACATGTCACAGTGACAAACTGACCTTACTTGGTTTTCAATTTTACCATTTTACTAAATAAGTAACTAGAGACAGTAAGTTTTACTGAGCATCAAGCTAAAAGGAAAACACAGTGAAAAGTTGCACAATGGATACAACTTAAGAAAACTATTTGCAAGATGGTGTCTCAGGATTTACAAGAATAAACTAAAGGAGAAATTACAATGAGTTAAGCACAAGGACAATATAGAATTTGGACATGGATTCAGAAACTATTTCAAGGAAAACTGATCCAAAGACATAAGAAATTTCTACGTGAGAAATGAGACATTACTTCAAAAGCTTGGTATCACTACCAGGTATGCTTAACATATTCTTAATTAAAATGTATAGTTCTTTGACTGAGGGATTTGAATTTATTACTCCTCTATTAACTCATTCAACAAGTATTTATTGATTCATTCTAAGTACCATGAAAACTCCCTCTTCCATGTCTGCATTAATAAAAACTCAGGTCTCCAAATAATTGGAGGGAAAAGGCAGTATTTGTGAAGTAGAAAATAAAGCGATGAGATGTAGACCTATGATGAGCCTACTATGAAAAGCATGGGCTAAATGAAGCATTAGCCGCCGACTCTTGAAACTTTGTAATCTGTTAACTCTCTACAGGGTTGATGTCTCCAGCAGGGTGAAGAAGAAATAGCATCCACCTTCATGTTCAGGTACTGGTTACTTGTTAGGGTTCCTCAGAGAAAACAATTTTTTTTTCCTATACTGGCTACTCACTTTTGCATACAGCCAAATTTATCTCAACTCTTTATTTCATGAAGCTAAGCTATAATCTTACCATCAAGTAGAACTTCAAAATAACTCCATGTACAGGATAGGATTATTAGATTTAAACTTCTAAGTTAGATTATCTGACTATAAATCTTACAATTACAAATGTAGATATATTAAAAGCTCTTCCTTAACTGTTCCAATCATATTACTTAGATCTCTCTCACTCTTACACACACTCAAACTCTACAGGACAATCAACACAGGCAGCACAAATGTATTTTTGAATACAGTAAGACTTCTTCATCAGTAGCACCATATTGCATAGGAGCAAGTAGACAGGACCTTATAAAGGCAAGTACCCCGGAGAGTGGGATCAACTGCTTCAACAGTCACTTCAGGTGGTTCCAATGATTCTGAGGAATCACTCATCTGAATCTCACAGCAGTTCACAGCAATGCAAGGGTGAGACTCAAAACTGGCCTACTACATAAGTCATTAAATATTTCCTTTGCTGTCTATTTATTGACTTTATGGAGCTATGGATGGATCCTATGCCTCCCCAGGCCATGTATCAGCTGTGGTACTTAAACAAATCACCAGTCACCATTCATAAACATCATTATTTAGGGGGAGAAAATAAAAAGACTTTAAACAGAAATACTCAAGCATATGTTTAATCTTTTTCTTAAACATAATGAAAGAATGTAAACCCTCTGTTTCATTTCACAAATAGATTTTTCAGAGTTCTTGAAAATACTAGCTATAATACTGGAAATAACACATACCCAGAGAAACAATACAAACTCAACACCTACTGCAAATGACCCTTGTGATGACTGTTTTGGTTGGCAACTTGACTACATTTGGAATTCACTAAAATCCAAAAATGAAGGGCACGATTGTGAGAGATTTTTTTGCTTAATCTGAAGTAGGAAGATCTGCTTTTAATCCAGATTTTGAGGTGGGACAATACCTTTAATCTGGATCACACCTTCTGCTAAAAGCCTGTGTAAGTACATGGAATAAGGAAGTTTATTGCCTGCTGGTTCTTCTCACCTTGCTACCAGGTCCATTTCTTCACTGGCACTAGAGCCTACTTACTTCTTCAGTCCTGCATCTAAAGAACTCCAGCTGAAGCCAGACAGCGTTGGCACATGCCTTTAATCCCAGTACTCTGGAGCAGAGGCACAGGCAGGTGGATCTCTGAGTTTGAGGCTGGCCTGGTCTACAGAGAGAGTTTCAGGACAGCCAAAGCTACATAGAGAAACATTGTCTCAAAAAACAAACAAACAAACAAAAAAAAAGATCAGCTGAGACATCTAGCTCCATGGACTGAGCAACTTCTGGATTCTTGAATTTTCCATTCACAGTCCGTCACTGCGGAAATAACTGGACCACAGCCTTTAAGTCCTTCAGGTAGGTAGGTAGGTAGGTAGGTAGGTAGGTAGGTAGGTAGGTAGGTAGGTAGGCAGGTAGATAAAGATAGACATAGAGATTCATTCTTATAAATTGTTACTCTACAGAACCCTGACTAATACAATCTTGTTTAATCCACACAAAAACATTTATTAACCTTCTTTGATATATGTGAAACCTACAACTCTATGAGAATTAGTTAGATTATATAGTATGTGACTGAGTTTGACAGTGAAAACTGCTTCACCATGAAGTTTTACTCTTCACATGATACCATACCTACAAGTTCTTTTAGTAAATGTCACGCCATACAGAAATTATATCCAGTAACTGTGTGAGCAGAGAGCTGTGAGTTATTGACATGCTTGATTACATGCTGTACTGTAGTTTAATCTGGAGCAATAATCTCCCTAGACACTAAGTTACACAGCTAGCAGATGTTTGATAAATTTTACTATTTCGAACATTCAGTGTCTTTTCCTAGAGTATTTTTTCAGTCACCTTTGTAACAAAAGCTTTAGCACATTAATTAAACTTCATTATCTACCATTTCTGAAACATTTCCTTTATTGAAACTAAGTATGATAGAAAAATAAGTAACCATTTAACAAACAACTAATCCAGTTAAATCATTTTGCAAAACATCCAGTTCAAAAGCTCTAAAAGGCAGCCAGTTCAGCACATGGCTATATATAATATAGGCTACTTTAAGCTCTAAGAATACATACTAGACTAAATTTATAACGTAGAATTTCTATCTGATATTTTTCAAAGAGTGACTACTAAATTGTACATTTAATTGAGCTTGAAATAGAAAATCAGAAACAGAGATAGGACAGAATTTTAAAAAATCACTTTGCCAGTTTACTTTTAGAAAAATAAATTAAAAAATAAACAAACAAATTATAGTTTTCAAATTAAAAAGAAAAGAAGTCACTAGTCATAACAAGAAGGCACTGAGCTGGTGAAATGGCTCAGTAAGTAAGAACATTTCCTGAGTTAAGAATGAAAACCTAAATTCATATCCCCAGAACCAGAGCCAGACATGGACAGTGCATCTTAACCCCAATGCTGTGGGGCAGGCAAAGACAAGATTCACTGGTTCTTGCTGGTCTCCAGCCTAGGTCCAGGCTCAGTGAAATACACTGTCTACAGATAGGGAAGAAGGTGGAGAGTGGTAGCACAGGACACATAGCACTTTCCTCTGGCTTCTGCATACATAAATTGAGTTGCACCTGCAAATACACACTGCATATACCACACACAGTCACAAACGGAAACACATTCACAAAGTACTTATTCCTAGAATAAAGTGTAAAACTCATTTTCTCACACATGACATATAATTATGATGTCTCCACCTAGAACTTTTAATAAATGTAATAGTTGTTTCTATGATGGTGTTTTAGAATTGCTAAGATAGAACTTAGACAAAACCCATTTAGAAAAAGGTAAGCTAAAAATGCACATATTGTATCTTCTAGCAATAAGCAGCTTTCTATATTATCACAAAAATCAAATATGCCTTGAAACACAATAGAGTCTTGAAGCTATATGACAACAGACATACTCTTTTATGTTTTATTAAAACACAAAACTCCAAAAACACACAAATGAAAATGAAAACCAAGTTACTTCAATACATGTCAGTATCCATTTTAAATGTAGTACCCAGAAATTAATACAATTTTCCAGATCAATTCAAAACTAGATTACTACTTTAATTCTGAAAAACATATAGTATAAATAAAGTTTAAATCTACATTGTTTTTTGTCAGTTCATTATTGGTTCATACCATGCCTTTGTCTAAAATGTCTCTGTTATTAAGCCCATCCATATAAAGGAGTTTGGATCATGGACCACTTCATAACCAAATAGTCCAAGTACTAAAGTCAGATAATTCTTAGAAGTCTACTACTCTACATTTACAGTTAATTTTAAGTTTCTGTCTTGACCTATTATATGACTTATACTTTAAAAATATATAATACATATTTATATATTTAATACAATATATAATAAAAGTATATGTTTATATATATGTTATATATGTTTTATATAAATATATGTTATATATAAATATACATATATATTAGTTTCTGGTATACTTTTGCCAGATTATACCATCTACAAAGCTATTTACCAATATTATTCTTACTATAAATTATTATTCAAGAGGTCAATAAAAAAAACAGACTGAAAAAAAGACTTCTATCTGGGATAACAATAAATCATTAACTTTCATAAAATTACCAAGCCATACTTCAAATTTAAAATATGAGTCTCCATCTTAGCTAGCAGCACTAAGGAGGAAACCCATCCCATAATATTATATCCCAAATATACTAAATTTATTCAATTCATGAAAAAGAGCTTTTAGAATATCAAATGCCCCATTTCAAGCACATAATGAAATGTATCCAATGATCAATTTCGAACTGTTTATACCCTCTGATACTTTTGTCACTCAAAAGAAAACTAAGCCGTATCTGCTGACCTACAGGAACTGTAGCATATATGCATCACTCCAAATAAGTGCAACTCCCTTTGCCTTAATTCAATGCCCAATGCTCAAAAGCGCATCAATAGTCCCTCCTCAAGGAAATGTTTATAAAGTCTATGATATTAGGAAAGATATAAGGATGAATTTTTAAAAAATGGTAAGAATGACAAAACTCTAAGAATGTTTTAACAAAATTTATAACAAAATAAACAACTAAATAAAGTAACTGATATCTCATGTTTAAAAGCAAGAAGACTCAAAAACTCCAGGACTTCTGACTTGATAGGATTAATGGCATCCCAATCAAATTCTTGATAAATTATTTGGGGAATATCAATAAATTGAATTTCGTTTTTCCTTAAAACATGGTCTCTCCATGTAGACAAGGTCAGCTTAGGTCACTATGGAGCCCAAGTTGCTACAAATTATGGTGATCCTCCTGTCTCACTCTCCTGGGAGCTGGGACTTAGGCATGAGTCACCAAGCCCAGCTTGAAAAGCTGATTCTCATGTTTATGTAGAAACAAGAAGTCCAACACTACCAAACTTCAAAACTTATTATAAAGCTATAATAACACAGACAATATTCAGAACAGCAAATAGACTCACACAAATTTGAAAAAGACTGACAATGGAGTAAAGGCCACACAATGGTCTTTCTAAGAAAAGGTGCTAAAACAATTTGTCAACCATGTACACAAGAAAGAGACTAGAGAGGCCTCACAAATCTAGACATAGTCCTCTACAAAATGTGTCCTTTGGGAAAAAGAAACTTAAATGGCTCACTAACCTATAAAACTAATAGTATATAAACAATGTAGGTAAAAAAAATATAGGTGACGCAGGGTTTGACAATGTTTAGAAATGACACTCATGAAGGTTGATTTTGTTTTATGGCAGAACCTTGTAAACAAGCCAGACTGAGAAGAAATAATAAAGTAGTTTAATACAAAATACATACAGCATTCTAAAGGGACTAGAGAATTGGCTTATCAGTTAAGAGCACATACTGCTCTTCAGAGGGCCCACTAGGTTCCCAACATGTATGTTGGGTAGTTTACACCTATAACTTGAACTCCAAAATATCCAACACTCTACCCTATTTTGACCTCCATGGACACACACAGCAAGAAAACACACACATTCCTCATAGGACTGATGAACTGAGGTGGGCTGAGATGTGGGGTCACCCCACACAAGAGGAGTAGGATAGGTGGAAGAAGGGGTAGGATGAGCGAGGGGGCGACGATGGCGGTGTAACTTGAAGTAATAAATGAAAGTAATAAAAAGCAAAAAAACACACGCACAAACACACATACACAATATTAAAATAATAAAAATAAATCTTTTTTAAAAATACAAAGAATTTCCAAGTCAGAGAGATAGCCCAGCAGGTAAAGGTGTTTGCCACTAAACCTGATGACCTGAGTTCCATCCTTGAGACCCACATGGTAGAAAGAGAGACCGACTCCTATTAAGTTGTCCCACTATCTCCAATTAGGGATACACAGGGACATGTACCTGCACACATAAATACCTAAGTACTTTTAAAAAGAATTCTGAGAGCAGTAAAAAAGAAAAAACCCACTAAAGAATAGTGCTAAAGACATAACAGAGCACCAAAGACAAAAACTTGAAAAGATGTTCCATACCACATCTCCAGAAAAAATGTAAATGTAAGCAATGATATAGCAAGCGATTGTTATGGTGGCTTAAATACAGAATTCTGACAATATTAAATGCTAAATGCTGAAATAACAGGAGCTCTAATCCATGCTGGTGAAAATTCAAAATGGTACAACCATTTTAAAAGACAATATGGCAATTTTACAAACTGTGTGTATTCTAACATTGAAGATTTTCTTGCATTCTTAGGTTTTTATAAACAAAACTTGAAAATAGATAATTATGGCTATTTTACAATTAATACCAAAACTTGGAAGTTCATCATTTTTTAAAATATACCATGTGAGGGGGGTGCTGATGAGGGATGACATTATGTTTGTAGAGGTTAGCAAGGGCTGGAGAGATGTCTCAGGGATTAAGGGCACTGGCTCTTCTTCCAGAGGACCGGAGTTCAATTCCGTGCACCCACATGGCAGTTCACAGCTGTCTGAAATTCCTGTTCCAAGAGATCTGACACCCTCACAGACATACGTGTGACCAAAATATCAATGTACATAAATAAAAATAAATAATTTTTAAAAATAAATTATTTAAGTAAAAATAAGTTATTTAAAATGTAGAGGTTGGCAAACAAGAGTTACCTGCACCTTCTCAATTTTGATGTGAACCTAAAATTACTTTTAAACAAAAAGATTTTCTTCAAGATTATAATTACATACCCCCTTTCCCTCTCTTCCCTCCAAACAGTATTTTAAAGAAGAAACAGTACAGTTTAGTGAGCTCTTCTAGAGTCAGATAATCAGTAACTAGATGAATGCTTTACAAAAATAGAACTTACCTAGATGGAACTTCTCCTGATGCTTTAACCGCGCAAACCGGGATTTGAAATGCTCTTCACAATAGGAACACTTAAAAGGTTTATCTTGTGAATGCAGAATCATGTGTTCCTCCAAGTGTGGTCTTCGAGTAAAAGATTTCTTACAAATCTAAATGAAAGTGTATATAAAATGTAACTACATGAATTTGATCCTGCATTAAAATACAAAGCTCATAATGAGACTAAAACATAAAATTCAAGTGAAAAGAATTACCTTCCAACAAAAAGCTACCAAAGTATTACCAACTTTCTTACTGCTAGAAAAGGGGGAAAATAAGAAACACTAGAAGTACAGTCAGAAGACAGATGAAATTCACCTCATTCTATGCTTAACATGGCTATAAAATACTTTTAGTATCTTAATTCTAGACACTAAGTTCTTTTCAAAAAAAAGATTTGTTTTTATTTTATGTGTGTGTTTTGCGTGCTTATATGTGTATGCATCACATTCTGCCACAACAATGTTAGAGATTGTTATACACCGTTCTAAATACAAAGCATAGTGATTATGCTAATTGTAGGTTGGAGACAGATCAGGGAAAGCTAACAACTAAAATAGAACTTCCACTTTGGAGGTCTATTA
Organism: Lophiomys imhausi; assembly: GCA_907164525.1. NCBI lineage: Eukaryota > Metazoa > Chordata > Mammalia > Rodentia > Muridae > Lophiomys > Lophiomys imhausi. Next base: position 12,663,614 of record CAJQZJ010004752.1, read on the forward strand.
TAGGAAAACTAACATACTGCAGGATAAATTTTTAAAAATAAATTTAACTATTTTTTCAAATAACTTTACTTAAAAGATTCTAAAAGTGTGATAAATTATATTACTTTAAAACCTAATTACCTTTGTTTAGCAAAAGACATTACATTTACTTTGACTTTCTAATAGAAATTACAAATTCTTACATCACATTTCCAACTTTCACTCTTAGTCTTCTTGATGGAAATAAATTCTTGTGCATTTTCAGGATGAAATCTATCAAAAAGAGACAAAATTAGGAAAATATGCTTATGAAGTCTATATTCCATATGAATCTGTCAACGGTGATTTCAAGAATCCGATACTAGCCCAGTGTTGTACACACCTGTACACAACCTCACACTCACGAAGGAAGATCTAGTAGGCTATAAACCAAAACTGCTTTAAAACACAAAGAACTAGGTATGGTCTGTTTATTTTTGTTTTGTTTGTTTTGTTTTAGGTCTTTTTTTGTTTTTGAGAGGATTTCTCTGTGTAACAGCTCTGGCTGCCCTGAAACTCACTCTTTGGATGAGGTTAGCCTTAAACTCAGAGATCCACCTGCCTCTGACTCCGAGTGCTGGGATTAATGCGAGCACCACCATGCCCAGCAAGATTAGTTAGAGCAGATGCCGGGACTCAAACCCAGGCCATCTGCACTTGAGTGTGGTGTCCTTTTTGTTTTTGCTAATAAAGCATCTCATTCTATAACCCAAATTGGCCTTAAACATATAGCAATCCATCTGCCTCAGCCTCACATAAACTGGGATCACAAACAAGCTCACCCTCCTTAGGTACTAATTCTGCTTACAAACACAGGTACATGTAAGAATATAGGTCCCATCATTTTAAAATTATATACATATATCTAAGTTAAACAGAAATTAAGAAAAGTATATTTAAATATTAAAGAAATTGACATATTCAGATATCTTAATTTTTAGAGTTAATATTCAACATTGTATTAAATATAGTCACAAACTTTTCCACACTAAAGGTGAATATGAAAAATAAACTTCTTTAAAGCATTTCTGAAGGCATACTTGTCAAAACTGAATTAAAAAAAAAGATAATGAAAATGCATCCTAAACTTCACGTTACGGGCCATATACTTGTTGCACTGACTAAAGGCTCCACTTCAACAATGGAAAAATATGACATTTGCTGCTGTTTTGTTATGTGTAGCTCCACAAACCACAAAGCAATGACCGAACTGGGAATTCACACATTGTAGATATTCTCAGTTTACTTGTGTTTCCATTAGAAGGCACAATGACATACATTATGGAAGCAAGATGATACTTGCCTCTTAACGTGCTTGGCTAGTGTCTTCTTGCTTGCGTGGAGTTTATTACAGTAAGGGCACTTGTGCTCCTTCTTATGAAACTCTACTTCGTTACTGTGCTTCTTTCTATGAACAGTTAAGTTAGACTTTGTCGAATAACGCTGGTGACAAATATCACACTCAAAAGGCTTCTCACCTGTGTGCACACGGGTGTGACTCTCATATTTCCCTAAAATGGAGAAGAAAATTGAATTCAACACATTCGCTGTGCTATGACTGAAATTTCACAGTGCAATGAAAACACTTCAGTAAATTTAGTAAACATATGTATGTATGTATGTATGTAGGTAGGTAGGTATATATCTCCAATATCACATAGAAAACTAAAAAGGAAATATTTACCTAGATTTCTAAGTAAATGAACCTCAAAAACCCAGCACTTTGAGTTTAAAGCTTAAAGTATACTTTTCCTCAAAAGCTTCAGTCATTAAAAAAGTACTCATTCACATATTTTAGAATTCTTAATGACTGAAAATTTCCTGAAAAACTGTTGACAAATTCTAAATTTTAAATGGATTTTTAAATGTAAAACTAACTTTTACCAAGGAAGGAAGGAAGACTGTGTGCTTAATAATGGAATGCTAAATCCAACACATACAGGCAAAATCTGAGCAAGTAAAAGACGAACAGGCATAAAAGACACCCAGAGTCATACATGTGAAATGCATGCCTAACATCTTCATCTACTCAGAACATATAATACAGGTATTTCTAAATGAGCAAGATATTGCAACAGACTGCTCAACAAGAAAAAAATACAGTGAAAAGGAAAACAAATATATACAATGGGTTTAATTTATTTACATTCTTATTTAGCATAAAATTCTTTATAATCACTATGTAGAATATAAATTTCTACATTTCAGAGGCAGGCAATCATCACAGATAATCATAGGCTGGTTGGATCTTTGCACCAGGACATAAATCCTATCTCTTTAAGTAGTAGAATGTGTGACCTGTAACAAGTAACTTCTCTGCTTCAAATCTTCCTCATCCAAACAACAAAATATATATAGAATTAGCCTCTGGTACATACATGTATCCAGAAAATACAGTAGGAATTGACTACCTCCTCAGTTAGCTATGTCCTAATTAATCCAAAAATTTAGCCTCTCTATACCTGAGTTAGTAACAGTTTATGGGATTATGTCAAATAAATGAATTAATATATGCATGATATTTAAGACATTCTAGTACCTAGTAAACACAAATTAAATGTCAGCTATTATTATTAGCCTCTTTAGTTGTACTTGTTATTACAGATTCTGAGGATTGGAATAAAATTTATCTACTTCCAAATGCATAAATCTAATTTTTGGTCCCAAATGAAACCCAAAAATAAAAGACATAAGAAAAATTTTGCATCAGTTCTTTATTTTCTATAAACATATTACAGCTGTAAAAAGCCTATATCAGTGATTAGTATCATTTTCATTACATTTAAAATCAACTTTTTTCATTTTGAAATAAATATTTAGATGTTTTGAATATTAAAACCAATAGGAACAGTTAAATTAAAACATTTAATTAACTATATAATTGACTATTCACCTTCTTAGACCAGTAGTCTTAAAAAGATTAATAGAAAAAGATTAAACTTAAATAGCTCAAATTAGACAAGCACAGCGATGTGTGTGTGTGTGTGTGTGTGTGTGTGTGTGTGTGTGTGTGTGTGTGAATGTGAATGTGAGGGTACCTGTCCACATGCATACATGTGCAGACTAGAACAAAGCATTGTCTTCAAGGCTCTCCACCCTACTGTCTTTTTTTTTTTTAATTTTTTTATTTTTTTTTCTTCAAGTTACATCTCAGTCACAAACCCCTCCCTATTCCCCCTTCCTATCCCGCCCTTCCACCCTCTTCCCCCCAGAAGTTTCCCCTTTCAGTCCAACAGATGGTTCCTTCTCTTATAACAGTAAGTATTATACAAAACAATAGATATAAATATGCCACATTTATGAGAGTTAAATGGCCCAGTATACCTTCCCAAGACAAGGCTCCCACTTAACAATAAGATTGCCCTATAGCTAATCTGCTGCCCAGCCAACTTCTGGAATGCACCTGTCTCCACCTCTCAATTCTGGACTTACAGCCACACACAGCCACTCCCAACTTTTTATGTGGAACTCAACTGATGTATTCAGGTCTTCATGTTTGCAGAGCCATTTCCTCAGTCTCCAAATTTAATGATTTTTTAAAAAATATTTTGAAATTTTGAAATATAGTAAATGTTTTTAATTTGCAAGATTTTTATGATAAAATTTAAATTTATAAAAGAAAAATATAAAATATAAAAGAAAATATAAAAATGTCTAGAGACCCAGAAAAATTCCTGTAACATAAAGAATCACAGAAATGAAAAAAAGTAAGTTATAAACTCAATATTTATGCACATCCATATTGCAGAACCCATTGTCTTCATGGATTTCAAATTCTGAACAAGAACAACAGACAAGCCTGAGGGAAAGCTCAATTCAGAAGATCCATAAATCTCTGGATAAATAAATCCAGAGATTTATGAAGAAAAAACAAAAAGTAATCCCCCAATAACCATGTTTAAAGCAATGGGCAGGAGTGTGCAGATGTGAAAGGAACACTCCTCAGAAGAAACAGTTAATATTTACAATCTACATTCCTTTCTTCACTTTTGTGTGGTAGAGGTTCCAATAACAATGTATAAAATCAGCATGTTCTCTTCAAACATCAGTTTCTATTTAAAAAACAGAAAGCATCTTGTAGTGAGAAACTGTGTATACAGTAGTTTTCTGAACTAAATCTCAATATGAACTGTCTCAAAGTAGGAGTCCCAAATCAAAGTTATCTCCACATGAATAAATTTGTCTTGATGTTTCAAAATGTATTTCTTCATATGGCTCAGGCAAAATTATTTTCAGATTTTATATGAAATTTTTGTGAAGTATCACGAAAATTAGCATAAATATTTCTTATCTGATATTGTTACTATCAATTACACCAACTTGTATAGCACACTCTAAAGAGCACATAAATAAAATATTTAGCTGTAGCGATTTACACCATTGTTACAATTTACTAAGAACTAAGGCAAATCTCTATCCAAATAGATCAAATAAACTCATGTTTAATTAGGAGGGAAAGAGGACACAAAAATATTTTGTCTCTAGAAGAGATTGTGACTTACTCCAAGCCAAGATTTTAGTTCCCTGTAGGAAAAAAGAAATGTAAATTATCCAAATTTTCTCTCTTACCCATCTGTCATTTCTCTATTTTGCTTTTTACCCAGTAGGTTTTGGGTAAGGGGCAGCAAGGTCAAAGGACTCATATTTACATGAGAATTGGATGATGACTGGACAGCTGGTAGCCTATGGACAGACATAACTAGATCAAGAGTGTTACTTGCAGCACCAGAAAGAATAAAAGATCCAAGTAATGAAATAAAATTTTTCAGTTATGTATGGGTCCAGCAGAAATCTCAGAGCTTATTCCTAGTTCTCCTAAAAACAATTTACAGCAGCCAAGGTAGAAGATGATAAAGAACCCTAACGTGATCCACACAAGCCAATGTAAAGCAAGATAGCGTCCTTTAAATTTAATTCAAGTCAGTGAGTGCTTATTGGCAAATGTTAATGACCTAGACTATCCAAACCATACTGAGCACAAAGTATATAAGCTTCGGTCTCAATTTAGACTAGCAAAATGATAATCAAAAATCTAAGTTGGACATTTTAAAATCCTGTAAAATGAATTAGCATGATATGAGAAAAACGATTGGAAAACAGCTATTAAATTGTTTTGAGATCAGGCAGACAAGACATTCAAAGTGTATCTTCTCCATACTCTTTTCATTCTACCTGTCACCAACTGCACTGTTGGCATACACCACAAACACTGTTCTACCCTCATCCCACTTCTCATTGCCAATTCCATTCATCTTCCAAATCCAATCAGCATTATGCTTCTGCCTCTTTGTGATATGTTCCTTCTTGCCTCTCTGGCTTTCTCATTTCCTTGCCCAATTTCCCTCTTCAACCTGAAGCCAACATGATCTTCTAGAACTCATTCATACTGGCTGTCATTCTCTCTTTTTTTAAGCTCCCCACTCCTAGCAGTTTCATCAGATAAAAGGTAAACTCCTCTGTATAGCATTCAAACCATTCCAAAGCTAGCTTTCCTTTACTTGCCTACTTTTATTCCCTGTCATTTTTTTTCTATGCCACCTCACTTATCTGAAAGACACCCACAGCTTAGCAATTTTTAGAATATACCATACCTCAATGCCTTTACAAACTGATCCTTCTACCTTGTAAATGCCACCCTACGCTCTACTAGTTCTGTGAAAATCATCCATCATTTTCTTGGTCCTCTGTATTTATTCTGATAAAATTAACTTTATTGTACTATGATAATTTTTTGTTATGTACTCAGATATTTGAAGACACAGAACAAATCATATCTGTTTAGCAGTGCTTGGCAAGCATGCAATGTTAAATTAATGAACACAAGAGCAGCTAACATTCTGTGGAGTATTTAAGTTGTTCCCCAGAACCAAACCACTGAATTCTCATCACAATCACTCATACTTTAAAAGCACATCAACATCAACTTCACTAATGAGAGGGAAAAACACACAAAGAGGTTAAACAAATCATACAAGGACTAGACTTTAAAAATCCAGCAGTATGACTTTACAAAAGTTCAAGCTTTTAAATCAGTATGAAGATATAAACAAGTACTAAACAGACAGACATAGAGACAGAGATATGCTAATTTAATGGCCATAAGGAAGAATGACAGAACACTAAGCAAGCCCCAATGTAGTCAAGCAACAGAAAGGCAAGAGTGTAATGTAAAATTCATTCTGAAAAGTAACTTGGAAATAACCTGACACTGTAATCTATTGAGTCTCATATGTATGAATTTGGTAGTAGACATTTTGTAAACTTCTTGGTTTATTAGCTTCAATCTTAGGCAGTGTTTTCTGCGTTTGTATGTATAAAACTCTAGTTTCCTGGGAGCATTAAACAGACACTCATAAGGTCCTTTGTTTATAAAGTGACTTGATGAAAAGCTAAGTTAAGCAAAATTAGCAGACATATTTTCTAGTATTATTACAAAATTGCATAAAAATAGACTGTGTATTGTAGTTTTCCACACTTACTGGAAATCAAAGCCCTCTCTCAACAAATACTTCACAGGCCATTCAAGGGAACAGTTTGAGACCCATGTGCTGGCCCTCTAATTATAATGACTGTAGTAAACTGACCCTTGGTCACTGATTTCCAAGTCAAATTAGGCTAATTAAAGTTTTTAGAATATCATACAAAGCCAAAATGTATAGGAAAGATAAAATGTACATACAATGTTCCCAGGTACCTCAGTCCCAAAAAGCTGTTCTCTGTGTATATCCTCACACTGATAGGGTTACAGTGACATTTCCTACCAAGATTAACATATTTCTCACACATATAAGCTCTTCCAATTGACTAAGCTATTCAGAAGTTATTTTATTTCTATGGATGAAAGATTTAAATTATTAATAATCATTAAATTGAAATGTGAAAAGTATCCTTAGAAATACATTCAAAAGGTATTATACAAGCAAAAATAAAAAGTTTTCAATGTAAAGCCAGTCTATACATTTACCTATTTTGATAGCAAATAATTACAAATACCCTATAGACCAACTTTTAACCTCTGCAAACAGCATAGTAACCCAGCACAAAACAGTCATGCCTCGAACTGCATGATTTTTCCCCCCCAAAGGTCAAATTATGCTTAAGTTGTTTTAATCATTTTATGTGCAGAATGTACTGAACTATATCATAATCATTGTACATGTAACTAAAAACGGGCACTTCTAAAACTAAACAGGTATAGAATTCAAAGCTATACGCAATCATTGCTAATATTTGGGAGTCTTCCTCCCAAATACAGAAACTGTATCCTGTTAAGACATAAGGAAGAAAGCATAAAAGAGTAAATAACAAATACCTGATTCACAAATTTCAAATAACAAGATAAACTATGTACTGAAAAGAAGAGCATCTTCCCTACTACAGAACTCTTTTTAAAAGTTCCTTTCAAAGTTTAGTTTTTAATCATTACTTCTAACAAAAAAAAGTCACAAAGGGTAAATAATTAGAGCCAGGAAACAAGTTTGCCTTACCTATTCGGTCAAATGTTTTATCACATTTGGGACACTGAAGGATTTTCTTATTACTGTTCTGAATGATTACCGGAGCTAAGCCTTCCTGAAGGCTTCCTGCAGAATCTCCAGCCTCAGGTTCCTCTTCTGCATCGTTATCTTTGTCACTCTGCTCAGTGTCTGAGTCCTCATCTGACACTTCCTCCTCCAACTCATCGTCTTCAGCATTATATTCACTTCCAGGATCCTCGGAATCGTTTCTGTCTGACTTCTCCTTAGCAAAACTTTGATTCAAATTGTCTGACCCATCCCCACTTTCCGGTTCATCATCACTAGTGTCCTCAAACTTAAGGGGACACTTCCGATTCCTCTTTGACCTCCGTGCAGAAAAACTTCGCTCCAGCATTTTTAACCCATGTTTTTTCCCCAATAACAGGGACCTGTGAGTTTTTGCTAAATGATTCTCTAAGGACTTTTTATAGCAGAAATGTCTACTACAGAATTTGCACTGATGATTATTTGGCAGTCTTCCAGTTATTTCGGTTAGTGTTTCTTCTGGGGATGACTTTTCAGTCAGTTCTGCCTGAAAAGTAGCAACGTTTTCATTATTCAGCAGCTTTACTGCATCTATAATGTCCAAAAATTTTGCAGCCTCTAAAACAAGAGGTATTTCGTATTTGTACACAAAAAACTCTGATGTGTAAAGAAATTCAAGCAAATGCTGAAAAACTGAATGTGTTACGTGATCCAGGGTGACGACATCAGTGCTTGGATTTTTGCTCAAACACGCATGAAAATAACTACTACCAACAGCAACTACTACTTTATGCGCACTAAATTCTTTTCCTTCTACTATGATAAGTAAATCACAGAAAGATGGCTGCTTCTGCCTATCATCGTTCAAATACTTAAGCAAATTCTTATTATACTGCAAAGAACTCAAAAGTTTTCTTTGCTCTGGAGAGGGAGGAAGATCTTGGTAACACTGAAGAGCTTCAGGGGTTGGTCTTTCTGTAGGCTGCGTGTAGGTCACTTGGCCACACTCTACAGCAGCATTTTCTTCTGAAGAATCTTTGTGATAGCCTAGATGGATCTTCTCGTCAAGATTTGAAGTAACCTTTCTCCTTTTCTTCATTGCAATACTGCAATTTTTGAACAAGAAACTTCATAAGTGACTTACAAGATTTATGAAACAAAACTAGATTGTCTTGAACAGCTTCTGAAGGGGCGTGCCCCACCGTTTCATGGTCTGCAAAACAGTAAGAGTCATGTAAGAACTCCACAGCATAGCAATCTTAAATAATCAAGGTGTTGTCAACGAATCTTCTCTAAATTGTAGCTAAATTACAAAGTCAACGTTCCACTCACTAGCAGCCAAGACTTTTAGGGCAGAGAACAAGGAGAGCTGGTCTTTAGCAAAGACGACCAACAAAAGAATAGTGTTAAGTGGAGGCACAGCACACCTTCCAGGCCTGATTCACGAATAAGGTGGAAAGAACAGAACAGAGAGAAGACTCTCCCGCCTAGGCTGCGAATCCTGCAGACTGGCCAGGGCTGCAGTCCCGGTTCGGGTGCTGGGACAGTGACAATAAGGCCAGCGCGGCCACGAAAAGCAAGTCCCCATTAGCATGCTCTCCCCGGGCGAGCGCGGCACGGCTCCTCCGAGACAGACCTTCGGAAAGCCACAGGGCAGGGCCGCCCCAGGAGGGGAGCAGGGAGTGGGGTCTGCACGGGCGACCACTGCAGGGAAACAGAGCCCGGTGCCCAGGCCCGGGTCGCCGGGGACCGCGCTCGCCCGTGACCCTTCCCTCCCTGTACCGGCAAGCGCCTCGCAGGCCCATTACCGGGAACCCCCGGCTCCCGCGACGGCTCGGGGCCGCCCAGCTCCGATCCCCGCGCGCTCGCGCCCGCGCCCACCCACTTCCGGGTTCGGCCCCTTACCTCATCCACCTCGGCGGCGCTCCTTCCCCCCGCGGAGTCCCGCCGCCGCCGCCCCGCCAGGCACGTCAGCCGCGCGCAGCCGCCCAGCCTCCGCGAGAGGCCCGCGAGCCCCCGGCGACCGCCAGGGCGCATGCGCGCCCCCCCTCCCCCCCCCCCCCCCGCCGTGCGCATGCTCCGTGAGTTCTTTTTTGCTACCTTCGGGGTCCGACCCAGGTTCTACACCCCCACCAAGTCCCGTTATACCCGGTATTCGTGGCGAGTTAGGGGCCCTCGCTGGCTGAACCAGAACAACGGTGCTGCCGGAGGGGTAGCGGAGAAAGTTCTGATGAGTTAGTAGGAACTGGCTCAGTGACAGCTGGCGTGTTCCCAGTTTGTCACCAAACAGCCGTCGCCGGAAGCCTCCTCAGCCCACGGTGGCAAGCACCCAAGTGTGGGCTGGAAGTCTCTATGTGGCTTTCCAACTGACACACACCTAAAGTGTAAGCGCACGTAAAACTGTGGAGTTTGCTTTTATTAACTTACTGTGAACAGAAAAATGTGCATGTACGTGTAAATCGGAGAAAAGGACAACCAAACCTCTAAAGGGACCCAGCGCCTTAGAGCCGTTGTCGAAATTGCTGCATCGCCGACAGAATGACCGACCAGTGGATACATATTGTTTGGCTGGCATTGAGGGTTCTAGATCTTCTCTGTACGAACCTTTAAAAAGTGGTACAAAGGCCGTAACCAAATGAAATAGACATCCCTCCTTCACCTGTAACTCCACCCTCTTTATAACATACATAAGTAGGAATCGGAAAAAGGCACCTCCCATTAGAAGATATGGGGCAAGGACATACCCAGGAGGAGGAGAGGTGGGAGAATGCCTCAACTGTGTTTCCCTTGTGTGGATAAATACTGCAGTGAAGGTGCTTTATAGATGTGCTGAACAGGCCTATTTGTAGATAGGTCTTTAGAAACATGGTGTGCCTCATCCCATCAGTTGGCAAAGACTGGTATTAGCCAAATAAGTTCCTCTCTAACCCTTAAAATATAAGTCCCACTTCAGGTTTCGACCCTGGACAATTCAGAGTGAAAACTGAGTCAACTCTTGCCTAAATGTTAAGCGTATTGGGCTTTTCCTGTGAATTTTATAGATTTACCAGCCCCCGCACTGAATGAAAAACTGAAGATATGACAACTCCTAGGTATGTTTGAGGAGAAGGTTTATTATAGATATGAGAGGGAACAGCCAGAGGCATCTGGAAGGATGGAGACTGAACTGGGCTATGAGGGGAGAGAGGGAGAGAGGAGAGCCAAAATCACTGGGTTATATAGGCATTAGAGAAACTGGGGGAAAGAAGAAAGCTCAGGGGCTGGAGAAATTTAGGGTAGAGAGATGGGTAGGTCAGTCAGGATGACTTTCTAACAGGTATTTGGGGTGCTTAGAACCTGGCAGCCAATATTTGGTTTGATGTGTTGAATAGGCACCTCAGCCATTTGTCCTAAGTTTGAGACCTAACAACAATTATGTGACCTAATTTCTGGAATTAAATCATGTCAATCTTACTTCTCCATGGTGTTGTTTGTGTTTCTCTGAAAAACAAGAAGCAAAACAATGTCCTGACAATTTCCTCAGTCACATACCACTGAGAAGGTAGCAAGTTGGGTAAGGGCCTGTAAGGACAGAGCAGAGGGAGCAGCCAAGAAGTGCAAATGTCTCCTATCTTTGTATTGCTGATATGTCATGGTCTTAACACGCTTGTAAGGTATGTCATGGTTTTGCTTCTAAAAATGAAGAGATTTTTCTTTATTTATTTAATGAAATGTCCGTAGACAACCATATTGTGCCAGGAATTGGACATGCTTTTGCATAACGTAACATATAAAATGCCTTGGAATGAATCTTTTTTTAGATTTTTTTAATTTATTTTTTATTTCTTCAAATTGCATCTCAATCTCAGTCCCCTCCGAGTCCCCCCTCCAGTCCCACCTTCCCATCATCTTCCCCCTCAAACCCCCCATCCACTTCCATTTTTAAGTTTAAGGTATATCTTTTCCTCCCAACAGTTTCGCCTTTCAGTCCAACAAATGGCTCCTTCTCTTCTAACAACAAGTACAATACAAAACAACAGAAATAATTAGGCCACATTTATGAGAGTTATAGGGCTCAGCATACATTCCCAATGTCCAGTCCATACCCATTTGGCACCTGACTTTAACATTCTACTATTTAATCATCTCCATGAGTTTAAAGTTCTATATCCAACCCAGCTTCTATCCTAACATGCATCACAATTTTAAAAACATCTTCTTAGACCAAGAACACCCTCTTAATTCCTAAACAACACAAAATTTAACTATGAGACTCTAGCTATCTAGTCTTCAACCACATCAGAGACCTGAGAGGCATAAATATAACTGATTATACAGGAAGTCCAGAGCCAGCAGCTTCCAAAACTAAGAAATGACATACCAGTGGCTGCCTGGACAGTCCCCAATTTCTCTCCATACATTACAGCATCAATCTTCAGCTATTTGGCCCCATTTCTCTGACTGACATTGATTTTAAAGCAGGAATTATGAAGGACTTGCCTACCCTATCTTGGCAGAGCTAGGCTGTCAACTTACCTGCTTCCAAGTTTTGTCATATTTGGACAGCATTCTGTCTACAGTTAAAGAAAGGGATTTTTCTTGCCAAGAGATAGGCTTGCCACTAATTCAGCCATCTCCAATTGGAGATTCTTCAATACTCATCTTCTACTTGTAGTAGAATAGGGGGTGCTGTCAGGAGGTGACATGTCTCAATATCAAAAAAATCTTAAGAAAACATCTTTACCATATTTTGCATATCTCTTGACGTGTTTGAAAACCACCTATCTATCTCTTATATTTGGATAGGCAAATGTTGCCTGTCTCTTAGCAACTTGATTTCTAATTAACTTAGAAAATAACTGTACTAGACTGCCCTCGTACCTAACAACATGACATGTTTGAATGGCTATTAGTTTGCATTTCTTAATTATCCTAAACAGTTTATGACAGTTGGTAACAAAAGGCCAAAACTTCACATTTCATTTTTAAGGTTACCTGGGTACAATACCTTAAAAAGAGTGAACCTTAATTTTGTATCAATATACAAAGATGAATACCAATGTGGCCAAATATAATCTTAATTTTGTATCAATATACAAAGATTAATACTGATGTAGCCCAATATAATCTTAATTTTGTTTCAATATACAAAGGTATAAGAACATATTCAATAATCTGTCCTTTTTTCTTTATCATTCCTATATTATGTCTATATCCCATTTTTCCAAAGTCTTTTGACCCCTAAATAGGAGAGAAAGAAGAATAAAGAAAACAAAAAGAGAGAAGTCCCTGGGTCTAACCTCCAAAACCTATTTAACAAGACCATTTAACAGCTTGTAATCTCTCCCCCTAAATAACAAGAAGTATCTATCACCCATCAAATGACCAAAGGCAAGAAAATCACCCACCTCACCTTCTCTTAAAATGGGATGTCCCTCTCTTAAAATGACTTCCTGCTGATTTGGAACATAGCAAACCTGTTTGAGGCCCAAATAAGAATGGAAAAATGGTTAAGATGTTAATAGAATCATTTGATGTTCAGTCCTTTTGTGCTCAGCTATTTAAATGTAGTAAGAAGTTTGTAGACAGAACCTGGACTTCAGAGGTTTACTGAAGTTCTGGCTGGCACAGTCTGTAGAGCTGAACAATATTAGTGATTTTGAGTTGTTGTGGTTGTAGACTTTTGAGGAAATAGCTATTTGAGGAAGTCTGCAAGGCTGGATCATCGGGGCTACTTGTCTTCTTTGGTGTCTGATCTGTTTCCTTCGGAGGTTTCCGTTGTCCAGTTGTCCCTGGATTCCTTACATGGATGCTTTAAATCTCCTGGAAAGATAAAAACAGAGCCCTACCTTAATCCTAACTCTGGGACACTTTTTTTTGGGGGGGGGCGAGGGTCAGGTAATATTTTTCCTGAAGCAAATTTGGTTTTTTGGCAATATAAAAAGTATTATCTTTCAATTGAGATTAAAAAAGAAATTATTTTGATATTTTGGAACTAAACAAACCTTTAAGTGTATATATTTTAAGATCTCAAAAGACAATTTGCTTTGAATTTCAGCATACCTTTTGTGAGTAGCTTTTAAACTTAAATCATTCCAAATCCTATGTGCCTGTCTCTGCATTCTAAGTATTGGGATCAAAGGCATGTGCTTCCCAACTGATGGGATTAAAGATGTGCACAATCACCCCTGGATTAAAGTTTTTCTCTATTTAGAGCTTGCTTTGTGTCAGGCTGACCTTGAAACTACAAGATCTGCAGGTTTGTGTCTCTAGTGTGTGGGGATTAAGGGTGTATACTTCTCAAATGATGACGGGATTAAGGGTGTGCACCATCACGATGCTGTTCCTTGTAACTCTAGAATTTATAAGACAACAAACTCTATAGTGATCCTCCTGTCTCTGCTGGAGTTAAAGGAATGGGTTAACACCATGCATTTCATATTTTACCTTACCTCCAATTTTTTCAGCTCTTGGAAGTTTAGAAAACCAGGTTGAACTGCAGTAGCCTTTAATTTATTTACAGTATTTTGAACCTCTTACATGCTTTTTAATTCCAAACCATGAAAATATCCTTTATATCTAAAAAAAAAAAAAAAAAAAAACTTTTAAGCTGCTATCAAGATTGTGCAAGCTATGTGGCCACCTGCAGTCTAACATTCCAATCTGAAATTAAGGCCATTTTCCTTTCATGCCAGTAAGGCAAGTATACCTTTGATAAATTACAGTTTGAAATTTTTATATTGTATTTTTATCATATTTTTAAGCTTACTAACTCTTTTCTAAAAAAAAAAAGTATTATTTTGTTTTCTCAAGTTACTTTTAGAACATGGTATCCCCCCCGCCCCCTACCTCCTGGCTCCTCCCTTCCTCTCTCCTTCCCTCCCTCCCTCACTGTTCCTCTACTTGGTAGTCTCCTTCTCCTCAGATGAGGTGGGCCCTCACATATCATATTCCCTCAGATCTTCAGTCATGTGAGGACCAAGAGCTTCCATTTGTACTGGGGCTTTATATGGCACACCATCTGGGGTAAGGTTTTCGGCTAACTTGCAGCAGATTCCATGACTCACTGCTGGGTGAAATTTTTCCTAGAATAGATATGCTAGGTTCCTATCTATTTGGGTCTGTGGGTTGTATGATGGTTATCCTGTGATTTGTGGTTAACATTCATTTATAAGAGAGTACATAGCATGTTTATCTTTCTGGGACTGAGTCAGCTCACTTAGGATGAGCTTTTCTCGCTCCATCCATTTGGTTTCAAATTGCATGATTTCCTCATTTCTGATAGCTGTGTAGTATTCCATTGTATAAATGTACCACAGTTTTTCTTTTATCCATTCTTCAGTTGAAGGACATCTTGGTTGTTTCCAGTTTCTGGCTATTACAAATAAAGCTGCTATGAACATTGTTGAGGCAATGTCTTTGTGGTTTCATTTCGAATCTTTTGGATATATGCCCAAGAGGGGTATGGCTGGGTCTTGAGGTAGAACTATTACAAATGTTCTGAGATATCTGCAGATTCATTTCCAAAGTGGTTGTACAAGTTTGCACTCCCACCATCAATGGGGGAGTGTTCCTCTTTTTCCACATCCTCTCCAGCGTGTGCTATCATTTGAGGTTTTGATCTTAGCCATTCTGACAGGTGTGAGATGGAATCTCAGAGTTGTTTTAAGTTGCATTTCCCTGATGACCAAAGATGTTGAACATTTCTTCAAGTGTCTCTCGGCCTTTAGAGAGTCCTCCTCTGTGAATTCTCGGATTAGCTCAATACTCCATTTTTTGATGGGGTTATTTGATTTTTTGGTGTTTAATTTCTTCAGTTCTTTATATATTTTAGATATTAGCCCTCTGTCAGATGTTGGGTTGGTAAAGATCCTTTCCCAGTCTGTAGGCTGACATTTTGTTCTAAGGACAGTGTCCTTTGCCTTACAGAAGCTTTTCAATTTCATAAGGTCCCATTTATTGATTGTTTGTTTTAGTACCTGAGCTATTGGTGTTCTATTCAGGAAGTTGCTACCCACGCCAATGAGTTCCAGGCTTTCCCCCACTTTCTCTTCTATCAATGTTAGTGTGTCTGGATTTATGTTGAGGTCTTTGATCCACGTAGACTTAAGTTTTGTACAGGGTGATAAGTATGGTTCTATTTGCATTCTTCTACATGTTGACATGCAGTTAGACCAGCACCATTTACTGAAGATGCTTTCCTTTTTCCATTGTATGGTTTTGGCTTCACTGTCGAAAATTAGGTGACCATAGGTGTGTGGGTTTATTTCTGGGTCTTCGATTTGATTCCATTGATGCACTTGTCTGTTTCTATACCAGTACCATGCTGTTTTTATTACTAT
Organism: Lophiomys imhausi; assembly: GCA_907164525.1. NCBI lineage: Eukaryota > Metazoa > Chordata > Mammalia > Rodentia > Muridae > Lophiomys > Lophiomys imhausi. The sequence goes on from CAJQZJ010004752.1 coordinate 12,679,455, forward strand.
TTCCCTGTAGTACAGCTTGAAATCCAGGATGGTGATACCTCTTGATGTTCTGTTATTGTTCATGATTGATTTAGCTATTCTGGGATTTTTGTTATTCCATATGAAGTTGAGAATTGTTTTTTCCAGGTCTGTAAAGAATTGAGTTGGTATTTGGATAGGAATTGCATTGAATCTGTATATTGCTTTTGGTAAGATGGCCATTTTTATTATGTTGATCCTATCTATCCATGAGCAAGGGAGATCTTTCCATCTTCTGCTATCTTCTTCAATTTCTTTCTTCGGGGACTTGAAGTTCTTATCATACAGGTCTTTCACTTGCTTGGTTAGAGATACCTCCAGGTATTTTATATTATTTGTGGCTATTGTAAAGGTGTTGATTCCCTTATTTATTTCTCAGCCCATTTATCTTTTGTGTAAAGAAGGGCTACTGATTTTTTTAATGGATTTTGTATTCAGCCACCTTGCTGATGGAGTTTATCAGCTGTAGGAGTTCTCTGGTGGAATTTTTGGGGTCACTTATGTATACTATCATATCATCTGCAAATGGGGATACTTTGACTTCTTCCTTTCCAATTTGTATCCACTTGATCTCCTTTAGTTGTTTTCTTGCTCTAGCTAAAACTTCAAGTACTATGTTAAAGAGATATGGAGAGAGTGGGCAGCCTTTCCTTGTCCCTGATTTTAGAGGAAATGCTTTAAGTTTCTCTCCATTTAGTTTGATGTTGTCTATTGGCTTGTTGTAAATTGCCTTTATTATGTTTAAGTATGGTCCTTGTATGCCTGATCGCTCCAATACTTTTAACATGAAGGGGTGCTGTATTTTGTTAAATGCTTTTTCAGCATCCAGTGAGATGATCATGTGGTTCTTTTCTTTCAGCTTGTTTATGTGGTGGATTACATTGATGGATTTTCTAATGTTGAACCACCCCTGAATCGGTTTGCAGGTAGTTTATTAAGTATTTTTGCATCCATGTTCATAATTGAAATGTTCTTTCTCCATTGGGTCTTTGTGAGGTTTAGGTATCAGGGTGATGTGGCCTCATAGAATGTGTTTGGCAGTATTCCTTCTGTTTATGTTGTGGAAGAGTTTGAAGAATATTGGTGTTAGCATTTCTTTGATTGTCTGGTAGAATCCTGTGCTGAAACCATCTGGCCTTGGGATTTTTTTTTTTTTTTGATTGGAAGACTTCTAATGACTTCTATTTCCTTAAGGGTTATAAGACTGTTTAATTTGTTCACCTGGTCTTGATTTAACCTTGGTAGGTGGAATCTATCAAGAAAATTGTCTATTTCATTTAGATTTTCCAATTTTGTGGAGTACAAGTTTTTGAACTAGGACCTAATGATTCTTTCGATTTCCTCAATGTCTGCGGTTATTACCCCCCTTTGATTTCTGATTTTGTTGATTTGGGTATTTTCCCTCTACCTTTTAGTTAGTTTAGCTAAGGACTTGTCTATTTTGTTGATTTTCTAAAAGAACCAATTCTTGGTTTCATTGATTCTTTGTATTATTCTTTTGGTTTCTAAGTTGATTTCAGCCCTGAGTTTGATAATTTCCTCTCATCTGCTCTATGGGAGTATTTACTTCTTTTTGTTCTAGCTGTTTCAGGTGTGCTTTTAGGTTGCTGGTATGGGAACTCTCCAGTTTCTTTTTGAAGGCACTTAGTGCTATAAACTTTCCTCTTAGCGCTGCTTTCAATGTGTTTCACTAGTTTGGTATGTTGTGCCTTGATTTTCATTGAGTTCTAAGAAGGCTTTAATTTCTTTTTTTATTTCTTCCCTGACCCAGAGGTTATTGAGGAGAGATTTGTTCAGTTTCCATGTTTTTGCAGGCTCTCTGTTTTTTTTGTTATTGTTGAAGTCTAGCTTTATTCCATGATGGTCTGATAAGTTACAAGGGGTAATTTCAATTTTCCTGTATCTGTTGAGGCTTGCTTTGTGACCAACTATATGGTCAATTTTGGAGAAGGTACCATGAGGTACTGAGAAGAAAGTGTATTCTTTTGTTTTGGGGTGAAATGTTCTGTAGATATCAATTAGGTCCATTTGATTCATGACATCTGTGAGGTTCATTATTTCTCTGTTTGGTTTCTGCATCATTGATCTGTCCAGTGGTGAGAGTGGTGTGTTGAAGTCTCCCACTATTAATGTGTGAGGTTCAATGTGGGATTTGAGCTTCACTAGTGTTTCTTTAATGAATGTGGGTGGTCTTACATTTAGGGCATAGATGTTCAGTATTGAAATTTCATCTTGGTGGATTTTTCCTTTGATGAGTATGTAGTGTCCTTCCCCATCTCTTTTGATTAATGTTGGTTGAAAGTCCAATTTGTTGCATACTAGAATTGCTACTCCAGCTTTTTTCTTGGGTCCATTTGCTTGGTGTATCTTTTTCCAGTGCTTTACTTGGAGATAATGTCTATCTTTTTTGCTGAGGTGTGTTTCTTGTAAGCAGCAGAATGTGGGAGTCTGTTTTCGCATCCATTCTGCTAGCCTGTGTCTTTTTATTGGTGAATTGAGTCCATTGATGTTGAAAGATATTAATGACCAGTGATTGTTACTTCCTGCCATCTTGATGTTGGTGGAAATAGTGTGTGAGTGAGCTTCTCTTCTTTTGGTTTTACTGCAGGCATATTATTTGCTTCCTGTGATTTCTTGTGTGTAGTTAACCTCTTTGGGTTGGAGTTTTCCTTCTAACATCTTCTGTAGAGCATAGATATTGTTTGAATTTAGCTTTGTCATGGAATATCTTGTTTTCTCCAACTATGTTGATTGACAGTTTTGCTGGGAATAGTAGTCCGGCCTAGCATTTGTGGTTTTTTAGGGTCTGCAAGATATCTGTCCAGGTCCTTCTGGCTTTTAGCATCTCTGATGGAAAGTCAGGTGTGATTCTGCTAGGTTTGCCATTATATGTTACTTGACCCTTTTCCCTAGCAGCTTTTAATATTCTTTCTTTGTTCTGTACATTTAGTGTTTTGATTTTTATGTAGCAGGAAGATTTTCTTTTCCGGTCTAATCTATTTGGAGTCTGTAAGCTCCTTGTAGAGTTATAGGCATCTCTTTTTTTAGATTTTGGAAATTCTCTTCAATGATTTTGTTGAAGATGTTTTCTGGTCCATGGAGCTGGGGATCTTCTCTTTCTTCTATTCCTATTATTCTGAGATTTAGTCTTTTCATAGTATCCTTGATTTCCTGAAGGTTTTGTGCCAGGACTTTTTTAGATTTGACATTTTCTTTGACAGTTGTATCAATTTCTTTAATTTCATCCTCTGTGCGTGAAATTCTTTCTTCCATCTCTTGTATTCTGTTGGTGATGCTAGTGTCTGTACTTCCTATTCTTTTCTTAAGGTTTTCCAGTTCTATGGATGTCTCAAATTGGATTTTCTTCATTGCTTCAACTTTGCTTTTCAGGTCTTCCATTCATTTGAGGGCTTTATTCATTTCCATCACCTCTTTTATAGTATTTTGTTGTTGCTCTCTGAAATATCTGATTTCCTCCCTTAGGCCTTCTATTATTAATGTAAGCATAGGATTAAGGTCATTTTCCTTTGTTTCAATCTTGTTAGGATATCCCGAGTTATCTGTAGCATTATAGCTAGGTTCTGGAGACATCATATTGCTTTGGGTTTTCTGGGTTGTTTTTTTTTTTTTTTTTTTTTTACCATATTCTTGCGCTAACCTTTTGTCATCAGATTGACCCTGGTGTTGTCTGTCTGTTTGTTTGTTAGTTTGTTTGTCAGTTGACCTGTGTCCTCAGGAAAACTCCCTGTTCTGTGGGTTGGGTGATCCTGAGATCCTGGTGTCCACCTCCAGATGGTGGGTAGGTTCCTGTAATAGACTGGCTCTCCGAGAGTGACTACCACTCTGCTCAACTGGTTGTGACCCAATTGAACCAATATACAGGGGATTGGAATGGGAAGGGGGCTATCCTCTGAGGACCTGAGAGCTGGCAGGTCTCCTCAGAAAGGCTGTTAGAGCTGTGATTGGGCCTGTATTCTCCCCTCACTGACACAGTCGTTCTGGTTGAGCACCTAGGCTGACCCTGCAGGCAGGGAGCTCACCCCAAGATGGAAGCCAGCCTCGGTGTGCCTGTTGCTGACTGCCTCAAATACTTGGGTGCTAGGGTGAGTGACCCACCCCAATATTTGTGGAGAACACACAGTCGCCAGCTCTGTTTGCAGTCAGTCAGTCTTGGCTCCTTATTGCTTTGCTGTGACTGGGTTAGGTCTCTGCCACTCAGCTACAGTGCACACTGTGCAGCCTTGTTGGGAACTCTGGAAAAAAAAAGAAAATCTTATTTACATTTGCTCTTGTGTTCTGGCTGTTTTTCCCTCTTGGGTGTACAAGTCCACGTGTGGCCTGGATATCAGGCAGACAGGCATGACTGCTGATCTGTGGCTGGATCCGTGGACTGGATCTGCTAGTGGGCTAGATCTGCTCTGGCCAGTGCTCCTCTCTAGTCAGGTGACCGAGTTGGCTGATCTCAGAGTGTTTCACGTGGTGACCAGTCTCAGTGTTCCCCTTGGAAATTCAGACACCGTCTGTGTTTCACAGTCAGCTAGGGGACCTCACATTCACTCCACAGTGACTAATCTCATTCAGATACAATGCTCTATGGTAGGTACCATCCTGGATCCCAAATCTTAATTATATTCAAGTTGTATGCAAATTTTCTTCAACTGGGATAGAAAATTTTTCTATCTGAGGCCAGTTATTAGTCATTTTCCTTTTCTGCATTTTAAATGGTTATAGGATGTAAAAATTCTTTTTGTGCCACAAACCACACAAAAGCCAAGCATTGGTTGAATTAGACTCAACAGCCATTATTCTCTGACCTCTCAGACACTCAGAAAAATAACAACCAAATAATTAAAGACTACTCTGTAGTGAGAATTTTGATTTATTTAAAAATCCAGTTATGTTATGTGAATATGTTTTTGTTTTAATCCCAGGTGTGGGATTAGAGGCTGCTTCACAGCAGGTGATTATGATTTGCCTCATGTGCTAGCAGGGGCATGACTTTTGCTACCTGCAGATAGCTTATATTTGGAATTCTGGTGACTCTTGAGAGGATATAAATGCCAGAGGCCAGAAAGGGACAAGGGTGCTCTGAAGAGGCAGATGTTACTCCCACTGCTGCTGGTTCATCCTGCTGCTGTGTTTGCTAATGCTGGATTACTGGTTTGCTGGACTGCTGGATAATATGATGATGAAGATTGGAATTGTCTCAAGGAACTCTATGTCTCTAATCAGCAGGAAGTAGCCTATAGAGTTCTATGCCCATTCCCCCTCTAGCCTTCTTTGTCTCCTACATAGTGTTGGGGGATTGGAAGGGATTAGGATGGAATAAAGGTTACAAAGGTGGTAGGTATAAGAACCCAATAAAATGCTAAAAAAAAATATGTAGTGCCGCTCTCCTAGACCCTCTAAGATGGATAACAAGACTCACCAAACTGCATAATTTATAAACAATATAATTTTATTTTTCACATTTCTAGCATGTGCAAAACCCAAAATTGAAGTTTTGACATTCAGTGTCTTATACTGGTTCATTTCCCTCTCTATCCTTATATGGAAGTGATGAATCAGCCTGCCTCCATTTTATGTTTAAAAGCCATCATATGCTAAAGACAAACTATGCTCCTTCCTGTTTATGATTAAATCTGTTTCTCAAGGATTGGGTTCTGAACTGCCTGTTCCAGGAAAGACAACTATGTCTTTGTTTGAAAAAGTTATGTGTAACCATATTGCAACACTACCTTTGTTTCAAAAAGTTGTTATGATTACTTGTTGCTATGACTACCTTGTCATGACCATCTTGCAATCATGTCTTTTTTTATAGGAAGGTTGTTATGACTAACTTGTTATTCTTATGTTCTGCTCCTGTAATCCCACCTATTTTGACCAACAAATCCCCCAATAGCCCAAGCTATAAAAGCTTTCAATTCTTTATGTCCAAAGCTGAACTCTTGAACCCTGCCTTGGGGAAAGGTGGCCTGTGTACACGAATAAAAAAGCTTGTTTAACTAATTGCTTCCTTAATTAATGGTCATGATGATTTGAGTCGTTAGGCTTTTTCTTCCTATATTTGGGATTAACAGAAGAAAAGGTTAACTTGTAATAAATGGCAAAACAACTTTTTAAAAGTCCTAAAATATTTCCACTCAGCTCTGCTTAGTCATGTTCATGCATAAGGGCAGAGCTCCCCTGTCAACTACTATACTGGAAATATATGTTTCAGTGTTTGAATAAGGGATGGGGCATTCACTATAATTATGAAATGAAAACTTATTATTGCAAAGACATCTTCAAATTTCTACAGATTCTAAGACATCAATAAATTAGCCTTCATATTAAACTCCTCACCACTAGCATATAAATATTGTATATGGTACTGGGTTACTTAAGAATATGTTCATACAAATATATAAAGTACTTTGAGCATATTCCTGCTAGCACTTTCATACTCTCCTCTTTCTTTCCTCTTCCTCTATGGCAGTATAATATTCTGAAAATATCTCTTAGATTCTAAGAGACTATAACTTTTGCTGGACCTCATAGAGTTAATAATACACCTTGAAGTCACATAAAATTGCTAGCCTACTGTATATGCAAGCTATTTGTTTTACTGCCTTTAAAAGAAAGATGTAAAAACAAAACCTAATTACCTTCACTTTCCCATGCAATCAACTTTTACAACATAAATTAATGTGTATCTGTGATCTTAAATTATGCACTCCTTCATGCCCCACACCCAGAATAATAAATTTACATCATTTTCTGGAACAAGCAAATACAGAAATTAAAAGAATCTCCATAAAATCTACCATAAAGAATGAAAAGAATCATTTATGGATGTTGTTTGATAAACATTGATGTTTGTTATCTGGATCAATGAGAATCAATTGAAGCCAGCCACTTAATCCCTTATAGAACTATTAAAGTTGTCTGTAAATATCCCATTCCTTTCCCCCATGTGATGCTTTCTGTGCTGTTCAATAAATACACAGCAAAGCACATTCAGACACATATAAGACAGACACAACAGGACAAATAGATTCACAAGACAGCCTTTAGGCAGACACAGAGTCAGACTCATACAAAAGAAAGAGGGTGGAAGACACAGGGACCATGAGGTACAGAATTCAAACCTGGAATCCCTCTTGGCTAACTGACCCCAAAGGGAAGGTGTTTTTATTTCTTTCCTTAACCTAACAGAGATGCATTATTGGTGACTCAGACTTAATCACTAATGAGTATAATAATCCCCCTCCTTTATTCCATAAACAGTTTGTTTCTGTTTTTTAACACAGTTTCTCTGGGTAGCCTTGGCAGTCTTGGAACTCACTCTGTAGACCAGGTTGGCCTCAAACTCAGGGATCCATCTGCCTCTGCTTCCTGAGTTCTGAGATTAAAGGTGTGCACCACCACCACCTATCTTCTATTTTTATGTTATATGTACATATATGACTTTATAAATCTATTTGAAATCTAGGAGCCACAAATGAGAGAAGCCATACAGTATGTATCTAAATGTGATTTAATATCCACTTGAATCCACATTCCTGCATGTTTCTTTATATAGAGAAAATTTTATATAATGGTGGTAAGAAGGTAAAATAGTCAGCCACTATGGAACTCAGTATGGTAATTCCTCAAAAACCTAAAATTAGATCAACAATATGCCCCAGCTATTATGTGTCTTTATCCCAAGGACCCAAATCAACATGACACATAGACACTTATACATTATTGTTATTTAAAACTACAAGCAGTAGCCAGGTTGTGGAAACAACCTAAGTAACAGTCAACTTTATTTTTCTTTTTAAATTATAGGTATATCTTTGTGTGTGGGTTTGTGCACATGAGAACAATTGCATGTGGAGGCCAGAAGAGGACAATGGATTCCCCAGAGCTGTAGTTATAGGAAGTTATGAACTGTTTCACATGAGTGCTGCAAACTGAACTAGAGTGTTCTACAAGAGCACCAAGTGTTCTTGGCCACTGACTCATTTCTCCAGATTGGACCATTAACACTTTTAACCTTTTTTTCCCAAAAGACATTCCACAGATTGAAGAAACATAGTTGATAAATATGTGTCCAAACATGTAGAGTAGCATAAGGAAATGAAATGAAAATGGTAAAATACATAGAGCTAGAGATCATAAAGTAAGAAAACATTTGAAAAGGCATTTCATTAAAAGATAAGCACATAGATCTTTATTTGTAGTTTAAGTTTATTATAATAATTACATAGACACTAATAATTACAGTATGCTAACTAGTTTTTTATGTCAACTTGACAGAAGGTAGAGTTATTCTATATGAGGGAACTTCAATTGAAAAAAATATCCCTTAAGATTTGGCTGTAAGCATACCTGTAGGGCATATTATAATTAATAATGATTGATGTAGGAGGCGCCAATTCATTGTGAGCAGTGCCATCCCTAGGATAGTGGTCCTGGGTTGCTATAAATAAAATCAGGCTGAGAAAACCACAAGGAGACAGCCAGTAAGCAGCACTCTCCCATAGCTTCTGGTTCAGTTCCTGTCCCGGGTTCCTATCTTGAGTTCTTGCCCTGACTTTCTTGAATGTGGAGTGGAAGAAACCCTTCCTTCTCCAAATTCCTTTTGGTCATGGTGTCGTACACAGCAAGAGGAACTGAAGACACTGAGTGTCTTTTCAATTGTTATGCAACACCAGGAGCAAGGCAACTTATACAGTGTTTTTAAGCTTACAGTTTCTGAGGGCCAGAGTACACAAGAGGAGAGCAAAGACATGGCAGCAGGAACAGATGAGAGCTTACAAGTTGATCCAAAAGTAGAAGTGAGTGAGAGAGACACCGAGAATGACACAGGCCATTGAAGCCAAAAGGCCTAACTCCAGAATACACACATCTTCCAATAAGGCCACAACTCCTAACACTTCCCAAACAGTTCCACCAACAAGACACCAAGTCTTCAGTTATATGCACCTATAAGGTCCATTATCACTCAAGCCACCTTAGTGAGTATATGGATTAGCTAAAAAGCTCACGTTTTGTGATCATGTGAAATGCTATAAATACTATTGAAAATAGCAGAATAGCTTCCAAATATCCACATCAAACATATTGTACCAGAGAACCAATCCAACCTTATGGAGAAGAAATGAGAGAGTATGTCCACACAGCCTCATACACGGAAATTTGTAACCATGTTATTTTAAATAGTCCCAAACTTAAAGCAACTCATGGAGACAAAAGCAGATGAATAGAATTGTATTGCATATTCATATAGTAAGTAGTATTACTAAAAATAACAGGATAATGGTGAAAGCATAAATGGGTCTCAAATAGCTAAATAATTCCAAAACACATACTATCCCTATATGTCAAACAATACAAAACTACACATTATAAGCACTTGGAATCTAATAATTTTGCTGCTTGAGTCAGAGGCATAAGAAAAGGACAGATTGCAAAGGGGTGTGAGACAATATTCTTTATTTTGGTAAATATAAATTAGCAGGGAATACATAAAACATGCTGTTTTTGAAAAGAGTATACCTTTAGGATATGGAGCCTTGCTGGAGGACATACACCACTTAGGGAAGGCTTGACTCCACTTGCTATTCTTTTGCTGCTTTCTGAATGTGAGTGCAATGTTATAAGCCATCTTCTTCGTTCTGATGCCAAGCCTTTCCAGCTGTTGTCATGTGTTGGTGTTCAGAGTAGCACTGGATGATCAAAGAAAGAGGGTCACTATAATGAGACTCCTGGAATTTTTGTTTCTTTTAAAAACACAGAAATATTATAAGTGTTTTCATTTTAATTCCAGGTATGGGGAAATGAGACTGCTTTGGAATGACCACAGCAGCTGACTATGATTTGCTTCGTGCTCTAGCAGAGGCATGATTTTGACAGCAGCTGATAGTTTCTGTGGTTGTATGACATTTGGAATTCTGGGAATTTTTCAGAGGATGTGAGAGCCAGAAGAGGCAGGGTGAGTGGTGATTGGTCATTCATAGGGGCTGGTTGCCATTTGTAGTAGTCATGCTCAAAGAAAACAAAAGGAAATAAATTAGATTCAGAGAATATCCTAATTCCTCTCTCCCCTCTATCCTTGTTTCTTTCCTATCTAGTATTAAGGGTAAAACTAAGGGGATAAAAGGTGGGAAAAAGAAGAACCCACAAAGTAGCAAAGACCAGCCATGGGTCACTCCAGGATGAAATATGGCCTTGCAGGCAACAGGGAGGAATGGTATCAATGAACAAAACCTTGAACAGCCTTGCAATAGCTTATTTATTGATTGCTACACAAAAGTTGTTTTTTGAGTAAATCAAGTTTCTCATACCAAAGGCCCTGATCTAATCTATATCCTTTGTGAATGAAAACATCACACCTCTGCAACTTCAGTCCTTATTGTGCAGTGTTTTCAGCACTCAATAATGTTAGATATTCCAGGTGTGCCAGGGCTGTCTTGTGACCAAAGTCCTTCAGAGATTGCACAGATCCTTTTAGAAGAACAACTCTCTGCATAACAGAAAAAAAATCATGGTTTTCTACAATGAGTTCCTCAAGGACAAAGTACTTCTAGAAAGCAACTACTCATTCTGATGCTAACCCTAGATACAGTGAAAAACAATTACTCATTCTCATGTTCATGCTGGATATAATGATTCTACCAGAAGTCCACTACACTATGTCTTCCCAACCATGATGGACTCTATCCCTTTGGAACTGCAAGCCAAAATAAACCCTCTCTCTCCTAAGTTACTTATGTAAGACATTTTATCATAGCACCAGAAAAGAAACTAATACACCATAGCATATGGTTGCTTGTCTAGCTCACCCATCAGATAAAAATTATTTTGGACAGGTTGTATTAATCCCTTACAGTGCTGTATTTTAATAGCTAGTAGAATTCCTAGATTCTGACAAGTCAGTAATAAGTAACTTAGTTGGACATTTTCAAGTGTACCTCACCAAGAAGCCAAAAATTATAATAACACTGTTTCTGGATAAATTTGAGCTCCTCTTTTACTATTAAGCTATTACAGTGGCTGTTCTTGGTTGTCAACTGGACTACATCTGGAATGAACTAAGAACTCAAACTACTGGGTATGTCCATGAGGGATTTTTCTTGATGGATAATTTAAGCTGGGAAGGCCACCCTCAAGATAACTCACAACTTCACATGGCAGCCTGTATAAAAGATGTGGAAGAAAGAGGATTTAGCTTTTTGCCTGCTAACCCTCATTCTTTCTGGCAACTTTATATATCTTGCTGCTGAGACATTCCTTCAGTGGCATTTGAGCCTACTTCTTAAGGATTCCAATGTATACTGAAGACCACCAAGCTCCACACAGGAGATTCTCAGACCTGTTGAGAAGCTAGCAAGTCCTTCATAGAGATCCAGGGTTGCAGCTATCCTGAGTCCTCACCTCTGTTGGGGTAAGCCTTTTGGTGATGCAGCTGCTTTGAGTCGCATCTGCTCCTGTGAGAACTCCCTCACCCATACTTCTCTCAGTAACCCCAGTAAAAGCTCAGTGGTTCACCAAGTTGGACTTTGATACAATAGTTATTTTCATCTGTTATGAGTCCTTATCTGGGGTGAGTGGACATATGTGCTGTGTCCACAGTAAATCTCTCACACAAAATGTGCAGAAGCTATAGGAAAGTAGTCCATATCTGGGACTGAGAATTTCACCCAAACTTTAATGGCTTCAGGGAGTGAGTGTCTTGTCATGTATGTGACACACAGACATTGCTTACACTAGGCACCTTCATTTAAACTCTTCACTTTTTTTTTTTTTTTTTACTACATGTCAAACTGCCTTTTTTGGATCTGCATGGCACTGTACCATTGGTATTATAAAATGAATAACATTTCTTACAAAGATTGGGCAGGATCTCTGGAGACCCATCACTATCTATGCCAAACAAATTCCAATTGATCTTACATGACTACGGAAAGAAAACAAACATTAGCTAAGTCTAATGAACTATTTTAGAAATTGCTTCCATCAATTGCTTTGACCAAAAAGCAATGTCAGTGTCACTATTGATTATATATGTATTGAACATCAGACCTAGCGGGGATCTTCTATCCTTTTACCTTGCTCTTTTCCTCATGTTGTCTGACTCTTCTCATAAGTTACATGGTTTTGGATCCCCCCAAATCTCTACATTTTAACATATCTAACTTATTTTTTTAAATTTATAACTTTATTTAGAAATATAATAAATTAATGTTTTAATATTTATTTATTACTTCAGGTTACATCTCCAGCACAGTGTACTCCTTCCACCCCTCCCAGCCCTACCCTCCCACCCTCTCCCCCCTATCCCTTCCATCCCACTCCTCTGGAGTGGAGTGTCCCTACATAAAACTCCCCCACCACAGTTCAGCAGTCATATGAGGGCTAAGAGCCTCCTCATACACTGGGAGCCTACAAGGCAGCACCACTAGGGCAAAGTGTCTCAATGACATGGAAAAAAATTCTATGTTCATGTTCCCTTTGGTGCATTGGTTGTAGTATAGTTATCTTGTACTATATGGCTAAAATCTGATTATAAGTGAATAGATGCCATGTGCATCCTTCTGAGTCTGGGTTAGCTCACTGAGGATGAGCTTCTCTAGTTCCATCTCTTTGACTGCAAATTGCATAATTTCATTGTTTCTGATAGCTGAGTAGTATTCCATTGTGTAGATGTACCCCAGTTTTTTTTAAGTCATTCCTCGGTTGAGGGACATCTGCGTTGTTTCCAGTTTCTAGCTATTACAAATAAGGCTGCTATGAACATAGATGAGGAAACTTCCTTGTGATTTGGTGAGGAATCATTTGGATGTATGCCCAGAAGTGGTATGGCTAGGTCCCAAGGCAGAGCTATTCCAAGTTTTCTAAGATATCGCCAGACTGACCTCCATAGTGGTTGCATAGCCTGCACTCCCACCAGCAATGGAGGAGGGTTCCCCTTTTTCCACAACCTCACCAGCATAAGTTCTACACTCTGTCTCTTGCTTCCTGCCGGCTGTAAGAAATGGTAAACCAACACCTCCATCTTCTCCTTCCTTTTGCCATGGAAGCATAAACATAACACAGATTGTCCCTGATAAAGGACTCACAAAACCAAAGATGAATTGAGGAGGAGTGGCTGCCTTGCCTCTGAAATGGCTCTCTGAAAAGCCTCTCAACTGAGGCCTGTCTGCATGGTGTTGGAGCATAAACAGAGTCAATCCTGGTATGGCTATGTTTACCCATGAGACAGTGTGTGTCCTTGCTGTAGTGCTGATTGCTTGCTCCCTGTGATGAGTTTGTAAGATATGCAACCAGTCAAAGCTATTCCAGAGTAGAGTATTTGTTATGGCAGCAGTTGTGTGGCTTCTGTTGAGTATGAAAAGACATCCAGCTGAGGCATTAGCTTTGATTTGATGGGAAAACTATAAAAAGGACAAAGTACTTAAAGGAGCATTGTTGACTCAGAGACAGTTGCAAGTCCATCCACCCAGTGGTGAAGACTCATAAAAGCTGCATCTCTAGAGCTCCCTGAACATTATGCAGGAATCTACACTGGACAATGTCTTCAGCTGGCCTATTGTCTGCTGTTAAGGTCTTGGAAAAGGGGCCTTATGGATCAGGTAATTTTCTGAGCTTCCCGGGCCTGGTAAGTGTCATGAGCTTGCTGAGCGTAGAACATTTTGCTTCCTTTCTGAAAAGCCTCAAATGTTTCAATGCAGAAGAAATAGTTACACAGTCAGCTAAATTATTATACAGTTAGTTAGGGGTCATGAGTATTCAGCCTTAAAAACATGCTGAAGGCCACAGAACTTCACACTTTTACATGTAGAACTATATCTTAGTTTATTTCAATAAAAATATATTTAAGAGGTGGTAATGGGTTAGGATATGCTTACATAATATAATGATTGTTGTGTGGAAAAGAGTACTTTTCTATACATTGAGGCCAGGAACTGGTTGGACTCCCTACCAGGCTGTCTGTATGGTGCCCCAGTGCCCTAAAGGTTTCTGCTGCTGTGTGACAGCCACTTGCTCACCACAGGTATAAATATCCTGGTACCTCGAAAAACCACAGAGGCAGATAACTAGCAGCACACTGATGGGCATTTACAGCTGTTTCTGCACGGCCACCCTCCCCTTCTAAAACTCTTTTAACAACCCTAAACAAAAAGGCAAAGGGAAACCCACCCTTGGTACCACACCTGTTGGGAAGTCTGGACGCCTTTGGTCTGAGTTGCAGCATCTGTGCAGTGCTCCTCCCAGGAGCTCTGCTTTCCCTGTGTACCTCAGAGTCGTGTTTTGAACCCAGCACTGACGTCTCCAATTTAGTAGTGGTAGTGATTATCTAGAGCCTTCATACCAACACCAAGCCCCTTTAAATCTGTTAACTGGACTCTCCTGTGTGTGTGTGTGTGTGTGTGTGTGTGTGTGTGTGTGTGTGTGTGTGT
>CAJQZJ010004752.1:12693914-12723786 GCA_907164525.1 Lophiomys imhausi
TGTGTGTGTGTGTGTGTGTGTGTGTGTGTGTGTGTGTGTGTGTGTGTACATAAGCAATGGAGCCTCTCTCAGCTCAGATAGGTTAACCAAGGGAGCTAAGGTGCCAGAAGATGAATGGTCACAAGAGTTACACTGAGCCAGTGGCTTCAGGATTCACTCTTTTGCATCAGTGAGGAATAAAGAATGCAAATAGATACAAGAGGGAAAAAAGCAAAAGTAGGTTTATTGTGGAAAATTAAGGAAGACCCACATGAGTGGGAAAAATCCGAGAGAGGAATACCACTGAGCATCATGGTGCAGATGGCCTTGTATAAAAATTATGCCAGGAATTGGACAAAGACTGGTTATCTTTAATAAGATTGATTAATTTTCTGAGGGTATTAAGGGATGAACCAATAGGAACTCAAATGCTCCACACATTTCTCTCATATCCTCTTGGCCCAAGTGCATAAATGATTGGGCACTGTTTATCCTTAGAGGAGAAATTACGCATCATGGTCATCCACCTCTATTCATTTTTGATATTGCCTTGATCTGTTAGTTATCAGCCTTGGCTAAGTCTATCAGCAGCTATTTAAGTTATGTTCTCTTTGTTCCAAGATTATGGGGCCAGCTTGTAGTTAGACCTATGGCTATGAGAAGTTAACTCATGCCTCAATATGCCATGTGTCGTAGTCACAAGTGTAGAAAACAAACCACTGAGTAGGCCAAATAGATTATATCAAATTATAGTCAAGAATTTTTCTCTAGGTTGTGGAACAATGTAGGGTTTTATTTTATTCACTTCAAAATACATTCAGCTCCTCTGTTACAAGCCTGTGTTTTCATGACTTAGTGCTGTGGTGGGGCACAATGTGACTGGGGCGTATGAAAGGAAACAGAACAAGAAAAGTTGGTAATAATGTATATATCATATCTTAAAATATGGATATAATATAAGTAAGTATAACTTCCAGAAGCACTTTTTTGGAGGCTTTCTCTTTCCATTCAAACCCCACTTCTAAAGTGTGCACAACTTTCTGAAACAGTGTCACTAGCTGGGATGAAGTGTTCAACATGTGAACCTGTGGAGGGCATTTTTCATGAAAATCAAAACATAGGTCAAAGATAAAGGTTTGGGAGGTGGAGGTTACACTTTTAAAACAGGGGGAAAGATATAAAAACTATGCAAATTATGCATATAAACAAGTGAAATAAATCTTAGAAGAAAAGATAAAAGCTCAGAAGTAAAGAGATAAGGACACATTGATTTAGAAAGAAGCCATTTAGTGATGATGTGAGAGCAGATGTCGCCTGATGGCTGAATGCCAATGCTAGGCTGTGCCTTGCAAGAGCCTGCAGGGTCCTGCATGAATTAGGCCATGGGCTCTAAGGGCTCTGGGAAGCAAACGTAAGCATTAATCATTATGTCTGTTTGCTTCTCAGAAAAAGATTTAGTTCTGCTTTGTTAAAGATGGAAAATATTTCTTAAAGTAATATTATGAGATAAAGAGTTCATCCTCATCCTAATTTCATATGAGGGAGAGGTCACTAAGTCCTCAAAAAAAAAAAAAAAATGCCAAGGGAGGATGCAAATAAATGTCAGTCTGCCTAGACTACAATTGTTTTCCTTCTCCTGTCCCCACCCTGGGGAGGAGTGAGCAAAGTGTGTAAAGTGAATCCTGAAGTAAAGGAAACTAGGGAAATATTTTGGGAGGGCATGTTGTGGAAGAGACAGGAAAGCAAACAGGGATAAGTTTTAATCTGGGGAGGAGGGCACCTCTATAAAGGCACTTGCTGCAAGCTTGGCAGCCTGACATAAGTCATTGGAGCACACATAAAGGTGGAAGGAGAACGCCAACTTCAAAAGAAAGTCCTCTGCCCTCCACCTTGCTGTGATAAAACACATGACAAAAACAAAAACAAACATGTTGAGAAGGAAAGGGTTTATTCAACTTACACTTCCATATTGTTGTCCATCATTGAAGGAAGTCAGAACACGAACTCAAACAGGACAGTAACCTGGTAGCAGGAGCTGATGCAGAGGCCATAGATGGGTGCTGATTACAGGCTTACTTCTGATGGCTTGCTCAGCCTATTTTCATGTAGAATCCAGAACCATCAGCCCAGAAGTGGCACCACCCACAACGGCCTGTGCTCTCCCCTTCCAATCACTAATTAAGAAAATGACCTACAGGCTTGCCCACAGTCTGATTTTTATGGAGGTATTTTATCTTTCTTTCTTTCTTTCCTTCCTTCCTTCCTTCCTTCCTTCCTTCCTTCCTTCCTTCCTTCCTTCCTTCCTTCCTTCTTTCTTTCTTTCTTTCTTTCCTTCTTTTTTTTATTAAAACATTTATTTATTAATTCAAGTTACTCCTCCATCAGAGCTCCCTCCCTCCACCCATCCCAACCCCAACCTCCCACTTTCTACCTCCTCTCCCACCTATCCTACTTCTCCAGTGTGGGGTGCCTCCATTTATCAGCCCCCCCCTCCTCAGTTCATAAGTCACATGAGAGCTAAAAGCTTCCTCTTGCACTGGGGGCCTACATGGCAGTTCCATGAGAGTGAAGTGTCCTGCTAACAGGTAACAAAGTCTATGTTCCTGTTCCTTTTGGTCTGTTGATTGTAGAATAGTTATTCTGTACTATATGGTTAAAATACAGTCATAATACATGCCATGTTTATCTTTCTGGCTCTGGGATAGCCCACTCAGGATGAGCTTTTCTAGTTCCAGCCATTTGGTTGCAAATTGCGTGATTTCCTTTTTTCTGACAGCTGAGTAGTATACCATTGTGTAAATGTACCACAGGTTTTTGTTTTTTAAATCCATTCTTCAGTTGAAGGACATCTGAGTTGTTTCCAGTATCTAGTTGGTAATAAAGCTGCTATAAACACAGTTGAGATGTCCTTGGGGTTTGGTGAGGAATCTTTTGGATATATGCCCAGGGGTTGTATGGCTGGGTCTTGAGGCAGAGCTATTCTAAATATTGTAAGATATAGCCAGACTGATTTCCATAATGGCTATACAAGTTCGCACTCCCACCAGCAATGGAGGAGTGTTCTCCTTTCGCCACAACCTGGCCAGAATGTGCTGTCATTTGAGTTACTGATCTTAGCGTTTCTCACAAGTGTGAGATGGAATCTCAGAGTCCGTCTTGAGTTGCATTTCTCTAATACTTAAGGATGTTGAACAGTTCTTCAAGTCTCTCTAGGCCATTAGAGATTCTTCTTTTGTGAATTCTAAGTTTAGCTCTGTACCCCACATTTTGATTGCATTATTTGGCTTCTTGGTGTTTAATTTCTTGAGTTCTTTGTAAATTACGAATATTAGCCCTCTGTCAGATGTGGGGTTGGTGAAGATCTTTTCCCAATCTGTAGGTTGCCATTTTGTTCGGATGACAATATCCTTTGCCTTCCAGAAGCTTTTCAGTTTCATGAGGTCCCATTTATTGATTGTTGGTCTCAGAACCTGAGCTATTGGTGTTCTGTTCAGAAAGTTATCACTTGTGCCGATGAGTTTGAAGCTTTTCCCACTTTTTCTTCTATTAGATTTAATGTGTCCGGTTTTATGTTTAAGTCTTCGATCCAGTTGGACTAAATTTTGTGCAAGGTGATGAATATTGATCTCTTTGCATTCTTCTTTTTTTAAATTTATTTCTTTATTGCTTCAGGTTACATCTCCATCACAGTGTCTTCTTTCCACCCTTCCAAGTCCCGCCCTCCACCCTCTACGCCCTAACCTTTCCATCCCACTCCTATGGAGTGGAGTGTCCCTACATAAAAGTCCCCCCCACCCAGTTCAGCATTTATATGAGGGCCAAGAGCCTCCTCATACAATGGGGGCCTACAAGGCAGTTCCACCAGGAAAAAGTGTCTCATTGACAGGGAGAGAAAACAAACAAACAAACAAAAGTCTATGTCCATGTTCCCTTTGGTGCATTGGTTGTAGTATACATATCCTGTATTATATAGCTAAAATCCGACTATAAGTGAATAGAAGTCATGTGCATCCTTCTGAGTCTGGGTTAGCTCACTCAGGATGAGCTTCTCTAGTACCATCTGTTTAGCTGCAAATTGCATAATTTCATTGTTGCTGATAGCTGAGTAGTATTCCATTGCATAGATGTATCACAGTTTTTTAATCCATTCTTCAGTTGAGGGACATCTGGGTTGTTTCCATTTCTATCTATTACAAATAAGGCTGCTATGAACATAGATGAGGAAACTTCCCTGTGATTTGGTGAGGAATCGTTTGGATGTATACCCAGAATTGGTATGGCTGGGTCCTGAGGCAGAGCTATTCCAAGTTTACTAAGATATCGCCAGACTGACCTCCATAGTGGTTGCACAAGCCTGCACTCCCACCAGCAATGGAGGAGGGTTCCCCTTTCTCCACACCCTCACCAGCATGTGCTGTTATATGAGCTTTTAATCTTAGCCATTCTCACAGGTGTGAAATGGAATCTTAGAGTCCTTGTGAGTTGCATTTCTCTGATGATTAAGGATGCTGAACATTTCTTTAAGTGTCTCTCAGCCTTTAGGAATTCCTCCTTTGTGAATTCTCTGTTTAGCTCTTCTCCCCATTTTTAAATTGGATTATTTGGTTTCTTGGCATTTAATTTCTTGGGTTCTTTGTAGATTTTGGATATTAGCCCTCTGTCAGATGTGAGGTTGGCGAAGATTTTTTTCCCAGTGTGTAGCCTGCTGTTTTGTTCAAATGACAGTGTCTTTTGCCTTACAGAAGCTTTTCAGTTTCATGAGGTCCCATTTATTGATTGTTGGTCTCAGGGCCTGAGCAGTTGGTTCAGAAAGTTGTCACCTGTGCCAATGATTTTGAGGGGTTTTCCCACTTTCTCTTCTAGTACATTTAGTATGATCTGGCTTATTTAAGGTCTTTGATCCACTTGGACTTAAGTTTTGTACAAGGTGATAAGTATGGGTCTAATTTCATTCTTTTACAAGTGGACATCCAGTTGGACCAGCACCATTTGTTGAAGATGCTGTTCTTTTTCCATCGTACGGTTTTGGCTTCTTTGTCAAAAATTAGGTGGCCATAGATGTGTGGGTTCATTTCTGGGTCTTAAATTCAATTCCATTGATCCACTGATCTGTTTCTATACCAGTACCATGCTGTTTTTACTACTATTGCTCTATGGTACAGCTTGAAATCTGGGATGGTGATACCTCCAGATTTTTTTTTTTTTTTGTACAGGATTGATTTAGCTATTCTAGGTTTTTTGTTGTTCTATATGAAATTGAGAATAGGTTTTTCCAGGTCTATAAAGAATTGTGTTGGTATTTTGATAGGAAGTGCATTGAATCTGTATATTGCTTTGGTAGGATGGCCATTTTTATTATGCTCCATGAACATAGGAGATCTTTCCATCTTCTAAAGGCCTCTTCAATTTCTTTCTTTAAGGGCTTGAAGTTCTTGTTGTACAGGTCCTTTACTTGCTTGGTTAGAGTTACACCCAGGTATTTTATACTGTTTGTGGCTATTGTGAAGGTAATTGTTTCCCTGATTTCTTTCTCAGCCCATTTATTTGTTGTATGAAGAAGGGCTTCTGATTTTTTTGAATTAATTTTGTATCCAGCCACCTTGCTGAAGGTGTTTATCAGCTGTAAGAGCTCTCTGGTGGAATTTTTGGGGTCACTTATATATACTATCATATCCTCTGCAAACAGGGATAATTTGACTTCTTCGTTTCCAATTTGTATTCCCTTGATCTCCTTTAGTTGTCTTATTGCTCTAGCAAGAACTTTAAGTACTATATTGAAGAGATATGGTGAAAGTGGGCATCCTTGTCTTGCCCCTGAGTTTAGAGGAAATGCTTCAAGTTTCTCTCCATTTACTTTGATGTTGGCCACTGGCTTGCTGTATACTGCCTTTATTATTTCTAGGTATGGTCCTTATATGCTCTTTCTCTCCAGAACTTTTACCATGAAGGGGTGTTGGATTTTGTCAAATGCTTTTTCTGCATCTAGCAAGATTATCATGTGTTTTTTTTTCATCTTGTTTATATGGTGAATTGCATTGATGGATTTTTGTATGCATTCCTGGGATGAAGCCTACTTGATCAGGGTGTATGATACTTTTGATGTGTTCTTGGATTCGGTTTGCCAGTATTTATTAAGTATTTTTGCACCTATGTTCATGAGGGAGATTGGTCGGAAGTTCTCTTTGTTTGTTGGGTCTTTGTGTGGTTTAGGAATCAGGGTGACTGTGGCCTCATAGAATGAGTTTGACAGTACTCTGATTCTATTTCATGAAAGAGTATGAAGCGTATTAGCTCTTCTTGGAAGGTGTGGTAGAATTCTGCTGAGACCATCTGGCCCTGGCTCTTTTTGGTTGGGAGATTTTTAATGACTGTTGCTATTTCCCTATGGGTTTTAATCTGTTAACCTGATCTTGATTTAGCTTTGGTAGGTGAATCTATCAAGAAAATTGTCAATTTCACTTAAGTTTTCAGATTTGGTGGAGTATACATATTTAAAGTAGGACCTAAATATTCTACGGATTTCCTCAATGTCTGTTGTCATTTCTCCCTTTTCATTTCTGATTTTGTTGATTTGGGTTTTTTTCCCTCTGTCTTTTAGTTAATTTGGCTAAGGGTTTGTCTATTTTGTTGATTTTCTTGAAGAACCAACTCTTGCTTTCATTGATTCTTTGTATCATTCTTTTTGTTTCTTAGTTGTTGATTTCAGCCCTAAGTTTGATGATTTCCTCCCTTCTGCTCCTCTTGGGAGTGTTTACTTCTTTTTTTTTCCCCAATTCATCCAGTTTACCTGTTAATTCCCTAATATGAGCTTTCACAATTTTCTTTTTGAAGGCACATATTGCTATGAACTTTCCTTGTAGCACAGCTTTCATTGTGTCCCATAGGTTTGGGTATGTTGTGCCTTCATTTTCATTGGATTTTAAGAAGTCTTTGATTTCCTTCTTTATTTCTTCCCTGAGTTTCAATTTCCATGTGTGTATAGGCTTTCTGTTGATTCTGTTGCTGTTGAAGTCCAGCTTTTTTCCATGGTGGTCTGATAAGATACAAGGGGTTATTTCAATTTTCTTTTATCTGTTGAGGCTATCTTTGTGTCTGACTATATGGTCGATTTTGGAGAAGGTTCCGTGCAGTGCTGATAAGAAGGTGTATTCTTTTGTGTTTGGGTGAAGCATTCTGTAGATATATGTTAGGTCCATTTGGTTCTTGAACTCTGTTAGACTCATTAGTTCTCTGGCTTCTGTCTTGATGATCTGATTGTAATTTGTGGGGATCAATGTGCGATTTAAGTTTTAGAAGAGTTTCTTTTACAAATGTAGGTGCCTTTGTATTTGGGGCATAGATGTTCAATATTGAGATGTCCTCTTAATGAATATTTCCTTTAACGAGTATGTAATGCCGTTCTCTTTTTTTTATTAACTTCAGTTGGAAGTCTATTTTGTTTTATATTAGGATGGCTATTCCAGCTTGCTTCCTGGGTCCATTTTCTTTGAAAACCTTCTCCCAGCCCTTTACTCTGAGGTAGTGTCTGTCTTTGTTAGTGAGATGTGTTTCTTGTATGCAGCAAAAAGGTTGGGCCTTGTTTATGGATCCAATCCATAAGTCTGTGTCTTTTTATTGGGGAGTTGAGTCCATCGATGTTGAGTACATGATGTTGAGTCCATTAATATTAGTGACCAAAGGTTGTTATTTCCCATTATTTTGGTATAGGTGGTGGTCCTGTGTTTCTTTGGTTTAGTTGCCATGGAGTTTTCCATTTCCTCTGTTTTCTTGGGTGTAGTTATCTTCTCTGAGTTGGAATTTTCCTTCTAGGATCTTCTGTAGGGCTGGATTTTTGGGTAGATATTTTTTAAATTTGATTTTGTCATGCAATATCTTGTTTTCTCCTTCTATGTTGATAGAGCATTTTGCTGGGAATAGTAGTCTGGCTGGGCACCTATGTTCTCTCAGGGCTTGTAGGACATCTGTCCAGGCCCTTCTAGCTTTTAGAGTTTCTGAGGAGAAGTCAGGTGTAATTCTGATGGGTCTGCCATTATATGTTACTTGACCTTTTTCTCTTACAGCTTTTAATATTCTTTCTTTGTTCTGTACATTTGGAGTTTCAATTATTATGTGGTGAGAGGAGTTCCTTTTCTGATCTAATCTGTTTGGTGTACTGTAAGCCTCTTGGAATTTTATTGGCATCTCTTTCTTTAGGTTTGGGAAGTTTTCTTCTATGATTTTATTGAAGATGTTTCCTGGACCTTGGAGTCAGGAGTCTTCTCTTTCCTCTATGTCTATAATTCTTAGGTTCCATCTTTTCACTGAGTCCTTGATTTCATGGATGTTATGGGTGAGAACTTTTTTTAGCTTTCTCATTTTCTTTGGATGTTGTACTGATTTCTTCCATCGAATCTTCCATGCCTGAGATCCTGCCTTCCATCTTGTATCCTATTTTTGATACTCATGTCTGTAGTTACTGTTCTCTTCCCTTGATTCTCCACTTCCACTCTTAACTCTGACTGTGTCTTCTTTATTGCTTCCATTTCCATTTTTATGTCTTGAAAGATTTTATTCATTTTATACATTGCCTGCTCCAA
Source organism: Lophiomys imhausi (assembly GCA_907164525.1). NCBI lineage: Eukaryota > Metazoa > Chordata > Mammalia > Rodentia > Muridae > Lophiomys > Lophiomys imhausi. Next base: position 12,702,470 of record CAJQZJ010004752.1, read on the forward strand.
TTTGCTTGTCTTTGCCTGGAAATCTTTTATATCTTTTAAATCTTTCATTGCCTTTTCTCTTTCCTGTTCAAGTTGAGCCACTTTGACTTGGAGCTCTCTAATGGTATTATCCATTGCTTTCACTTGTAAAAGTGTGGACTCTATAAATCCTTCATAGATTTAAATTCTTCTTGAAAGTACTTTATTACTTTCCATAATGTAGAATTGTCTTCATTTTCATGTGTTTCAGCTGTGGTGAAGTGGTCAGAGCTTGCCGTACTGTCATAGTTGCATTTTGTTGGGGTCATAATTTCCCTGACTTTTGTTCGTTCTGTTTTTCCACTGTCCTTTTGCAATTTGGTTGTTCTTAGCTGTTTGTTCCTTTTGCCTTCTTGGTGCCAAAGGGGATGCTTTGGTGTAGCAGTCCTATCGCTTGGTGATCTGTCACTTTCCACTGGCTGGATGGGGCCTTGTGTGCAGGTTCTAAGTGTGTCTCCCAGGGCTCACCCCTTCCTTTTTAGTCCCAATTGGGGACTCAGGTGAGGGGTTGTGATGGGATGTGTTCCTGTAGGTTCCTGGGATCCAACTGGTCTTCCTTTAGATGACAGTGCAGGTTGGTAGGCCATAGACTGTTGGGGAGGGTGTTGTAGCTCCCCTGCAGCTTATGTGTCGGGATTGTGTTTGTGGTCCTCCCCAGCTGCTCTAAGGGGGTTCTCAGGGTTAGTATGCATCTAATAGCCAGAAGCACTATGAGCTGGTGCAGCCTACTCCCAGGCAACGAGGAATGGCCCAGGATTTTTTCACTGCTCCCAAGTCAGAGATCTGTATGTTGCACACTGAGTATTCAGCCTGCAGCACCTCTGCTGGTATGTTCCTGTGTGTCCAGGCACAGATTCTGTGGACTCTGGAGGTCCCAGGTTTGGGGGTTGAGACTGCCTGCTGGAGTCTTAATAGGACCTGACTCCATGCCCTTAAGGTGAGTCACTCAGCAGTGTCCCCCAGGCCAAAACCTCCCTGTTCCAGGGGTGGAACTATATATGCTTAAGCTCTGGTTTCCTGCCAGAAGTGCCAGTACTAGCCAAACAGTCTGACATTAACCCCACAATTTGCCCAGGGCTTGGACCCTGTGGAGAACAAATCTGCCTTCCAACCTGGCCACCTGCCTTTCTGCCACTCTCACAGCTCCACCTATGTCTGTAAGGAGCTGGCTTTGGATACAGGCAAGTGGGGCCACTGTCTTCCAAGCTCCAGTACATTGCAGTGGAGCTGAAATGTTACCTCCTGCCAGAAGTGTGTCGCACTGCTCAGTCCAGCTGCAGTGTTTTTCCCAGTGGCACAGACAACAGGACTGTCTGCATTCTTCTACATGTTGACACCCAGTTAGACCAGCACCATTTTTTGAAGACGCTTTCCTTTTTCCATTGTACGGTTTTGGCTTCTTTGTCAAAAATTAAGTGACCATAGGTGTGTGGGTTTATTTCTGGGTCTTCAATTCGATTCCATTGGTCCACTGGTCTGTTTCTATACCAGTACCATGCTGTTTTTATTACTATTGCTCTATAGCATAGCTTCAAATCAGGATGGTGATACCTCCAGATCTTCTTTTATTGTACAGGATTGATTTAGCTATTCTGGGTTTTTTGTTTTTCCATATGAAGTTGAGGATTGTTCTTTCAAGATCTGTAAAGAGTTGTGTTGGTATTTTGATTTATCAATTGAGGTTCCCTCTTCTCAAATTTCTTTAGTTTGTGTGAAGTTGACATACAACTATCCAGCACAACTAGGGATAAACACACATTTTAAAAAGAAGGAACAATTTCAAGGAGCAATGGAAGTAATAGATGATGACTTCTATCTGTGCCTGAGTTCTATGTTGTAGTATACACTCATCAGAAATGGGATAGATCAAGACTTGAAAAGATGGCTCACAGTCAAGAGCACTGGCTGCTCTCCTAGAGGACCAGAATTCAGGCCCCAGCAACCATGTAAGATAGCTCACAACCTCCTAGGAATCCAGGATCAACAGATCCAGCACCCTTTTCTGGACTCCAAGGCATCTGGACTCATACTTGCATGTACCAACATAGTGGGTTAATTACAAAACTGGCATTGAATATTGTGGGTGAATACTCCAACATTTCTCCTCGTATCTTGATAGTGTCAGCTTAAATTTATGTTTCTCAAACTAGTGTGGAGAGAAAGGATATATTAATAATATTCCATTCTTTTTTAAAATCTAGAGTTGTGTGAATAGTAATCATAGTTTCCTATCATTTTAAATTAAAAATATATTTACATAATTTCTGTCTTTTTCCCTCCCTCAAGTCCATCCCACTTGCCCCCCTTCCTTGCTACCTCTTGAAATTATGGCCTCTTTTTCTTTAATAGTTATTGTACACATATGCAGATAGAGACACACACAACTCTCTCACAGATACTATGTGTGTGTGTGTGTGTATATATATACATACATGCCTAAATATATAAGTACAACCTGCTTAGTCCGGTTAGGAAGGAGTAATTTTCTTTTCCTTGTTCACTTCCTCTTTACTTTATGAGAGAAATATGTGCTCTAGATTTTATTTACCATTAAAATTTTCTCTTTCAATGTTGATGAACTGCAAATCCTCCTAACCAAACTCTTGGCTCAAAGAATTTCAATGGAAGTTAGAACAGAACCAGGTATCTTGAACACATAAAAGTATGATATCTCTAATATTTTATCACATTAAATTGATCATTGAAAATATTCTTGGGGAATACTATAATTTAATGAACACACACACACACACACACAAACACATATATATATATAATTAGTTCCTATAATTATCATAAAAATTCATAGAAGTTGTTACTTGTTAGTGGGACCCTTTCCACTAGTGGAGCTGCCATGTAGACCTCCAGGGCAAGAGGAAGCTCTGAGCCCTCATATGACTGCTGAACTGAAGGGGACTGATATGTGGGGCACCCCACATCGGAGGAGTTGGATAGGTGGGGGAAGAGGGAGAGGGTGGGAGGGTGAGAGGGTAGGTCCCAGAGTGCTGGAGGGAGGGGACTATGATGGAGATGTAAATTGAAGTAATAAATAAACAGTTAAAAAATTCTTACAATAAGTACTTGATTTACAATGAAAGGAAACTCTTATAATTCAATTTTGATCTATGAAAGAATATATACAGAGAATATTCTTTTTTAAAATGTTCAATATGTGAGGTGTGTCTAGTTTGTCCTACACTTTTCTTTAAAAAATTTTGTTTAATGCTCTTTTACCTTTTAAATATTTAATGTATTACCAATACAGTAGAGTTTGAAACTCACAGCCATTTCCTGGGGTCCCCAAAAGTAAGTATTATTATATGTATAAGTGTAGTTAGAAATACATTCTTTCAAGTTATGAAACAATCATATATACATTTATATATACATATACATATATATATTTAAAATGTAGGCAAGACAGTTGAGTGTGATAAAGCTGCAATGCAGAAACCCAGTTTATTTTTATCAATAAGCATTATTTCCACTGGAGGGTGCAATTTGCCAGTATATCAACATTTCCATAGTTCCTGTAATGAGTAGGCTTAATAAATAATATCAGAGAAATGATTATTTTCAATAAATAAATAAAGAATACCACACAGATTCACATATCTTTAAATAAATTAAAATTTGCCACTTGGAAGTTAGGCTTTATTATACAAAAATACTTAAGATTTAATTAGTACAAAATGATTTATAAACTAAATGCAATTTTTGTTATTTTATTATTTTTGAATGCCATGTTTAGAAATTTCAGTGTTCATACTATAAAACACATACTAAATATTTATGATGATGGTATACTCTTACCTATAGTACTATGATGTTTTGATAATTTCTGTCTTTAGTGGTCTAGGGATATTTTTAAAATTCTGTGTTTTATATATATATATATATATATATATTTCATTTTATTACACCAAAAATATGTAGTCCAATGTGAAATTAATAAGCATAAACCTAGTCAACAGACCTAATTGAAATTTTTACTTTTATTACATACCTCATAGTGTATTGAGAGTATTAGATACATAAACTATGAATTTTGCTAATAGTATTTATTGAGCACTGACTATTGGCAATTATATGCTTCTTTCCAGTTATTTACTTAATCCTCACCATAATCTTATGGAGAAGGTGCCATATTCTCCATCTCATAGATGGATAATAAAAAATGCAAATGACTTTCCAAGTCCGTATAAATGGCACCTGGGCTCAATGTAGGTAGCCTAGCCCAGGGTCCAGAGTTCATAAGTATTTTGACAATTGTGTCAAACATTGATGTCCACCATTACTATTCAACTGGTAATTATAATGTTTATTTTAGATATAGAAAATAGAAACTTTCAATTCTGGATTAGTCGTTTAGTCTCCTAATGATAACCTTTTAAGTAACTTGTGGTTACATGTGTGTGTCAGTGTGTGTGTGTGTGTGTGTGTGTGTGTGTGTGTGTGTGTGTGTGTTTTCTACTTGACCTAAGCCCATAAAACCCCTGTAATTATGATTTAGGGAAGTCATCTTGTGGCAGATTATTATTATCCCATAATTTTTCTTTGATTACTTCCCAGTAATGGAGAAGTAGTATTTAAAAAAAATCTTATATGCAACAACACAATTTCCATATTAAACAACACTGCAATATAATGCTTTGGTGTAACTTTAAACAGAAGGAATAATTAAGGAAATTTCAGGTTACAAAACCCTTTCACTAAGAACAAACATTTGAAATCTCTTTTCCTGTGTGGGTCACTATGAAACAGGTGTTCTTTGACTAATTTCAATTGCATTAATGGTCGATGAGATTAAAACCAAAACCCCAGCTTTCAAGGTCACTGTCTCAAAGGCATAACATGTGTTGGCTTCTTTTGGAGTGCAAAGGTGGCTCTTGCTACTTCACACAGAAAGGTGAGCTCACACGCCTACTAGAAATAGTTGGCTTTAGATTCTCTTGGCTTACACTCCACCCTTCTGACTCTGAACACCAGTATTATCACAGCAGCCTGTCATAAAGAGTGGAAGAGAATTCCACCATCTCAGTTGTGCATTACCACATAATGAAGCTGGCAGAAAAATGTCCACGGTGAGTGTCTTGTGGGAGTTCAGGGAAATCTCCTTAAAAGAAAAGTTTGTGCCCCTTTGGTGCTTCTTCAAATCATCCTTTGTTACTGCCTTCCTCAAGGGCATGGAGAGCAGCTGGGGCTTTACAGTCATTTTGGTGGTAGCACAGGAGGACCGAATGACAAAGCAAGATGGGAAAAGAGTTCTCTCACCCTTAATCATCTATCAAAAGGGTTTTCTTTTGCTGGATTTTGTGGTTTGGGTTTTTTGTTTTGTTTTGTTTTTGTTAGTTTGTTTTGTTTGGAGGCATTGTTACTTTTTATTTTTCTGTTATGTGCAACTGTATCTAATTGTCAACAGGTTCTGAAAAGGTTTCAGAGCCTAATTTCTCTTGATTTAACTTCAACAACACCCTAGTATATCCTTTCCTCAGTAGATGTGTTTCTCCCACAAGATCATAAAATATCTTTGTTTTAATATTTTAAAATAAATATTGTGCTTTCACATTTTATACAATAATTTCTTTAAAGACTATTTGCATCTATAGTTCAAAATTAATTTTAAAAGTTTTTCTATAAGAAATGATAACCTTTGTAGTGTGACCTACTATCAAGCATCAATTAACATACTTTAATTCAGGTGAGATTATATTTCTTCTTTTGTCAACAGGAAACTGCAATTTTGGATGAGATTTTTTTGTTTGTTTTTCCTTGTTTTTTGCCCATCCCCAAATCCATATGGTGAGATTTTAGCCACCAATGGGATATTATTGGGAGATGGGATTTGTGGAAGGTAAAATAATTTTAGATAAGGACATGACTATGACAATTTTATGATAAGATTAGTGCCCTTATAAAATCAAGGTATGGTGCTATGTGCCTATAATCTAAACACTTCTCAAACTAAGGAAGAGTGATTGCCCTGCATTTCCGGCTAGACTGGATTACAGAGTTGATGCACAGTTCACCCACCTGTACAGATCTGAGGACCTGAAAAAATGGATGGACAGTCTAATGCTGTAGACAACCTTGCTTCAGTTTCACCTTCATACACAAATGTAACAAAGAAAGCAATGATCCAAGGAAGGCTGTTTGAGTTCAGAAAAACATGATCCATGATCAGAAAAGTATAAAAATAAACATCGGCCAGCAAATAGTAAATATTAAAAGAGCAGCCCTTTCCCAGGACTTTTCTCAAGACAGACCAATTTAAACACAATTGCCTGGCATGCACTATAGATTATGTCTAGGAAAGCGTGAAAGCAAGACAGACCATGTCCAGATTCAGGGTACAATGACCAGACTGGGTTCTATAGTTATGACCTGAGGTCCAGCAAGAATAAACATGTATTATAAATTGAATGTAAATGTTTGGCATAGGAGGCATGAAATCACATCCAAGAACAATCCAGGTAACAAAATGCACCTGGGGCTAAAGGCTGTCTTTATTTTCCTGGGGCCTCTCTCTCAGTTCACCATGTGCCATTCTTCCAACTGTGTTCTGACATACAGTAAGTTTCACTATAACCTAGGCTACACTATTTAAAAACACCCACAAACATATAACAGCAATAGCAACAACAACAACAAAATTATCACCTAAGGGGCATACCTCATCAAGAACCTTGCCACTCTGGCAACTTACTCATGAACTTTCAGTCTCCAGACCTGTGAGAAATAAGTGTATGCTCTCTTACCAATCCAGATTGACCGAGGTGGCCACTGTGATGTTCTTCTTCAAGTCAACCACATTATAATGTATTTTAGGAGATCTGCAGAAGACGATAAAAGGGACAATGCTTGTGTACTGTTGCCAAGTAAATATTTGTGCTATGAATAGAATCTTCTTCCCACTATAGACAGTAAATACGATGAAGTATGAAATATGATATTATCAAGAATTTAGAGCTGATTCTCGTTAGAACAGATTTGATAGATTCTTCATAAAAGTTTTTGAGCATTTCAGGAATTATCTAAAATATTAAGTAATTACATGAAATTCCTACTTCATTATTTTTAAATCAGAAAATCCACTAAAACTATTCTAATAGTTGTTTTAGTCTTTTAAAATTGTGAGAAAGGATTTTGACACAAATATTCTTCACTAAACTTTAAGGAAAAATTTAAGTAAAATAATTTTAGTCTATCTGTTTTAATTTATCAATTTCAGTATTTAACTTAATTAGTGGCTTCAATGAGATTAAAGGAGGTCACTTCACCTCCATCCTAAAAGGTAAGTAACTAAGATTCAGGATTTTTCTGAAATACTATTTCTTAAATTTAGCATCACACAAATATGATCTCCCCAACTTCTATGAACTAGTAACTACAAAATGAATATTATGTCTGATTGACAGGTGCAACTGTGCTGAAAACATCCAGATATTTCGCAGATCTAGAGCTAATTCACTGAGTAGAATCAATATTTATTGGCACAGGGTAACACAGCTGTAGTATATGAGCAATGAAAATATCTTGCCACAAAGCTTAAGAATTCCTACTGTTCATCAATCAAGAAAATTCTGATAGTACCTGTCTCATCTCAAAAGAAAGAAAAATCTGTGGCTCTCTTTTTTATCTCTGACACCCTCTCTCACTTTTCCCTTACTCCAGGTGAGCAGCCCACTTATGATCATGCCCTCCAGACCAAGAGAAGAGAAAGTCCCTACTCATCTCTTCTGCCCTCAAGTCCCATCTTCATGGTCCCTCTTCAAAATGGCCTAAAGCAACAAAAGAGAATCTTCAGATCCAGAAAATGAGAGAGCAAAGAAGCCTTCAAAGCACTTAACCAGAAATGAAAAATGAAGGCACAAAATGCATGAATGAAATGAAGTTATGGAAGATGAGTTATCTCTGCTCAGTTTTCCTGTTTATCAACAGCCTGATTCTCATAACTAATGAATCCCATGTCACCTAAAATACAAGACCTGAATAAATTACAAAGACCCATGGGGAGCCTAGCTCCAGCACAGCAGCATCTGCCACTGTATGGCTTGAATAAGAAAACAATTTTAGGTAAAAATTATAAAAGTCAGGATGAGGAAGGGAGTGGCTCAGAGTATTTTATATAGAAGCAGAATATGACACAAATAACAAGAGGATGTGGGAATGACATTCAACATGTCCTCAGGCATGACACCCTACAGAACATTTAAAAAACATGTACAACTAACAAAATGCACCATGACAAATACATTCATGAAAAACGAGGAATGCTTTATTTAGTGTATTGTATTTCCTGAATGATAGCACAAAGGATAACTTTAAAAACTAAACTTCATGAGGCTGGTGATACAGCTCAATGGCAGAGTTTAAATAAATATATAAATATATTTTCAGTAAGTATTCTTAAGACTCTATGTCAGATGAGACAACATTTACTCAATGCACATTGAACAGGACTATCTCATCTCCATCTTGGTTTTGGTACTTTTCAAGAACCACATTTAACCTTTGAAAATCACAGCTGTCGTTTGTCTGCTGCCAAACTCCTCTTAGATGGCATTCCTTGGTCCTTTGCCAGGAGAGTAAGCATGGGGCTAGATTCCAAGGAAACTGGAATCAAAGCAAGATGGATCACAAAGTTAGACAGAGTATAATATTAAAGCCTTCTACCAATATTTAACAGCCTAGAAAGGACTTTGGGAACTAGTTAAAACCTGCTGTTGCACTGGCATAGTTTCATGGAGAAAGTACTGATCCAGAGTAAGTTGTTAGAGGGAAGCAATATCATTAACATCTAGATTAAAGAATTGACTAAAAGCCTAGGTAAAGTGTTGAGTACACCACAAGATCATAGTGCCCACATGGGGAATGATAATTTGCTGTTTTCAGTTGGGAACATGTTACACATTGGAAAGAATCTCTTTTGTAGGTCAAAGATGATAGTAGTAGGTGCTAGTGTGGGCCCATCCCAAAGTTGATCTTCTTCTATCCAGTCACTAGGACCTAAGATTATGCAACCTTTGTGGCAAAATATTCTTTAGAGACTTTGGGTTATCGGGGTGAATCCAGGGAAATCACAGTAACCTTTATAGGAGTGATTCAGGAGGATCAGAATCAAGGGGAGCCTGGCAATAAAACAAAAAGTCTTTTTTGGGGACCCTGGGTCTAGGAATCCAACCTGCCTAGTTGATGATGCCAATACATTAGTATATTTACCCTAGAGACTTGAAGGAATATAGTCCAATCAACATTTTCATTTCAGTGCATCAGGGCATTTCCTGAGTGTAACTACCAGATGTACATGGGAATATTTTTTAAATCGTTTTAAGCCACTAATTATAATAGCTTGTAACAGCAGCAACAAGAAATGAACATGTATAGGAACTGCTGAGCTAATGGAGAAGGCATTAGAGATTGAGCCCAGTGCTTGCCAGGGAAGTGCTACACACTCAACTTTATCTACAGCTTCTCCTTCTCTTTATCCTCATCGATTTCCTCTGCCTTTCTGCTATCTATTTTAAGGCAGAGTCTTGTTAATTTGCCCAGTCTTTTTCTCCTTCCCCTCCCCTTCCTCCTACTTTTTACTATTTAATCGAATACAGAGTCCTGTCAAGTTGCCCAGTCTGCCCTTGAATTGTATCTGTAGCCAAGGAAGTTTGAACTTGCTATCATTCTGCCTCAGCAGCTGAAACACCAGAAAGCCCAAACCCTCCATGGCTGATGACTCCTGGAAATTAAAACCCTGGAGCTCTCTATGCAGCTTTCAGGCAGTCCCACAATAGAACATCTCTCTCACTACAGTTTGACCTATCAGCATCTCCACCCCTAGCAAAAGTTTACTTCTTTTTATACTGTTGGTAGGAGCTCTCAAGAATCTTCCAGGCTTCTATTTTTCTTGGCTGACGAGCCTGCTCCTCCTACTTCCTGGGGCAAATATTTCAAGTTGGAGAAAATAATGCAATTCATAGGTACCCAATTGGCCAGCATAAGGGAGAGAGATACAGTAGGAAAATATGAACACAGCTATGAGAGTCAGCATTGCAGCCAGAAGATAGGTACACCACTGATTGTATCAACTGAGTGCATGTGTGTGTGTTTAAAGATATGATATCATATTTGTTTTTCATAGGTTTTTATTTTTGAAATTATAATTTAATTACATACCCTTCTTTCTTCCCATTACTTGATTTAACCCCTCATATGTACACCTCTTTTTTCTCTCTCAAAATCACAGCCTGTTTTTAAAAAATTGTTGATATAGGTGTGTGCATATATATATATATATATGTATATTTAAAACTAAATACATAAATACATCCAGATCAGTCCATATAATGTTACCTGTATGTATGCAATCTCAGAGCTGACCACATGCTATTACATAGCCAACTGGGGTGTTTTACCCTAGAGAAATCCATTTCTCCTGCTTGCAGCATTCCTCAGTTACCAGTAGCCCTTTGATACAGCCCTCTTCAACAAATAAAACTCAGTCTCCTCCTAATACTAATAAGAAGAATAGAAAAAAGAAAATGATGTTCACTTTTAGAGAATCACTTGTAAACCCCACTGTGCTTTCTCTTCTTTCTTATATCACTTTCTCCAGGGAATACAACTTGTCATCATGAAGACACTCAGGGAACACTGGACTAACCCATACTATGATAAGTGAAGGCTGTCCCAGTGAACTTGAAAAGGACTCCTCAGGTTCCGGACTGAGACTTCTTCCCTTGTTGGCTACCTCTTGAGGGAAACTGGTCTATACGCAGCTATTTCTCTTTTGGTGATGATATAATGATGCAAAATAATAAATATTTGGTATTTTCAAGTTGCTATGTGTGTTGTGAAATTTTTTATACCACAAACAATAAGTGTTATACTTGTCAATGGTCACCTTCAAGTATCTACTGCTGATGAGGTACTGAAGACAAAGTGACTTGTCCAGTTCTTGGTCCTTTCCTGTCATCAGCCAATTCAATAGCAGTACAGTAGTTGTAAGCATGGAGAAGCCATGAGGGTAGAAATGAAAGTTATTTACAGTCACTGGAATATGAGTTCTCATCTCCCAAACCCAGTTGAGCTACTGCTGGTCCTAGGTGTCCAACTTCACATTCTATGAGAAAACTAATCAAGACTATTGGCAGCTGATAGCTGTGTTCAACTCTTCCTTCTGTGGTACAGAACTAGGCATCTGTTTTAGAAATCTAATAGTTTCCTGTTTTATGTGCCTGAGCTTGTTTTGATGTGACAGAAGGAAGAAAGACTCACTGAAGCTGCATCTGAGGAACCAACTTAGCTGTAATTAACACACACTCTTCCAAAACACAGTGTATATTCTAAATAAATAATAATGCGCACAACTGTGTCACTATTAGGGACATATATGAGAACCAAAGACTGGAAGTAGGGTCCTCACTACTAGCCTGTCATGGATCTGGGGAGGAGGGATTAACCTTTCTGCCCCCACATTTCTGGCACCAAGGGTTCTGATTTGAGGACCTTGTTTTAAAGAGAGAATTCTTCCGCTCAGGTATCCATAATTAAGCTACAGCAACCAACTGAGCAATTTGAAATTTCTAAGTGACAAACTACAAAGGAGAAAAGTCAACATCCCAAAAGAATAATGTAACCACCATGGAAAGGTATGACCATAGTTGCTTGAAAAATGTCCATATACAGTGGCTTGTATCATGCAGCTTTGTAATCCTGGGGATATCTTTCAAAAGAGTTCATGCCTACACTGATAGATGACAGACACATGTTCCAGTTATCCATGTGATAGTGGATGGGCTGCCAAATACCAGTCACATGAGCAAGATTATGCTAGTTTGACAGTGACCAGATAATCACCCACTGGGTGCCTTGGAGGCTTGAGCCACTCAAATCAGCTGGGGTGGTTTAAAACACTGAAATCTTAAATGATTGTTGTGAGTGCCTAAGTTTCAGAGAGACTTATAAAAGAGAGTGAATAAGAAGCAACTAGGAAATGAAGAGTTTCTGAAGCCAGCATCCTATGACCACTTTTTCTCAAATTACTATAATCCAAGAATCATTTCAAAGAAAGTGGAAATATAGTAACAGTTACAAGGAATGTAATTCAAATTCAGTAGTCTGCTTCTGATCATCTACTGTGTCTGTCCATAATCTCTTATTGTCTACTATCGTTTGTGACTTCTAGATATTGTTTTCTCCTACTAAGTCATTCCTTGATTCAGTGTCTTTTATTCAACATTTGTAGTGTAAATATTTATGATGTACCTTCTTTGCTACAGACTCACATTGGACACTGAGAATAAGCAAATTGTTCAATTCAACTATCACATACGCGTCAAACATACCTCTAGATGCTAGAGATCTAACTTCTAGAAAACAGAATTAAAAAAAAATATTAGGCGCAATTGACATCATTCTGAGCACTGACAGTATATTGAGGAAGAAATGAATGGATGCAAAATATACTCTCTCTCTCACACACACACACACATGAGAGAGAGAGAGAGAGAGAGAGAGAGAGAGAGAGAGAAGAGGTGGTGCCTTTGTTTAACCCCTCTTTCCTCCTTTTGCCTGAACTAAACCCATGTGCTGGCTATCTCCCAAGTATCTGTTTAGGAGCCATGGTTCACTTTATACTGGGATACTCATTCGAGAAATGTAGGGGGTTACATAAATTAGATTTAGAAAATATATAGGGGTTTCTGATACTGTCTCTTAATTCGGGGCTTGAAGAGCATTATCAGCATGTGGACTAAAAACAGGAAACAAACAGGAGACTTAATAGACTGAAAAACAAGGTTGAAGTCAGGAAAAACAGGAAAGACTCAATAGACTGAAAAACAAGGTTGAAGTCAGGAAAACAGGAAAGACTCAATAGACTTGAAGAAACAAAGTATCTGGCCTGACATTGTTTTCAGCTGCTAAGTGGGCGCAGCCCAAATTAAGCTGAAACAGAGTTCCTTCTATTTAAGGACAGTGCATGGAGCCCAGAAGAAGAAGAGGCCCCTGATGCTAAAGAGCTCCAAGAGTCCTGCTGAAAAAAGGGCTGGCCATTGATGGCCAGCTCTCTCCCTGAAGCAGAAAGAAGCCGGTGAGCAAAGAAAGCCTGAGCAAGACACCAAAAGGCCAAGGACTGGACCCTGTGGCTCAGCTTTTACCTGGAGGGGTTTGATCTGTCCGATCAGTGGCCTAGGGGAAACTGTGCCTGGCTTTAAGGACTGAGATAGAGCAGCTGAGTTCCTGACTCAAAAGAAGTAAGTTGGCCTGCAGACGGCTGGGGTCTCCCACAGAGAAGAAAGCATGAAGCCTTATTTAAGGTGAGACTGCAATAACCAACTTACCCTGACAAACCTACATCTGAGAGATCCAGAAAAAGGACTGCTAAGTGCGTTAAAGAATCTACAACAAAGACTGTGTTCCTGACGACTGAGGACCTGCCCCAGAGACTGTATCATTCTAAAAGGTTATGAAAGTAGTTGTTATAATTATCAGTAGGTTTAGTGGATAGGTTAAAGGGGTTGTAGGAATTTATAGGATTAATAGTTAAGAAATTGTTGCTGTTTGTTATAAGTGAATTTAGTAATAAATAAATAAGTGTTAAATAATAATTTAAAAGATCGGTTACAGAGAAAACTAGCTTTTTTTTTTTTTTTTGGAAAATAATCGGTAAACACAAACTCACCCCTGGTGTGATTTCCAGTCCATATGCAGCAGCCCCATCACCCAGGACCTGCATTGAGTTTCACCTTCTGGGTTCTGTTTTGCTATTGTCTCCCAGCACAAAATAACAAAATAAAATTATTTACATAGTATTTTGCCTACAATTAGTTGATAAAAGAGAAACATTTGTTTTAAAAGAATAGACGTCCTTTATTAACTATCAGAGCTTCAAATCAAAACCTTTTGTCATCATTAAGAGTATCCTGGTCACAAGACTAAAACCACAGGCAAATCTCGAAATCTTCATATGCTTTGTGTTAGGTATAGCCTTCCCATTACCTACTAGTAGCCTACTTCATCTCATCGTCTCCCAAGTCCTAGCCTTTGATAAGCTTGGGAATCTTAATCTCATTCCATAGTGTGTTCTCATGAGTTCCAGAACAAAACTATTATGGAAAAAATAAGAGTGTCCTCTGATAACCATGAACATGTAGAGTGAGCTTAAGGACAAATAATATAAAATACCTGAGGGTAACACTAACCAAGCAAGTATATGACAAGAATCAAGTCGCATCAATGTATATTTAATAAATATACATTAATTTAAAAATGAAAAAAAAGGAATTAAGCACCAACAAAACAATGATGCTAATCAAGAAATGGAATAATAAATGGAACAAAAAAAGTATTGTGCCTGATGTGCTGTGGTTTTTATTTCCTTTATTGCCTTCTGGCATTGAGTAGAAATTTATGCTCTGTGTTGAAAAGGGAGGTGGTTTTAAAATTGCAGTTCACGCCAAGAGATAGGCTTGCCACTAATTCAACCATCTCACACTGGAGATTCTTCGATGCTTATCTTCTACTTGGAGTAGAATAGGGGGTGCTGTCAGGAGCTGATATGTCTCGATATCAAAAAAAAAGAGAATCTTAATTTAAGATAACATCTTTGAATGCCATATTCTGCAGATCTCTTGGGGTTTTTGAAGATGCCCTATCCATCTCTTGTATTTAGATAAGCAAATGTTGCTTGTCTCTTAACAACTTGATTACTGAGTAGTTTAGAGAATATCTGTGGTAGACTGTCATAGTAGCTAACAAAGTGACATGTTTGCATGACTAGGAGTTTGTTTTACTTAACTATCCTAGACCGTTTTAGACGGTTGGTATCAAGAGGCCAGAGCTTCACATTTTATTTTTAAGTATCTCTAGGTATGATACCATTAGGAAGCGTTACCTTTAATTTTGTATCAATATACAAAGATCTATTCAATTGTGGTTAAATACACTCTTAATTATGGATCAATATACAAAGATCGATGCCTATGTAGCCCAATATAATCTTAATATTACTTCCATATACAAGGGTCAATACCATTGTGGCCAACTATAATCTTAATTTTGTATCCATATACAAAGATCGAAGAATCTCCAATGTGAGATGGTTGAATTAGTGGCAAGCCTATCTCTTGGCATGAAAAAACCCCTTGCTCCAACTGCAGACAAACTGCTGTCCAAAAAGAACAAAACTTGGTAGCAGGGAAGTCGACAGCCTAGCTCTGCCAAGACAGGGTAGGTAAGTCCTTCATAATCCCTGCTCTACAACAAATGTCTGTCAGAGAAACAGGACCCAAAGGCTGAAGACTGATGCAGGAATGTATGGAGAGAAAATGGGAACTGTCCAGGCAGTCACTGGTATGTCATTTCTTAGTTTTGGAAGCTGCAGGCCCTGCACTTCCTATATAAGCAGATATATTTATCCCTCTCAGGTCTCTGAGGTGGTTGAAGAATAGACAGCTAGAGTCTCATAGTTAAATTTTGAGTTGTGTAGGAATCAAGAGGGTGTTATAGATCTAAGAAGATACTCTTAAAATTCTGTTGCAAGTTAGTATGAATGTTGAGTCAGATATAGACCTTTAAACTCATGGAGATGGTTAGATAGGAGGATGTTAAAGTCAGGAGCCAAATATGTATAAACTGGACATTGGGAAGGTATACTGGGCCATTTAACTCTCATAAATGTGGCATATTTATATCTGTTGTTTTGTATAGTATTTACTGTTATAAGAGAAGGAACCATCTGTTGGTCTGAAAGGGGAAACTGCTGGGGGGAAGAGGGTGGAAGGGCGGGATAGGAAGGGGGAATAGGGAAGGGTTTGTGACTGAGATGTAACTTGAAGAAAAAAAAATAAAGTATTTAAAAAAATTGCAGTTCACTTTGTCAAATAGTACATTTTTCTTAATTAGTCATTTTTGTACTATTGTCAAATAGTACATTTTTCCTAATTAGTCATCTTTGTGTAACTAAAATGAAATACCTGAGATACAACACATAATAAAAGATAAAAGGGCTCATGGTTTGAGAGGTGCAGGCTTGAAGGGTTGTATTTGGCGATGGTCTTCATACTACTGAAACCCAGAAACAAAGTGAGGCATCACATAACCAGAGATGTGAATGCTTTAAGGTGTGTTTAATGCAAATACAAGATCCAGACCACAGCAAGGTATATTCTGATTACTTACTACTTCTTGTTTGAGGGAAATAGGCCACATTATCTATGTCACCGAATTTGTAGGCATAAGTTGTTTACATTATTCCCTTTATTATCCCTGGAGGCTCTAGTGACAACTCTCCTTTCCTTTTTAGTTTTCATATTTGATGTCTTCCTTTTTGTGCTTGGGGGCATGGAGAAGTTTAATAACTTATTGATCATTTCAAAAATTCATTTCTTGTTATCACATGCCTCTGTTCTCAATTTCACTGATGTCTGCTTAATTTTTTCATATTTCTATTTTTCTTACTATTGTGTTTTGATTATTTTTTATTGTTTTATTTTTTTCCTTTATTTTTTATTTCTTCAAGTTACATCTCAATCGCAGTCCCCTCCCTATTCCCCCTCCAGTCCCACCCTCCCACCCTCAACTCCCCATCCTCTTCCCTTTTATTTTCTTTTAAGTTTAAGGTATATCTTATTTCCCCCTACAGTTTCCTCTTTCAGTCCAACAAATGGCTCTTTCTCTTATAATAATAAATACAATACAAAACAACAGAGGTAATTAGGCCACAGTTATGAGGGTTATATGGCTTAGTGTACATTCCCAATATCCAGTCCATATGTATTTGGTACCTGACTTTAACATTCTACTATCTAACCATCGTCATGAGTTTAAAGTTCTATATCTGACTCAACATTCATACTAACTTGCAACACAATTTTAAAAGTATCTTCTTAGATCTATAACACTCTCTTGACTCCCAAACAACTCAAAATTTAATTATGAGACTGTAGCTATCTGTTCTTCAACCACCTCAGAGACCTGAGAGGGATGAGTGTATCTGATTTTATAGGAAGTACAGGGCCTGCAGCTTCCCAAACTAAGAAATGATATACCAGTGGCTGCCTGGACAGTTCCCATTTTCTCTCCATACATTACAGCATCGATCTTCAGTCATTTGGCCCCGTTTCTCTGACAGACATTGATTGTAGAGCAGGGGTTATGAAGGACTTACCTACCCTGTCTTGGCAGAGCTAGGCTGTTGACTTACCTGCTTCCAAGTTTTTGTCCTTTTTGTACAGCATTCTGTCTACAGTTGGAGCAAGGGGCTTTTCCTACCAAGAGATAGGCTTGCGACTAATTCAATCATCTCCCACTGGAGATTCTTCGATGCTCATCTTCTACTTGGAGGAAAATAGGGGGTGCTGTCAGGAGTTAATATGTCTTGATATGAAAAAATCTAAAGTTACGAAAACAAAATTTTCGTAACTTGTTTTCGTGTTTTGATTATTGATGTGTGGAAATTTCCAAAGTATATATTTAGAGCTATTTATTTTGCTCTCAACATTAATAACACCTTCAAATTTTTATTTAGAATATTTCACTTTTATCCTGTTCAATGAACTCTTATTTTTGTTTACTATTGTTCTTAAATGTTTTAAATTGAAATAGAATTAGCCCCTCCTTTTTCTCCCTCCAGGCCCTCCCAATTACTCTTTCAAGCCTCTCCCATTCCTCTTTGCTGTCAAGTTGATAGCTTCTTTTTCTTTGATTACTTTTGTTACATACACATATGTGTTTGTGTATGTACAAATACATGTAAATTTACTGAATCTGTTTTTGTTGTTTGTGTGTATAAGGTTTCAGGGTTGAGTAGTCTGCACTGGACATCTGGGGGGGGGGTGCTCATCACTGAGAGAGGCTGATTAATTTTCCTTTTGCTAGCAGTCAATAATCACCTGAGTTCCTTGTCTAGGGGTGAGACCTGGAAAAAAAATTTCCCCATCAGCCATAACATGACATGTCCATTGATACTGCGATTGGTTCAGTCTTGTTCATGTTCCTATTTCTAGTACAGACTTTTGCAACAGATTTTCCTGGTACTCTGGCTCTAATAATCTTTTCACAGACTCTTCCAAGATGTTTCCTGAGCCAAGAATGCAGGAACTGTGATGCAGATGTATCTATGGCACTGGGAATCCCATGATCTAGTTATCTCTGCATGGTGTCCTGTCATGGTTTTCTGTGATGGTCTCAATTTACTTATTTGATGAAGGGTAATAGCTACACTTATTAATGCATATAATGATAGATTTTGAATGTAGTAAGGAATTATTTGGTTTAGAAAGTGGCATTGGTAGACTTTTCTAAGATCCACAACCTCACTAACCCTGGAAAACTGGCTAGATTCCTAGTACCAGGCATGAGATTTCCTGCCTGTTGAGTGAGCCGTACATCCAGTTAAACAGTTGGCTGCCAGTGGCATGTGAATGACACTTCTTGCACTGTTGTGAACATCTTGCCATGCTGGTAATTGACCTGGTTCATAGGTGCTGCAGCTGGGGAGCACTACCAAATCCTTCCCTTCCTTAGCAGCTTACTTAATATTTTCTTCAGACATTCTTATGAAGCACTGAATTACATGGAAGTCTGTTTTACACTGTTCAAGTGAATGTCGATATTCTTTTTATCTTTTGATTACAACTTGTAGTTTCATTTCATCGTTGTCAAATAACATGCTCATGTATGATTTTAATCCTTTAAATTTTACTGAGTTTGGATAATGACTCGGATTGTGGTCTTTCTTAGACTTAGAAAGGTTAAGAAAAATACATATTCTGTTGCTGATGGGTATGGGGTCTTTTTATAAACTTGTTAGCATAGATTGGTGTACTGTGTGTTTCATCTATATTCTTACTTACTGTTCTAATTTTGGTATCAAGTTTGCTTTGGGACACAGAACTTCCCAGCCACAGTCAACAGGCTTGCCTGTTTGTATTTTAAGTTCTTTAAATTTACTTGGAATATTTTTAATTTTGATATCTAATTTTGCGATGTAATTTATTCCTGCTGTTTAAAACTTTGTACTTGATAGTTTTCTTTGTTGTAAAGTGTAACTAATATTAAAACAAGTATTAATAGTTTTATTTAATTATTGTCAGGCCAGCATATATTTTATGGGCATTTACTCTTATTCTGTCTATTTGTAAAGTTCATATAAATGCATTATAGATATCATATTAGGTCACATTTTAAAGTTCACAAACCTACATGTTTAAATTGGTATATTTTCTCTCTTACATTTTTATAATTTTTAATATACTTAAGTCTGCAATTAGTTTTTTGCTGTTTTTTTTTCTGTTTTCCTTCCTATTTTCTTTTTCTTGCCTTCCTGTGGGTCACTTGACATTGTTATAATTTTCCTTTGATGCATGTATAATGATTTTTTAATATATTTTTATATATTAAAGCTTTTTAAAAGTTTTTTTTGGTAACTGTTTGGGTGACTCATATAGCATATGAGTACCAATCTAAATTAGAAGAAAGATGATATGCAAATTTAGGTAGGTTCTTTTCATTTTCAGACAAATCTTGATGAATACTGATTTAGTTAAACCATTACTTAAAAAAGATGGCTTCCTTTGTTGCTGCTACTCATATTTTTAATTGCTACTTCCTATATATTTTTTTTCACATTTTAACACCTTGACCTCCAATTGATACTGTTTTAATAATTTCATAATACTTTCCACGTTTTATTAGGTGCCTCTTCAATGCCTTGCTATGGCTTAATGGACAATAGGTTTCTTTGTTAGTGACGTGTAAAATAATAATATGCTTTCCCCATTGTTTTTTTTCTTAGACTTAATGAAATATATAACTAAACTGGTACAATAGTAAATAAGTCCTTGAATGATCAAATGTATAGTGCTCATATTAAGCTAAAAGTTACATTAAATGAATTTATAGTTAAGTACTGACTTCAAACTTATTTTTTCATATTTGGTATAAAACAGAGGGATTTGAAGGAGTTTTCTGGGAGGAACTGGAGGAACATAGGAGAAGTTATGTAATGCTATTAAAATTAAAAAGATTAAAAGTGTAGAAGACCAAAACTATACTTTCTCACTACTAGTTTTTTCCAAACAAAATCTGTCATAAATACCTTTCCATATTTGTCTTCCTACTGACAAAATGTTTCTCAAGAAATGTAAGGATTTCACAACTTACTTCTTAATTCTAACTGTTTTGCATACTTGTAACTTCTGTTTACAATTTTGAATTGTATGACTGAGGTTGTCAGAGTCATGATGCTGACTGGTTGTAATTCTAAGACTCATAAACAGTAAGTTCTAAATAAATGTAAAAGGCAATATATAAGGGAAAAGGGAAACATAAAAGCCAATGCTGTTATTTCCAGCCTATCTAACCTTCAGGGGCATTTAACAGTTAGTAGAATATTAGAAGTAAAGACAGATTTCATGATTAGAAGGTTCATTAGTAAGAAGGTACAGAATGCTAATCACAAGACTTTCATTTGCACTGACAAGGTCTGACCTAGCTAGCATTCATCACTGACAGCGGAATTGCTCCCTGGTGGTATCAACCACAGGCGAGGCAGGGAAAACATGTTCTTCATGAAGGAATTTATCAAAATAAGCAGAACTGTATCACACACCACTGCTTTCCAGAGCTCCCTGGAGAGCAACTGGGATCTTGGTGGAATCAGCTTGTTTGGACTGTACAATATAAAATGCCCAGGGGAAGTTTGCATGTTAAAGAGACTTTAAACTTTGGCACTCCTGCACAACTATCACATGAATCTGCACCTTAAATGATGTAATTGACTGTGAATAGGTGCTTCAGCAGTACTAATCCAGACTCAGAGAGTCAACTCTGATACTATGAACTGCAAACGCTGTTCACGTTCACAGATATTTTTATTTTAAATATTTGTGTATCAAAGAATAACAGTGTTAATCAAAAGCACATACTTTAAGTCTGGAGAAGCGTTCTCATATTTTTATTATAAATGTATATTTAAAGACGATTTTCCCAGGTGACACAATTTTCAATAAAACATGTTCTCCTAATCAAAAAGTCTGTTGTAAATAATTATCAAGTCCATAGAATTGATGCTATGAAGGACTAACTGACCACTGCCAGGTTTCCCATCTGCAAAAGACTTGTTAATTTGACATAAAAATTAATAACTAAATTCAGTAATTAGAAATTATATAAAAACAAAATATAACTGAACAAAGAACCCAGACTCTAGGGTCACATAAATTTAAAAAGTGAATCTTTACAAATTATATTTATTGTGTGGGTGTGTATGTGTGTGCACCTGTGTGTATGACACATGTTGC
>CAJQZJ010004752.1:12723796-12805907 GCA_907164525.1 Lophiomys imhausi
GGGTTAGCTCCTTATTTTTAGTTTTAGTTGTGTGTGTGTGTGTGTGTCTATGTGTCTATGTATTTATGTAGTGTAGATACCAACAGGGCCAAAGGCATTGGATTCCCCCTGGAGATGGACTTACAGACAGTGGTGTGCCACCTGACATTGATGCCGGACACTGAACTGACCCATCTTTCCAGCCCCAGTTTAGGTCCTTATTTTTTATAAAAAAAATTCTTATAATATCTTATTCAAATGTAAAATGAATGCATGACAATCTCTTCCTTAGTAACATGGATGTTATATACATGTTACACATGATGACTTTCATGATGCTTTTCTGGTTTGGATAGTCTCTGTCTGTTCAAAGGTTCATCACTGGAGGCTTGGTCCCTAGTGTGACCTTAGGGGAGCTAGGGAAGCCTTTAAAGTTAGCGCCTGGTGAGAGGTAGGTGGCTGTGCTGAATAGTTTTATGTCAACTTGATACAAACTAAAGTCATTTAAAGGGAAGGAACCTCAATTAAGAAAATGGCTCCATAAGATTTGGTTATAGGCAACACTATAGGGCATTTTCATTAGTGATTAATGGGAGAGAGCCTAGCCATTTGTGAAAGATGCTATCCCAGGGCTGGTGGTCCTGGGTTCCATAGGAATTCAAGCTGAGCAAGCCATGAGGAGCAATCCAGTAACCACCGCCCCTCCACAGCCTCTGCATCAACTCCTGCTTTCAGTTTCCTGCCGTGTTTGAGTTCCTGTGCTGACTTCCTAGGATGATGGACAGCAATATGGAAGTGTAAGCCAAATACCCCCCCCAACACACACTACTTGCTTTTGGGTCATAGTGTTTCATCACAGCAATCTTAACCTTAACTAAGATGGTAGATTACTGGGGCTGCTTCCCTTGGAAGTCTCCTGAAGAAATGTTTCCTGAGAGTAAATTGCTACAAGAGGAGTCTCACCCCTAATCCTACTCTAGCATTCTCTTTGGAAATGTGATCTTTTCTTCCCTCATATACTTCTGCCATGATGCAGTTAGACATCCTGGGTAGCTGGATCAACTGTGCTCTCTATCTTGGACTTTTAGTCTCTGTGAGCTAAATAAACTACCTTTCCTTATAAGGTTAGATAGATTTAGATTTTTTTATTATAATGATGTGAAAGGAACTAACACAGATGTGTGTGTGTGTATTTAAATTCATAAACAACTATGTACATAGTTGCCCATCAGAACTGGATGGTGTGATTTTACCACGAAGATGTCATATCCTTCGGACCCAGAACACAGAGAAATCATAATGAACAGAGCTATAGGATTCCTCTCCACTACATAGTGTTACTACATGGTATCAGAAGGTCCTTTGGAGGCTGTTTGGAAGAGAAATCATTAACAATCTTACCTAGCTACTTACCCTAAGTGCTACAATATAGACGTGCCAGGCTCCATTCACTCACTGCCGCAATAATGGCATGAATGTTCTACGGACAACCAACCACTTTCTGATACATTGAAGGACTACTCCATGGGAGTGGTTTTGCTGCTGGTCCTATGAGTCTGGTCAAAGCTATGGCTGTGGAGCCACAGACATTAGGGGTCAGTCTATTTCATTTGGCTTTTCCTCAGTGATTCTGTCTCTTTATTAAATTCTATTTTCATATCTTGAATTGTTATTATTTCATTCTGTTGTTTGGTTTTTCACAGACTTTGTTCCTACATTTACTGATATTCTCTTTGACTTCGCTAATCATGTTTATTCTTGTTTCTCTTAAAACACTGTTACTTTTCTTCGAGGACATTACTGTGGTGGTAGAAAATTTTGGTGAAGATCTATTAATTTGGTTATTCATGGTTGTGTTTTGTGGTAGGACATATGAATTTAGAGTTAGCTCGTTGCTAGTCTTTCATGGTATAGAAATCTTGTCTTTGCTTTGTTGAGTGAGTATTTTATCCATGTTTTCAGCTACCCTGACTTGTCAGGTTGCAGATCAGCTGAGTGGGGCTCAGGGTTCAGTCTTGAAGCCATAGAAGAGAATCTAATACTGATGCACTGTTAAATGGGCATGTGCTCTAATAAATATTGATGTATTTATCTGTCACTAGTGCTGATCTCACCTTGGTCAGAGAAATTATTTTTTTGCAGTGAGCAAAATATGAGTCTTAGCCAAGGCTCATAACTAGTGAAAGTGCTGCGACTATTGAGGGCCCATCCCCCAAACAGAATAGCTCTTACCTCTTTCAGTGCCCATGGAACATCGTGGAAGAGCAAGTACAAAAACAATAGGAGCCAGAGGATGGGGCAGCATGCAACAAAATTCCTTATTTGGTTTATGACATGGCTGTTGCATTCCTGAACAAACTGCAAATGAGATTACCTGCACAAGATCTATACAAAAAAAAAAGACATGAATTTATGAAGTGACTAGTTAGAAATAAGAGGTTTCATCAGGGGTGAGAGGAGGACGGGATGGAGTAATGAGGGTCCAATATCATCACAATATATTGAATGAATGTATTAAATTGTCAAAACTAAAATAATATAATTTTAAAATAGTATATAAGCAGCTGTTTAATATTCTAATAAATAATCAAGTCATACATTTGACTTGTACCCTTTTGAAAGCCACATTGCTTTCTAAGGTTTTATAATTACAAGGAAATAATTAATAACCTCTACACGGGACATTGAATTATTACGTTAGGAAAGAACTTTTGTGAATAGTGCATATACAAGCTCTCATGCTGTGAGTGACTTGAGTAAAGGATAGGAAATAATTGGCTGCAGAGTGGAGGCATCTAAACCACAGGTGTTCTAAATGCTGTGAGATGATAATGACACATGGTAAATATAATGGAAATGTTGAGAGTAATGAACATAGCATTTAAAAAAGAAAAACGGTCCTAGGGTGAATTTTATTTCTTATCACCTAGGGTTGCTTGTGGTTTTGAGAGGAAAAAACAACCACTGTATTTTCTAGCTAGAAGAAATGTACAATTGTGATAGATTTAATCAGGTTAAGGGAGACTAAAGTTACAGGAGAGAACAAATAAGAAGTCCAGACCTGAATTTTGAGAGATATCAAAAAGACACAGGTGAATACTATGATGGTTGCTAGCTGGAAAAATCCAGAAAGGAAAAATACATCACCAATAGATATAGCATATTTTGAAATTGATTTTAGGGAACATGCTGTGTGGTCTTTACCCTTTGTGTTATGCTAAACTGGCTTCAGTGGCCTTGGGTGCTCTAATGCATTGTAGTTAATTTCTACAAGCACCTCATATTCCTGCCTCTCTAAGGAAATGTATCCCCTTCTCCTCCTCCTCATCATCATTCTTCGTTCATTCCCATCCCCCTCTCCCCCGCCTCTTCCTCCAGTGTCATGTTGCCCAGGCTAGACTCAACATCTCCGTGAAGCTAAGGATGGCCTTCAAACTTCTGATTCTCTTACCTTTACTTCCCTAGTGATAAGATTCTAACCCAGGGCCAAATGTTAGGCAAGTACTTTATCAAATGAACTACATCCCCAGTCCTGTTGTTTGGTTTTTCAATCAGATCATACATATTTGTATTTTTTCAAGGTATGTATCTAACTTTACTGAGCAGGGTGTCCATGTTAATATTTGTATAAAGTTTCTTTTGGTATTAAAATCTGGAGAATTATGAAATATTTTATGCTACATCATTTGCCAGTTTTGGGTTTTGTTTAAACAACAATTAATTTATAGTAATAATTCATCCTTTATTCTTAGTCAGAGTAGTGAAAGTCTTATTTTCTTTAGCTTTACTGAGACAAGACTAGGTCTCCTGATGCATCGTAGGACCATTTGGAACACACTATGTGGCCCAGGCTACACACAGATTACACACGTGTCAAGCCCAGCTCAGGGAAAACTGCTGGAAACTAATTTGCAGTCCTTTGTGCATTACACTTTCATCACTCTCTCTCTTAACTTTACTCGAATCTCAAGTCTTTTGAGTACATTGTATTCTTTATATTCTAAAATATTAGAAAACTGCTTTTGTAGGGTAGACTTTTTGTAAGTCTGGTTTTTTTCTTTATTCATTTTTTAACATGGAAGACTAGTGTTTTCCAAAAAAAAAAAAAAACCCACTGAGATTACATTCTTTTTATGACTATATTATTTTTTCTTATATTCTGCTGATGTCTTCTATCAGGTGTCTCATGGAGTTATGTCAATGTAAGTATAAGAGATATGTGCCTCATTCATATTACAGGTATGGTATAATGATATAAAAAGGAAAAAAATTCTGTTTACTCCTGTTTTGTCCGTTATTATCGTGCTGGACACTAAAACTTTCCTGTCTAATTTACCTTTATGTCCAGCCTCCATCACATGTGGCCCTGATGTCAGTCCCCTTGAGAAGAGTGCACTCTATCGGGAGGGACTCTCTTCTGGATGTTTCGGGGGCAGAGCTGAGTGCGGGGTATCTGAATGCACTGAGTCAGATCCCAGTACCAGCATGAGGGAGCCATGCTTATTATCCTTTTTTGTTTCTTTTGTCCTGGGTGTTTGCATTTACAGGAAATATTTTATTAATAACATTTTATTACATTTATTTACGTTGCATGGAATGTAACACATGACACTGTGTGTGTGAGTGTGCGTGTCTGTGTGTGTGAGTGTGTGTCTGTGTGTGAGTGTGTGTGTGTGTGATTCTCTTTCCGTGGAGTCTTCTAATACAGCCTGTTTTAAATACCACTGATCTATATTCATATTCTTAGCTGAATTGAGTTCTACTTGTTCTCCATTTTGCTCACTTTGTAGCTCTTATCTTTATATTGAAGCTTTAAATATTTTCCATTAGAATATGACTATCATTATAGTTACTAAGTTATTAAGAAATTAAAAAGTTATTTAAAAATCCAAATTTAAACATAATGCTGATTTTCATGTTTTATTATTTTTATTTTGCTTGGGGAAATAATGAATTGCAGTAGATATGGACATGAATTCTGTATGCAAACTATCTGATTTCCATCATAGAACAACAACCGCAAACTTTGAAACTAGGTACAACTCATTTAATATCTCTAAAATAATGTGAGAATCCAAATGAACTTATCAGGAGTGCTTAGAGCAATTCTGAACATACAACAAACATTGCTGAAAGTTTTCCATATCTCTATTTCAATATGGATGTTAATGGTATTTTTTTCTTTGATTATTCACAGTAGACTTATATGCACTTGTTTAAGGAAGATGGTCAATGGGCTGATGAGATGGCACAGTAGATAAAGGCACTTGTTGGCAAGCCTGATGACGTGAGTTTGAGCCTCAGAACCCACATGGTTAAAGGAAAGAACCATCTCCCACAAGTTGTCACACACACACACACACACACACACACACACACACACACACACACACACACAGAGAGAGAGAGAGAGAGAGAGAGAGAGACACAGTGTTAATGTGTTCCACTCCCTACTAAATAAGTAAATGTAATGAAACATTTTAATCAAATGTGTTCAGAGGCATTCAGCTTGTCCAATGTTGTGTACAAATAAAGAAAATGTGATAATTTCAACTGCATTTTAGAGCTGTGTCTGTAGAACGTGAGCGCCTATTCATCCAGTACCTTAGAGCACCGGGCTCTCTGATTGTGTGATGATTGTAGCTTTGACTCACTGCCATCTTCCAGCATCATGAGACAGTATCTTACCAAATTCTGCTATCCCTAGTAAATAGCAAAACTAAAAATACATGGTTTCTAATGTATGCTCATTGCTTTCACACCGTCCTGAAGTTGGCAACCATAAATTGAACTGTAAGACTACCTATAATAACACATGATTTTGATTAAACACATGTTCAGTTAATGAAGTCCTAAATGCAGGATGCTATCTCAGGGCTCGTAGGCATCAAACCCGGAGCTTTGGTAATTGTTGTATTTTTTTCTCTCTCTCTGCAGATGATGGCCCTTTCTCTAGACTGGAATTTGTAAGTTGATCCCTCAAGGCTTCCTTTATTCTTGTATTTAAAACACTATTTCTGACAAAAATTTGAAATTTGTTTCAGGGAATTCTGTTCCTTCCCAGTTTTGCAGCATGATATATACTGTTGTAGAAATTTTACTGTGTAGAGATTTACAATACTTCAGTTGGAGTTTAGTGGTACATAAATGAGCTGGAGAGACTCCTTAGTACTGGTTTACATTTAGGTAGTGCTGTTTCATGGTTGTAGAACTTTTCTGATTATAAGTCATATTAGGTCTGCCTGTCCACAGCTCGTCTATATCTTAGATCAAGAATCATCAAACATCTTCTGTCTGAGTGCAGTTACAGACAATATATGTGCAAATAAACATGACTTTTCTCCAATAAAGCTTTCTTTGTGGACACAGAAATTTAAATGCCATGCAATACTCTTCTATTTAAAATTTCTAAATATTTAAAATATAAAACATTTGTAGCTTTTTAAGTGGGTGGTTGTTTGGAATTGTCATCAGAAGAGATTAATATCTAGTTTATACATCCCGACTTGCCCTAGACAGACATCTTATAATAGTCCCTATTATTTTGTCAATTCCATTTCCTCTCTCATACTATACCTGAAAATGATGGCTATATATTACTGTTTTCAGAGTGAAATACCATGTGTGAAAATATATGGATGAGTGGTGGACATATGAATGTGTATATGTGATGAGAATTCAGAATTAGCCCATGGAAATTTGGTAGATAAAAAGTCTACACACTTCATTCATCCAGATGGAGGAATAAGAAACATGATATATAATTAGGTCTACATCAAAGGCTTTAGAACCAGGACTACCAATGCTCAAGGGCTTTAGAACATGGTGGTGCACAGCTCAAAAGTAATAAACCTACTCTTTCTTCTGTGTGTGTGTGTGTGTGTGTGTGTGTGTGTGTGTTTGTTAATGTATCCAGTGACGCTACACATACTGGAAAAAAAAAATCTCTTTAACCAGTTCTGCTCACTTCAAGTCCAATCTCAACTAGAAGTAACCTCAGAGAGACAAGATGAATTAACCTATCACCACTTATATGGATACCCCTTTGCCAACTCAAGTTGAAACATAAGATTAGACATCACAGTTCCTCCTTATGATGCAGTGTTGATGCTCCAAAATTCCTGACATTGGCTCTCCTGTCATGAAAACTGCTTTGTCATCCTGTTCCAAATATGCCTTAAACATTTCCTCTCAGAATCCTTTTACTGAACCCAATCCCAATTATCTCATTTTCCTTGAACATATTAACATATTTTGCTCACCCTTAGGCCCTGAATGCATTAATTAATTAGTTAATTAATTAAAGTTTTTTGAGACAGGGGCTCTCTGTGTAATAGCCCTATCTGTACTGGACTCACTTTGTAGACCAGAGTGGCGTCAAATTCACAGAAATTCACCTGCCTCAGCCTCCCTGGTGTTGGGATAAAAGGTGTGCACCACCACGCCCAGTTTCTGAATACCTTTATTAACATTGCTTCTGGAACACTCTTTTTTGTGTGTGGATTCTCATGAGCCTCTCCTCTGTGCATGATGAAATGATTATATAGATCCAATCTTGTGCAATAATCATTACTCAGTGAGTTCACGAGAGCCATGTCACATCTAAAGGACACTGTTTTTCAGTATGTCTTCCCAAACTCAAGCTCTTAAATTCCTTCTGGTTCCCATTCTTCAGTGTCGGTGTGATAAACATGCTCCTTTTAACACTGAGCGTCCCTCAGTTATTTATCCTCTCCAGTTCAACCAGTTGTGAGGCCCTGCACCAACTGCTGCCAATTTCACCAAGATCTTTGAAGAACTCTGAGTGTAGCACTAAAATATCCAGGTTTCAAAGAACAATAGCTGACTGTCTTAATAATTTCTAATACAATTTACAAATGAGCCCAGAGATGTTTTTAAAAATCACCCCGATTTGACATTTTTCGAGTTTCTTTTTTCCTAGTGATAAAGCAACTTGGGTACAGAAATGTTCTCAGAAGTCCCAATGACCTAAAGAATCTAATGGGAAAAGTTCTCCTGAAGGTCATTGGTCTGAACTCTATGCCTCTACTCAGCCTTTTACTTCATACAACTTTTATCCTCTTCTATAGGACAGTACACAAGTTTATTTATAGATATAAGTATAATTTATAGAAAGTCTCAATGTATGTGTTGATTTAAAAAGCTTCCCAAAAGCAGGTAAGTCGACAGCCTAGCTCTGCCAAGACAGGGTAGGCAAGTCCTTCATAATTCCTGCTCTACAATCAATGTCTGTAAGAGAAATGGGGCCAAATGGCTGAAGATCGATGCTGTAATGTATGGAGAGAAAATGGGAACTGTCCAGTCAGCCACTTGTATGTCATTTCTTAGTTTTGGAAGCTGCGGGCCCTGCACTTCCTATATAAGCAGATATATTTATCCCTCTCAGGTCTCTGAGGTGGTTGAAGAATATATAGCTAGAGTCTCATACTTAAATTTTGAGTTGTTTAGGAATCAAGAGGGTGTTCTGGATCTAAGAAGATGTTTTGAAAGTTGTGAGGCAAGTTAGTATGAAAGCTGAGTTAGATATAGAACTTTAAACTCATGGAGATGGTTAGATAGTAGAATGTTAAAGTCTGGTGCCAAATACATATAGACTGGACATTGGGAATGTATGCTAAGCCATATAACTCTCATAATTGTGGCCTATTTATTTCTTTTGTTTTGTATTGTATTTATTGTTATAAGAGAAAGAACCATTTGTTGGACTGAAAGGGGGAGCTGTTGGGAGGAAAAAGATATACCTTAAACTAAAAAAAAAAAAAAAAAAGGGTAGAGGATGGGAGGGTTGAGGGGAAAGAGGGTGGAAGGGTGGGACAGGAGGGGGGAGTAGGGAGGGGATTGTGATTGAGATATAATTGAAGAAATAAAAAATAAATTATAAAAAAACTAAGAAAAAATAACTATATAAGAAAAAATAAAAATTTACTGTTACAAGCAAAAAATAAAAATACAAAATAAAAAGCTTCCCAAAATCTAGTTTCATGCACCATATGAACACTCACCTGCAAAAGCAAGCCTGGTCAAGGGTCATCAACATGAATCTTTCTGTACTCATTGTCTTACACTGTCAAGATATAAATTGCCAGAGTAAGCCAAAGTTTTTAGCCTAGGAAGGGTTTTAGAAACTAATATTGCTGTTGTGAGTGACAACAACTCAGAATTGTTCATGTACTGTTCTCAGTGCTGTCACAATGATTTATGATAGAGTAATTCTTTTTTTTTTTTCTATGCTGACTCTCCTACTTGACTCTCAGGTTTGGTTGCTGTTTCTACTTCTTTGTAGTGATGATACTTGAGATACCAAAAAAGCTTCAGTTGTTTTAATTTCTGAGGAGAGACATAGATTAACTAAAACCAGAGCTTCTAATGAAGCTCTATACATCAGTTATTAGAAATACAACTTTATTCTATGCCCAGGATCAACACTGAAATAAAGCCAGGCAGGAAAAAAATGTTCTTGTAAAGCCAACAATGGGAAGGCAGCATCAGATGATTTTCAGGGCTCTCTAGGAAGTCGTCTTCATCTACTTCATTAGTTTTAGACAATTGACAATTTGTCTCCCAAATGCTGGACTGCTTCTTAGGAAAGACATTTGAGGTTGTCCTCTGACATCCCCTAAAGCTTCCTCACACACATGTGCACCCACATACACATGAACATACTCATAAATTAAAAAATTTAAAAGGCATACTTGCATATATTTTAAAATATATTTTCTAAAGGCAGCAATAGAATTTTATAAAGTAAATCTGCTGATATCAATCAAGTAATCAAACAACTATTTTTCTTATGTTACAATATAGTATTCATAGCTCTAGAAATTATCAAATTCTGCAGAACTCACAGGCAGAATAGGTACATTTTGATGTAGATTCTTTTTCATTTGAAAGCCTGTTACAAGTGTTCAAGCCCATGATGTATTTGTAATTGTTTTTCCTGAGCTATATGGCAGGTTTTTGTTCTAATTGTGGAGTGCCACCTCTCTCTGATGTAACAGCAGCTTGTTAATCCTTTTGGGGGCTTACCAGTTTTCGTCTTATAGCTTTGTTCTTCTGAACTGAAGCTCAAGGCAACACTGCCTTTCCCTGGGCTGGACACCCTGACTACCTCCCCTTGGAATGTGATAGGGAAAATAACTGTAATTAACTTATTCCAATGGCATTATCATGATGAAAGGGTATGTAATTCTTAGCATTTGGGCTCTGAGCCACTGTTGTTTCATCCTATTTAAGCCTGTTCTGCTGAATTATTTCTGTTATATAGAACCTTAAGTGTTCTTAGATGGAACTCTTTATTTTCTTAAAGAAACTTGTCACTTATAATCTAAGAACTCTGATTTAAATGAGAATCTAGCCGAAGGGGGAAAAAAAGAAAATACTTATGAAGCATTAATGTATTTCAATCACTTATACGCTCATTGTAAGTGAGCATTAGTATCACTGTTGTTATCTGTGGGTGTAGGGTATGACTGTTGTTATCTGTGGGTGTAGGGTATGACTGTTGTTATCTGTGGGTATAAGGTATGGCTGTTGTTACCTGTGGGTGTAGGATATGACTATTGTTATCTGTGGGTATAGGGTATAATTATTGTTATCTGTGGGTATAGGATATGACTGTTGTTATCTGTGGATATAGGGTATGACTGTTTTTATCTGTGAGTATAAGGTATGACTGTTGTTAGGGATTGTGCTGGGTTAGTGAATCAGTGGTTGTGGGTTTTCTTGCAACAACCTTGACTTCCCCAGCACTGACCACAAGAAACCCACTGGGAAACACTGAAAGCATTCCTATAAGGGAAATTTATAGCTCCAAATGTTCATATTTTAAAAAATTCAGAAGGTACACAGCAAATGGTTTAATGATGCAACTCAAAAAGTTGGAAGAACAGGAACAAACCAAATTTAAACTCAGTCTGTGTGAGGAAATATAGAAATCAACAAAATAGAAACAAAGAAAACAATACAAAAAACAAAATCTAGTTGAGAAGATAAACAAAATCGACAGACTGTTGGCCCAACTAACAAAAAGAAAGAAGGAAAGAAAAGAAAGAAAGAAAGAGAGGACCCAAATTAATAGAATCAGAGATAAAGGTAACATTATAACAGACACCAAGAAATTCATAATAATTTTTTAATTATTATATTATATAAATTATAATATATACTATTACTATATATAATTATTATACTGAATATAATATTGTATATAATAATTCAGCATAAGGGAATATTTTACACCCTGAATTCCATTAAGCTGAAAAATCTAAAAGAATTGGATGCTTTTCTAAAGGCAGTCAAAATACCAGAATTAAACCAAGAATATATCAACATGCTAAATAGACCCATAACAGATAAGGAATAGAAAATGTAATAAAATCATAGGAAGCCTTTCAGGAAAAAAAGTCCAGGACCAGACAAATTCACAACAGAACTCTACCAGACTTTCAAAAACTGTCAGTTTTTCTTAAACCATTCAGAAGAAGAAGAAGAAGAAGAAGAAGAAGAAGAAGAAGAAGAAGAAGAAGAAGAAGAAGAAGAAGAAGAAGAAGAAGAAAAGAAAAGAAACAAAAAGAGCATCCCCAAACTCCTTGTATGAAGCTATTATCACTGTAATACCAAAACCAGTTAAAAACACAAGAGGGCTGCACCCTCCAAGAAGGTTAACAAAGGCTCTGTCTCTTAATGATGGCACACTGGAGATTAGGTTTCAATTATGATTTTCAGGGAAACATAAGTGTGTGGATCATGGTGTATATTCATAAAGAATTTCTTTGCTAACCCCAAGTCTGACAAGTTATTCACTCATTTGTTTTATGGTCTAATCCTTTAACATTTATTTTTAAATGCAAGTATAAATCCTAGAAGTAATCTTTATAAAACACATTTTCCAGACTTTTAAAATTTTTTAATAATTTTTTTCTTTTGAAAATTATACATTTTAATTTTTGTGATTATGGCACAACTAAATGCACATAACAGAAGACTTTCTGTTACCGTTAGATTTTGTGCTTCAAACTACACCTCTTTTTTCTAGTGTGTCAGTTGGTTGACTCTCTGGTGCTCTAGTGGCTAAGATTCAGTACTCTCTATTTCTTGGCTTTACATGTGGCTAGCTTCTTAGATTTCAGGTCTATGGAGTAGGATGATCATACTAGTCTGCTATCTAGGTTTCACAGAAAGAGATTCTTAGAAAAGACAGAGAGACGTAGAATGACAACAGAAAGGAGATCCACACAGTTCACTTAACGATGATGACAAAAATGTCCTAGAAATTAGTAGGGAGACATTAGGAAAATGGCTATTACAAAATTCGCAAGTAATTCTGAGAACACAAAATACTTACTCCACATCTTATTTTTTCATATAGGCAAAATGCAGGTAGTAGAGCAAGAAATACAATATACTTACACAAAACTAAGCACAATGGTGCATGTCTGTAATATCTGCTACTTAGTGAGGCAAAGGATCACAAGTCCAAACTCAGTCTGGACAACACAGAGCAGACTCCCATCCCAAGACAGCACCAAACAGCAAAAATAGTTGTATAAATTGAAATCATTTTCAATTACATTTTCTAAGTTAAATTATTTGTCATAACTAGAAATATCTCTGAAAGTATTGACTGTCATGAGTTCAGTACAAATAAAATACTTTATTAACATATTTTTTTCTGATGGACTCTTGTTCTGTTGCCCAACCTAGTCTTGAACTCATGGAATCAAGTGATTTAACTCCTCCACCCCTCAGTCTCTGTAGTATTTCAGACTGTAGATATATGACCCAACAGAAAACTAGAATGAATAATTGTAAATGGGTCAGTTCTACTTTAGCAAATAAAATTCTCTAAGTGTGGTCAGAGAATATCATGGCTAAAATTGTTAAGTTAGTTATAAGAACACCATGACCCCCTTATATATGGACAGGAAATATAAAACCCTCAAAATAGATGTCACGGCATCATTAAACATCTAATTGAGCTATGAAGATTTACACTGAATCAGTCATATGAATTGCATTTTAAGCTGCTTGACCAGCTTTCATTATATAAAAAGCACAGACATGTACCAGCACAAATACCAATCACAGACTCAACATCAAAAGCACTACTGAACTGTCATTATAGGGTTTAGAAACAGAAAAAGTTACTTATCTGTAAGTTTAGTTTTGAAAGCAAATTTAACACACAGAAATATAGAGTGTTTCTTTAAAAATAGCCACGTCAGAAAAATTAAATGCCAAAACTGTCACTAGAAAGTTATTTCTCTATTAAGAGCAAACAAAGACCCTATCCTAAAGTAGACCCTTTCCAGGAGGCGTTGCTAACAGAAGAAAACTGGTAGGTAAAGCCCAAAGGGGCACAAATCCAATCCAGGCTGGAAAAATCTGCTCCAGGTTTGTCTGAATACCCTGTCCTTCTGTGTCTGAAAGATCCTATAAAGCACAAGTGCCTTTTGAATCTAAGTCTGTGGAGGAGCTCTGGGAGGGGTGGGACAGAGATGACATCCTGGGTCTCTGAGGCACCTGCTCCTCTCTGAACCAGACTAGGTTCGGGAGCCAGAGAGGGACAGCAGCAGCAGCAGCACTTCAGAGGGTGTTCACTAAGTAAGACCATGAAGCTCAAGAACACTGACTACCTTCCCATCTTGTACCTCAGTTCCTCACTGCTCATCTGCATAAAGAGTAAGCCCGTCCCACTTACTGAACTTTTGCCACTCTTCCTGGCTTATTACATAGTATTACATTTCTTAGAACTATATATAGTTCCAAGAAAGGGTGTGTTTGTTTCTTGTAGGCCTAGCAAGTATGCTATGGTAAGTCAGTGCTCTCAGTCCAGATTTTATGATTTCTGGTAAGTAGTTAGGTTTTCAAGCTGTTTTATCTCTTGAGGTGTGATCATTAAATGGAGAGAAAGGGCCATGAGGAAAAGAGATTTTTGATGTATTTGCACACTTGTGAAATAGCTTTGGCACTTCATAGCTTGTCTTTCTTAAAAACATGTTATTAGTAAGTTATATTGTCTCTTAGTCCTATGTGCTATGTATTTGTCTTTACACTTAAATAATTCTGTATTTCAACAGTTGTTCTCATAATCAGAGGGGTAGTCTCAGTGCTTCCCAAAGGAGAATGGTTAAAACTGACCTTTTTCCCTGCCACTAGAGAAACAGTCATATAGTTGGAGGTTTCTGTTTTATGAATGAAATATCATTTTCACAAACTTCCCCAAATATAAACACGAGTGATGTGTTTTCCCTGGGGATAATCTTGTTAGGTATGTGGCAGTATGGAGAATCAAGGACAATGGCCCCAGCTGTGTGTTTGTGAAGGACAGTAGCTATTGAGCTCATTTAAAATGAAGGCAGGGAGAGTGTGTGCTTGTCAAAGGGGCCATGTGATTTGCGTCTGTTGCATCTGAATATCAATACGGAAAAGCAAAGAGCAGCTCCCTTTGTATGAGACCACTGGCATGAATGCAGTGATGGGTAATCTGGGTCACATTCTGTGACTGCAACAGTGCCTTGAGGGTCTACCTGGTGTGGTTTACAGCTGAACAAACAGCGGAGATTAGGTGAACACACAAGCAGCTACTCTTGTTAGGCAGTTGGAACATCCAGAAAAGGCAGATCAAACTCCACACAAACAAATAGTAAAATGTTATTCATAAAACACACACAGAAAGACAATTCAGAGATGTATTTGTTAAAGAGTTGTAATTTTAAAAATTATTCACCCCTTTCAAACTTACAATGGGACCATGTAATAGGAAGTGGGTGGGAGATTCTGTACCCTAATGGGCAAAAGTAGAAGGAGAGAGATAGAAATGACACATAAAATGAAAAATAATGCACGTTAGGGGGGGATTTTGTAGCAAAACACTTGTCATTTTGATGCAGTATTAATTAAATTTCCTAGAGTATTCTTTAGAGCTCAAATATCCAACCCCACATAGATGTAACTATTTAAAAGAGAATCGTAGCTAGGAACATGCTCAGGAACATGCACTGTGTTTTATTGTTCTTTATCAATGGACTCTAAACACATATTTGTAATTACTTAATTTATTCTCCAGCAAAATAGAATTTTAGTTTAAAAAGGTAAATTTGAAGCTTCATTTTATTCAAAGTTTAACCAGACAAGTAGCCTTTTATCTGTGCTATATATGTTGTCAGGGTGTAACAATATTGCCTTTATACTCAGAACATTTTGTTTACACTATTTGGGGGCGATGGAGTTTCAGTTAGTGACTTAAGTCTGCTTGGATCCAAACCCCAAACCCACTATGTAGGTTAGGCTAGCCTCATACTGACATCCTGCCTCAGCCTCTCAAGTGCTGGGATGACAGGTATGTACCACCATCATCCAATAAATTGAATATATCATTAGTTTCCTTTTTGTGTGATTCTAGAGATAAATCTAAGCATCTCATAAGTATTAAGTAAGTGCTCTTCCATGGAATTATTTCCTTATCCCTTTCAAATTTTAAATTTTGAACAGGGTGTCATTAAGTTCCAAGATGGCAATGAACTCGATTTGTAGTGAAGGCAGGCCTTGAACTTTTGATTTTTCTGCTGAGGGTCTTTCTCTAGAGTCTGTATTCTTAACTGACATGTACTACTCCAATATACAATATAAACTCTGCTCAGAACATCACAAACACACAGGAAAAGTGATTAGTATCTTATTAGCTGAAACTAGTATTCATATTAGTTTTTATTCACACATTGAAATTTATTCTCTTAAATTTAAGAGGAAAGAGTAATTACTAGCTCCAGATTACATTACTTCTGTAAAGTCACGCCTTGAGTTGCTGCCAGACACATGTGGTTTATTTTTAGTGTTCTATTCTCTTTAAGTCCTTGAAGTTAATATACAACATGAAGAATATTAGAGCTTATTTCCACATGGTACATTCACTTCCCGTTCCTCAGTTGGTAGTTAACCACTTCCTTTAGCTTGGCCTTCAATGAATCTATTCTCTTGATGGTCTTTATACATATTCCAGAATTTCTCAACATTTATTCAGAAATGTGGGATCATATGTGTTTTAATAATTCAAGTAGGTTCTTTTCATTTTGCTTCTGACATATTAAGCAAGAATCTTATTGGTGTGAGACTCTCTTTTGGCCCATTATTTTGCAGCTATCTTAAATGATTGGAGCACATTCTAATAACTGTTTGGTCCTTGATATTGGTTTGCTGGGTGAGGCTTTAAAGAAGCTACCGTATTAAAGCAGCCATCAATTACATAGCAGTTTTACCTCCTTTTCATTATTCTAACTTTCAAGAAAAATGGAATCTTTTCTATGCAACTGTCATGTCTAGATTAATGTGAATTATTTTAATTTATATTCAAAGCATTGTCAGTGCATATAACAGGAATGTAATTTGAGAAAACTATTATTAGAACTATATGAATGACATAAAAGAATCTTAAGAAGCATTCACTCTTCTGGAAGCTAGTGATTATTAAGTAACTGAATTTGAATAAAGTCCTAATAAAGAGTGTTTCCTAAAGGATAAATAGGGTCTATGAAGACAGAATATAGTCTGGCTAATTCAACCTTAACACTATTATTAAGAAATAATTGAATTTTCTCAAAAGATCAGAGAGGCCTGATGTAATTCACCATGAAATAGCCACTTATTCTTTAAAATTCTACATTTACGGGAAGATTTACAGCTTTGATACTGGTGTTGTAAGTTAGATGTTCATTCAGCAGTATGTATCATAGTGCATACCAACAATGCGAGTGGGAGAGGGATTCTTTGCTTCTTCATTTGTAATTTTCTCCTCAGATTACAGTAAGTTTTACTTCACAGAAGACAGCCATTACTTCCCACAACAATGCAGAATTCATTTTAATTTCTCTTTTCATACACTCATTGTAAGCGGGTCAGATTTTCCTCAAGAATTTCTTGCTTTCTTTACTTTCATTTATCTTTACATAAATGAGTACCATTTATGTTCTTATAGTTTGGAAATTTGAAGTGTGTGAGTGGGCAAGGACCACAAGGGTGTGTGGAAGGAATGTCTTGTGTGCATATGGTTGTATCGGTTGTCAATAAAAGACCTATGGCCTATAGGAAAAGTTAGAATATGAGGTGGGACATTCTGTAGACAGAGGAGATTATGGGAGATCGATAGGCAGAGAAACTTCCCAGGAACATGGAGCAAGGTATTCGCTTGGTACCTGAGTAGAGGTAACCAGCCACATGGCAAAACTTAGACTGGAAAAAAATGGGTTAATTAAGTTACAAGCTAATCAGGAAATGAGCCTGACTGTATGGCCTAGATATTTGTAAACATATATTTAAGTCTCATGAGTCTTTATTCTGGGAGTGTGGGGCTGAGAGGAGAAGCCCCCATAAGGATGTTTTGTACTTTTCAGTTACACTGTAGATTCCTTAGGATGTCTCTGAGGAAGCCAGCTTTGTTCTTTTAACAGAGAGAGTTCCCTTTTTATACTGCTGTTCCTTCACACTAGTTTGAGCCTAACTGTCTTCTGTATTACGTACATTGCATTTTGTAGTTTTGTTCATGGCAAACTCATTATTTTTGTGTTGGTGTATTTATGCTTACCTATGAGGCTGTGCGAGGAACCATGAGTGTTTTGTTGATGGCTATGGAAAGTGGAACTGAGGTTACTTTTCCTTAGCTTCAAGATAGGTTAGTTGGTAGACATCAAAACAAAACTTCATTTAATCATTTCTTAGTTTACTGATTTCCATGTTAGTTATCGAGGGCAAAAATCTCAACATCTAACACTGTTTTGTGTTTTGAAAGATAATGAATAAAAGATCCTCAGTCCCTAAAGTTGTGAGATTTATGTTTTCTTAAGATAGACAAAAACTAACTAAATAAGAAAAATATGCACTTATGAGCCAGTGATAAATGTCAGTGGAGAAAAACAAAGAATGAGATAGAGAACTATGGGATTCATAGTGAATAGCATTTTTCTGTAGAAAATATCTAATGCATTGCTTCTTGGCCTTTTGGCTAAGATCAAGTGAAAATATCTAATGCACAGGTTCTGAGTCAGGAACATACTTATAGACTTTGAGAGACTGCTAGGTGTTCTGTATGATTTGAGTGGACTGATGGAAAGAGAGGATACTAGGCTTAGGTGCCAGTGATGTTACTAATAATATCTTTAAGTTTTACAACAAACCTACACAGCAGCCATTTTAAATCCACTGATATACTTAAGGCAATCTACATTTAAGGGTGTAGTCAAAACACAACTATAAGATGATACAAGTGAGATTATGGTAGATCTGGATCTAAACC
The DNA here is from genome assembly GCA_907164525.1 of Lophiomys imhausi. Lineage (NCBI taxonomy): Eukaryota > Metazoa > Chordata > Mammalia > Rodentia > Muridae > Lophiomys > Lophiomys imhausi. The sequence continues at coordinate 12,742,083 of CAJQZJ010004752.1, forward strand.
ACAGATTAGCTCACAAAAGCCAAGAGATAAATGGTCAGGATTTGTGCAGGCTGACATCGTTACCAGGAAATCAGCAAACATAGAGATAATTACAAATATTATCTTCCCAGGGCTTGAGAGAATTTGTTTAAAGAAAAAATGATCCTAGATAATCACGTATCTATGTAACCTTTATGCTATTCTGAATTAAAAATGCTTACAATTTTAGCTGACGCCTCCCCCTTGTGAGTGCAAAGGCAGAAGCTGCCGGTGTGTGACCTCCTTTGACCTTTGTTATCATAGCCTTTTTGGTTGTTCATAATTTCTTAGTCATTTCCAGATGAATGACTCTTTTGTCCGAACTCAGAATTCCTTCAAACTTTTACATAACTGTGTTTAGGCAAATTGGAGAGAGCAGGGTGCTAATGAGGTTGGGTTTATGGCTTAATCTCAGTACAGTTCGTTTTGGTTTGCACAGGGACCAACTCCAAATAAGCAACCATGTCTTAAATTAAGCACCACAGCTTGTAAAAGCAGCTGTGGGATAGCAGCCGCACCTTTTTCATGTAGATAATTTGTTAATTTGATTTTACATGTGTCTATACTTTCAGCTATCTGCCTGCTATGATACTTGACTTTACTTCTATATTTTCTCCTAAAGTCATCATGCAATAATAAAGAATTAATCTATATAAACCTAATAATTATAGAGATAAAATATTTTCTGGACTTAACTTTATTTTTCCACTTTTTTTTTGTTTGGTTGTTTGGGTTTGTTGTTTTTGTTGCTGTTGTTGTTTTCTGGCTTCCTTTTTGCAGCTCCTCTATGGAGCACTGCCATCAGAAAGAGTTGGTGCTGTTTAATTTTTTTTTTCATGTTTGCCGTATGTAACACCCTCATAGTTACAACTCCTTGAACTTCAGAACAGACTCAGAGTTGAGGCCATATGTCCATCAACTGGTGTTTCCCTAGGCAAGGAACAGCTAGAAGAGAGAAAATCATATCCATACTGAGAGGCTCCGTGTCAATACTAGCCTGCCTGCTGCCCTTTGATTCTTCTAATGCTTAAGTTCAAATATGGTGATCATTCATATTAATATATGGCTCATGGGAATCTAGGCTTTATTCTTTATGGCCTGTAATATCTGAGTAAAATTCTGTTATTCTCTCTGTTGAGCACTAATCTGAGTGGTTTTACACAAACTGTCGGGCTTAATACAAAGTTTATGATGAAATTATTTACAGCTTGCAAAGAAAAGAAAATTTATCCTGTAAAGACACTTAATATATATTTTATTTATATAAATATTTTATTTATTAGGCATTATATACACACGCACACACATATATATATATATATATATACATATGTTTTATATCCTCATTTTATTTTCAAATTCAGAATGGATAAGAAAGAGCAATTATCAAGGATATAAGTGCCAAACACAACTGAATGCATAGCTGGAAAACTATGCCTTAAGATTATGAGGGACCTCATTACTACCTTATTTCATTTTAAAAGCTATTGCCAACATAGCTTCTTTCCATTGGTCTGGCTTCTGTATCTACAGACAAGGCACAGGTAAATTGCTTGCCTTGCAGGGTCTCAGTTGAAGGATGTTCTTCATAGAAGTACTTACTCTTGGTCATCAGCTATCTGATATGGTTGCTCTCACTCAGATTTCAAGACAGACTATCTTCATTGTATTTGAAATGACTTTACCACTCACTTGAAAATATGAACATTTCAGTACAAACTAATGGTATACCTTCATAATGATTAGTAAACAGTCCCACCTACCACAGACTCCCTTTACATGCAGCAGAAAAATAACAAGCTAGGGACGGAACATTGTGAATTTGTTCCTTCCTGCTGGATTTATTGCCCACTACATAAGTTACCTAATTGACATGATATTTACATATGAAGGAAGTTATAGAGAACACTGCAAAAACAAAGTAAAACAAATAAACAAACAACCCCCCAAAAAACCCCCAAAGTTTGCCCCTTTCTGATCAGGAAGTACCTTCACTTTCAACCCTCAGCTTATGTTCTCCTTTTGTCTTTACAATGTGTTATTGTTATTATTGTTTCTCTCCTTTGATCTTCCATTTTTCCTGCAATACCAGAACTTCCAGAGCATTCAGATGCTAGCTTGCCATGTGCCATTTTAAGAATGTCAGTTCCGAAGAGAACATGATGCTTGCATTGTGTTTTCTGTTCCACTCTCATTTTGAGCAAGAACCCTTTCTTCTTGGGAGTCTCTTAACTTTTTACACTCAACAGCAGGCAATTGGTCCCTGAGTTCTTCCATCCTGGTTTCTGTGTAATAAATAATTTCTTCAACCTTACTTACTCTTTCAACTCCTTCCTTCTTTTTCCAGTCTTCCTCAACACAGTTCTTAGCATTTTAACCATATTTTCAATAATCATCTTTACATAATCCAGCATATGATTGGAGTACAATCAGTTGATCACATCCTATGCCCTATATTGGCAAAAATATGTTCAGTCACTCTCATCTGGACACACTTTAATCTCTACTTGAGTCTGTTCAGTGGTAACTATAGAAAACACATTGCTCTTTTTGCTTGGAATAGTGGGGTTTCTATTAAAAAGTTTAGTATAGACACTTGTCAGAGCCTCAGTACCCAGAGGCAGGAGTGACATCCAGGAGTAGCATATCTGTGATACCACCATCCAACACACCTCCCTGAATGGTGTTTCCAATTGCTGCAACCGCATCAAGATTGACAACTTTGCATGGCTCTGCTACAGAGATCTTCTAGTTGGATGGTGGTTGCGCATGCCTTTAATCCAAGCACTTGGGAGGCAAAGGCAAGAAGATCTCTAAGTATGAGGCCAGCCTGGTCTACAGACTGAGATCCAGGGCAGTCTAGACTACCCAGAGAAACCGTGTCTCGAAAATCCAATTAATTAATTAGTTAATTAAATTAAAGACCTCTTAGAAACTGCATCTGGGCCATGCCACCAAAAGGACCATTATCCGATGTCAGACTTGCTGAATTCTGCAGCTTATATAAACTTCTGGTAGGAACAATAGTCCTCTTGCCTATATATCTGGCAATGCCTTCAAGTGAAGGCAGCTTCATGTTCAGTCCTTTGTGTCCAGAGAATCCATCCATCGTACCGCATGGTAGGGTGATATCAGCCTGCACAGATGAGACAAGTTCTTACCTAGCTTTATCAGAAGCTTCCCTCAGTCTGGATGCCACACTGTTTTCACTCACATTGGCTCATCTCTCTCTAGTACTCCCTTACAAGGCCATGGTCAAGGTCTTCTTCTCGAAAAGTGTCCTCTTGGTGGATATCACCACAAATAATTCTTTCTGAAAATCCAAGGTAGAAATGTCAAAAGTTCTACCACTGAAATCATGCACAACAATCACTTTATCATCAGATTCGTCTTGAACACAGGCCAAAACAGCAGCTGCATGTTCATTTATCACTTGAAGCAAATTTAGTCCAGATACTTATTGAGCAACCTTAGTGTCTTCTGTCTTTAGGCTGCTGAAATAAGCAGGGCCTGTGGTCATATCAGTCTTTCTGTGTGAGCCACATACTTCTCTGCAGTCTCTTTCACCTTTATCTACATAAATGTTCCAATATGATTCAAAGAACAGAATACTCCACGAGTCTCAACTAAAGCATTACCATTGAAGTCATGGACAATTTTGAAAAGAATGTCCTGTATTTCATGGTCATCATAGTCATGGTCAACGAAATGGTTGGTAGCATACAATGTATTGTTTGGGTTACAGACAGCCTGCCACTTTGCTGGCATGCAACAAGTTGCTGTCTGTTTGCTATCAGGCATCATTAGAAAGGGTGGTTTTGGCACCTTCAGCTTTCCTCAGGACTGTGCTTGCTGTCTATAACTTCCACACAGGAGTCAGTTGTACCCAAATCAATACCAACCACTGCACCCTGGATTGTTTTTGATGCATCATCCCTCCTTGAGACAAACCTAAAAGCCTCATGGCTGAGGCCATTGCAACCATCCTGGTGATGGGTGTCAGCAAAGACCCAGGAGTCTCCAACACCCGCCAGGAAGAAATACAGACTGCATGCTCTGAGCTGTGTGGCACAGTTGGTGACAACTTGTTTTTTCTTAAACATGGGTTTTCACACACCTGTTGGTCATGTAGTCAGAATTTGGGAGTGTCAGTATTTGAGAGTGCCAATTTAAATGTCATATTACCTTCCGAAACACTGGTGAGTTGAACTATTTTAAACCTTGGTCCCCTTAAAACCAATACCCTTGGTATAAATGCAGTATGAGGAATACATACCAGACTTTTGGCTTTAAGAATGGAAACATTCACGTGAACATAATGGGCAATAGAAAACCAGGCAACTTAAGAGAGGGATGCAGTGGAAAACTCATCAGTCAATTTTGTGAGTAGGTTCCACCTGTAGATAAGAATCCATTGCTCAAGCTATAATATTAAAGATTACTGATCATGTATTCATCACCAGCACCATGTGTTATAAGTAAACTTTCAAATTTGATACTTTATACTTTGAAAGGAAAGTTTCATGTGTGTCATGGTAGAATTCCAAAGACCATGAACTTTAGGAATAAACTGCTTTCATAATCTAGATATTGTAAAAAAAAAACTATTTGGAGCCCAATTCACTGAAGCATTTGTTCTTTATTCTAATGGGCTACTGTCTGCGCTAGAAATGGACTGTAGGGTTTCACCTGTAGATTTCATCTCTCAGGTGGGCTGCCATTCTACAACTTTCTCTTTTTCTCCTTTCTCCCATTAGCAAACTACCTTTAAAATCAAGATTAGTGTCTGTTATGTAATTTTGCCAGAAAACATTTCATTGTTAGTTATGGAAAGTTAGTGAGTTTATGAACAAGCAAAAAAATTTCTTTTGGGTAAATCTATTTTTGATTGCTATGATATATATTTGTATATATCTCTCTAAATTTACCTATGATAGTCAAAAATTTTTGAACTTCTCTAGATTGATGTTTCACAGATCTCATGATTTTTGGTAAAATCTGAGACATCACTTTGCACACCATCCCTGGTGTTTGCTCCAGTTTTTCTTGGAACTCCCTTTAGAAAGATGGAGCTTCTACTTTTCTCTCTTTTGATAACTTGACTTGCTCTTGTTTTCTAATTTATTTTTAGCTATTTAGTATGTTCTTTAATTTAGTAGCTGAGATTTGAAGTTTAATGATTACATTTTTCCTTTATTACAGATGTTTGCCCTTTAAAACATACTTATACCATGGGAGATAGTGCAAAAAGATTCTGTGCAAGTGGGAGAATCTGGTTTAGTTCCCTGGTACCCATGTGAAGTGGGAGATGGAGCACCAGCCTGCAATCCTAGGATTGAGAAGGCAGAGAAAGCGTGATCCTCAGGGTTCACATTCCCACTTTTCTAGCCAATCAGTCAACTCTAGGGAGAGTGAGAGATCCTGTCCCAAAAATAAGGTGAAGATCTAGTCAAGAAGATGCCCAGAATTGTAATCTATACTTTATGTGCACACACACTGGTACACACACATGTACCACACTGTACACACACACACACGCACACACACACACACAAATACAGAATAAAATAGGCTCATTTATTTTTGCATACTATGATATTTTGTATTATATTTTAAATTTGTTTAAAATAAAATAAAATCTATATCTTATGCAGTTTATATTTTATATGTAATAAATATCTTATAAAGATGTGTTTATATATCACATAGTTATATATCTATAACACTGTACATTAAGTATTTTATATGCTTACCTGTCATACTTAGTTATTTTTCCAGCTATATAAAAAAATAATATTTTCCAGTTCAATATCTCATGGGTTAACCAGTTAGTCTTTTGTATAGATTACACTAATTTATCACTTAATTTTTTTCTTATTGTAAAATTTTGAAAGATAGTTCATGTTGTAGTCATGAATGTCACCTTATAAGTATTTTCAATGTGCATTTGCCAATTGTCTCAGAGTTACACTTTACACTCTTTTCTGGTCTGGTGTGACTCCTTTCACCATCGCTGTGTGTGTATGTGTGTGTGTGTGTGTGTGTGTGTGTGTGTGTGTGTGTGTGTGTGTTAGAGGGAGGGGCATCTCAGTTTGTACAGACAGAGTAAATAGAGACAAAGCCCTAGTGTTTTTATTTCTTGGAACTCACATGTACAAAACCCAGGCAGATGTTTGCTTCATCCTTGCTCTTTCGTGTCTGGTAAAGGAAATGCTTATTCTTCATTCAATACTTTCATTTAAATCCCTTTGCTCCTCTCCATGCACACTATTAGGCAAACCTCTGATTTGCAGATGCACTTTCCCTCCTCTCTCCCATCAGGACAGCACCATGCTAATGACATGAACCTCGTGTTCATTTCAGCTCCTTTTCTGTGGTATTTGCTGACCTCATTATCTTCACTTACATTTTCAACAGTTTCTGTTTTTGTAAAGTACTCATGTGTGTTTGCTTTCAGAGGATTTTAATTCTAGGGAATAAGCCTAGTCACTAAAATAGAAGGTAACTGTGCATTTGTTGGGGAAGGTCTAATAAATTGCTTCTGATAGGCTGATTTTAATGCTGAGATCTTGTTACCACCCCTTCTGAAGCATTCTCTTGATTGGTTAATAAAAGTCACTGATGGCCAATTAGCTCAGCACAAAGAGTATAGGAAGGTGGAACTTCCTGAGATTAGAACAGGAACCCTGTGTTTTACACAGAGGAAGCTCTCTTTCCTCCAGGAGACATGGGAGAACTCTGGAAGGTAAAAACAGACCACATGATGTAATCTAAAGTAATCAATAACCATTAAAAAAAAAAAAAAAGACCACATGGCGGTTTAGGATTAAATGGTCCAGGTTAATTTAGATTAGCTAGTTGAGAGTCTGCCCAGCTAAGGGCTAGATGTTGAAACATTAAAAGGTCTTGGTGTATTATAGGTGGCTTATAGGCCACCAATCCAAGCAATCCAGGGCCATTGTCCTCGTCCCCCCTACCCCCCCAACCCTGACGAATCTTCCACCAAGCCATGGGCAATTCTACCGGCCTAATATAACAACTTATAGTTATTAATGAAGGCATTAGTTAATAGAGTTTAGGTTGCAGGTGGTGAAGGCCACCCTTGGTCCCTTACTGTCCATTTGTGAAGAATAATCTATTGTCTTGGCAACAGCCTGGGTTGTTTTGGATTTCCATGGGATCCTTTTGGTCAACAACTAAATTGAATGTAACCCAGTTCCAGTACTGGAAGCTTTGTATGGAGACAAGAGATGGCCAGTTGGGACTCCATCTTCCCCATTATTTGGAGATTTATTTAGGATCACCTTCACATATTTGAGAAGGTTTTTACTTTAGTAGATTTCCATACCACCCCTCAAATTCCAGCTGTCTCTCCCAGCATTTTCTCCCTCAGCTCCATTTGCCCTCTACCTCCCCATCTGTTTGAACTGACAAGGTCTCTTGCTGGACTGGAATCTCTAACTAGGTTAAGCTGACTGGCAAGAAAGCCCAGATGTCCTCCTGGATTTTTTTTTAATGTTGTTTCTGGTGTTAGAACTTGTTCTTCTGCTTGTACAGCAAGCATTTTGCCATTGGAAAAGCATTTTACCATCGGAATTATCTCCTAAACCTTACATTTTTAAATTTTGGTTAATGCTCAATAGTCTATTCATGCCTTAAATTACAAGCTGCTGCTTCATTAACAAACATAATTATATGCTTGACACCTACATACTTAAATCCAACAGGGATAATTATTGGCTAATACTTATTACATTACAAACAAATAAATATATGAAATTACTTAAGAAGTTAATATAAATCATAGACTTTGTGTTCAGAACTATGTACAGAAAATGCCTTTATGACTTAAAGAACATGAGATCACAAAACTAACTTAGATATTTTATGTAAGTTCAGAAAATAAGATTGGCAACTTGTCATTGTTATGTGGAAGATGCCTGAGGAACGAAGCCCAAACTTTTCCTCTGGCCTGCATAATGTACAACACACACACACACACACACACACACACACACACACACACACACACACACACAAATACAATTCATATTTCAAAAGATCTGTGTAACTATATGGTAAAATAGAATGAATGTCTCACAATTTTAAAAATAGGTAATGTTTTAAAATGATTTTTAGAGTTAGGGTAATGACATATATTGTATATAAAAACACACAGAGACACAGAAGCAGAGAGACAGAGACAGAGAGAGGAAGAATAGCAACTATGTGAATAACTGCTAATACTCTACAAGGTTTTCCTGGTCCTGTAACAGCCTTTATCTTTTGTTAGCCATTACTGTGCCCGACAGTCTGCTTGGTGTTTGCTATCACCCCCTTACTGTCTTACTGTCTCTGAAAAATCAGTATTAGTTGTATAGAAAAACTTTACACTCTCCATGTTCAAACACAAGGCTGAAGAAATTGTTTAGTGTTTTTTATTCAGCGTGAAGTCCTGAGTTCAAATCCTAGCACCCAAGCTTTAAAAAAAGGAAAAAAAAAGAGAGAGAGGTATAGTTATATATATCTATAGTCCCAGCATTAGTGGTCTGGGAAGAAAAGGACAGCTGGGGCTGCTGGACACCAGTTTAACTTCAGGGTCCAGGAGAGATCCTGTCTCAAAGGAATAAGGTGGAGATTGAAAAGAGGACATCTGATGCCCTCTTCTGGCCTCTGTACACAGTCACACAGAAGTGCGAACACACATACACTATGTCTCACACTCACTACATACACAAATGTTCCCCCATAGTTGTAAATTTTTGATGCAGAAAGATCTACACAATACTGGTGGTGAGTTCATTCATTTTAGAAAGTAATACTTAGTATCTAACTTTTGAAACTTTTAAAAACAATAAAACAACTGACAAAGTTCCCAGTATTTTCAGGCTCATTACTAACAACACTTTTGTGACTGAATTACATAAAACAAACCGAAGGATGGCTAGAAGTGAACAGTACAGTGTCCATCCTGAACATTAGTAAAGAGGGATGAAACTTGCCAGCTTTGGGAAATAGAAACAGAGGATGAAGCAGAGAATAAATTTCAGCTAAATTCAAGGTATAAACCTGAGCTGGTAAGCTAAAATATTTTCATTTTACTTGTTTGTTTTGACATGCTCAGACATCTAAAGAAGATGCTTGCAGCATTATTTACAGTAGTATCTACAGAAACAAGCTAAGAACTCTTAGATGGGCAAAGGCAGATGGAGAGAGGAAACCTGGCAAACACTCAGAGTAGGGTATTGTATCCATTTGTAAGAGAAGAAGCCTTGGGATCAATGTTAAGGCATTATGTTAAGTAGAATTATTTCTTCATAGAAATTCAAATAATGTCTGATCTCATGAGCAAGTGGAAACTGGAGAGTCTGAACCCCAAATCAGAAAGACAGTAACCTAAAGTCCTTGAAATTAGCTGATGATTAAAGGATTCACATTCAAAGTTAGAAATAACTTTTGGGATCCATGCTATCTACAGTTGGTAATATTGCATTATTACCTAACATTTGCTATATAGTAGATCTTAAATGTTCTTACCACTCACCTGTACTCACACACACATACACATACACACACACACATACTCACTTGTGTGTGAACACACATTAGTAACTAGATTGTGATAATCATTTCATGATAAATTCATATATCAAAGAATCATAACATTCATCTTAGATCACTGTAATTTATTTGTTATTATACCTAAATAAATTTGGAAAAAATTTAAAAATAGTAAAAATTATACATCTTTAAATAAAATGTGACTATTTTTAAGTAAGCTTCAGGATAAACGTGTTTTCTTTTTTTTAATTTTAATTAATTTACACATTGACACTTATGGCTTAACTAGAGTAATTTTTGTCCAAGCCAAAAATGTACTAAGGACAAAACAAGACTGGTGTATACGTACATGTACAGCATTCACTCAAAACACTAGTTCAATTGTAAGAGCTCTCAAAAGGAAAAGTCCAATTATTGAAGTAATTCAGAAAGTTTTACATAAGTGAAAATAACTATTTGAAAAGTCAAGAACATATTTAATCACATCACATCACAAACACTGGTATTAAGTCACTTTCCCATTAAATTTGAAAACATAATGAAAACCAACAACTGACTTGATTACTCAGAATACCTTTGAAATTCTATGCCTTAATTTAACCAACTAACAGTCCATGTCTGCATGTGTCTTGGAGTAATTGACATTTCTACATCTGATACAGAAACTAAATACAAATCCCATTCTAATATAGCCATGATTTCCATTAGGTCAGCTTCTTTTTTTTAATAATTTATTTTTTATTTCTTCAAGTTACATCTCAATCACAATCCCCTCCCTACCCCTCTCCAGTCCCACCCTTCCACCCTCCTCCCCCTCAACCCCCATCCTCTTCCCTCCTTTTATTTTTTTTTAGTTTAAGGTATTTCATTCCCCCCACAACAGCTCTCCTTTTCAGTCCAAAAAAAAATGGTTCTTTTTCTTATAACTATAAATACAATACAAAACAACAGAAATAAATAGGCCACAATTATAAGAGTTATATGGCTTAGCATACATTCCCAATGTCCAGTCCATATGTATTTGGCACCTGACTTTAACATTCTACTATCTAACCATCTCCATGAGTTTAAAGTTCTATATCTAACTCAGCTTTCATACTAACTTGCCTCACAATTTAAAAAATATCTTCTTAGATCCAGAACACCCTCTTGATTCCTAAACAACTCAAAATTTAACTATGAGACTCTAGCTATCTATTCTTCAACCACCTCAGAGACCTGAGAGGGATAAATATATCTGATTATATAGGAAGTTCAGGGCCTGCAGCTTCCAAAACTAAGAAATGACATACCAGTGGCTGCCTGGACAGTTCCCATTTTCTCTCCATACATTACAGCATCAATCTTCAGCCATTTGGTCCTGTTTCTCTGACAGACATTGATTGTAGAGCAGGAATTATGAAGCTCTTACCTACCCTGTCTTGGCAGAGCTAGGCTGTCGACTTATCTGCTTCCAAGTTTTGTCCTTTTTGGACAGAAGTCTGTCTACAGTTTAAGCAAGGGGTTTTTCTTGCCAAGAGAAAGGCTTACCACCAATTCAATCATCTCCCACTGGAGATTCTTCGATGCTCATCTTCTACTTGGAGTAGAATAGGGGGTGCCGTCAGGAGCTGACATGTCTCGATATCAAAAAATCTTAAGTTAAGAAAACATCGTTGAATGACATATTCTGCAGATCTCTTGAGGTTTTTGAAGATGCCCTATCTATCTCTTATATTTAGATAAGCAAATATTGCTTGTCTCTTAGCAACTTGATTTCTGAGTAGCTTAGAAAATAACTGTGATAGACTGTCATAGTAACTAACAAAATGACACGTTTTCATAGGTCAGCTTCTTTATTTATTTATATTCGCCACATATAAGCATCATGGATTGATTCCAATTAAAAAAAGAAAACACAGATTAATGACCGTGGACTTCTTCATGAGTGTAAGATTAAAAACAAACTAGTTTTATTTAGGTTTTGTGGTTAGTAGCTATGAAGGATTGGAGATGGGCTTCCTATATATACCCAGGATGTTGTCTTTAGTTCTGCCCCCACTGAAATCCCAACCCTAAAAACTAAATTAAAAGTTAACAAATTTGTACCTTCTAGAACGATCTGTTGGACACCTGGTTGTCATACAGACGACACATTATTACAAAGAGGCAAGCTAATGCAGCATTATGAACTGAGGTTAAAGTTAACTTCTGATAAAAGGAAGTGAGTGCTTAGAAGTAACATTCATTTTATCAACCGTTAAAATGCTCAACTTCTAAAAAACCTACAACAGTAAAAAGACAGTCTAGTAAATCCAAGATTTGTAAAAACTATACACAAAATCCACGGTATAAAGGTGTTTTCTTAAGCAAGACAACATGCTCTGAATTCATAAGAGAAAGGTGTTTTCAAAATACTAACTTGTGGGTTCTTTTCCCTGCAACTTAGCAAAAAAAAAAAAAAAGTGAGTGATAGGTGGAGGGAGAAAAGCATTTTTTGTTTAATGTCAATAATTAATTCCCAAGAATCATCCATTCTATGTGAAATGTTTACTTTATAATACTTTTAGTAGAACAAACATCATTTGCTATCAGTTCTCAAGCTCTAAGTTAAAACTCTATGCATAGAGTAATAAATGCTTCAAATACTACTTCCTGTTTACCAATTGATACAGTTCTCAGCTTACAGCAGCACCTCACTGCCTGCAATGTGGAAGACACGAATCCTCCACGCTGACACCGACACCCTTTCAAAGCATCTGCATGTGATTCTATCCACCAACAATAGTTGGAATTTAGCTCGAGACCACTTCTGAACAATGTCAGACCTTAAAAGTACTATGTACATAGGAACATCAAAAGCTAGAATGAAAGAGCCATACATTCTTTCAGTTTTTTGTTTTAATATACAGATTCTCTGTTGGGAAGCAGGACCAGGAAGATTCGTGAGGTGTGCTTGCTGTGTGTCAATTAGCAGGAAGGTGAACTACAGGCACAGCATTGCCAGGCCAGGGCTTCAGTTTTGTTCCCACTATCAGGCAGCTCCCTTATGTGTCCACTAACAGGTTCTACCTTTAAGCTCTGTGTCCCTTAACCCTGTGTTAGCTCATTCTGTAGAGAGATTTGCTCTTTGTGATAGATAGCAAAGACAGGTCCTTGGTCGTCCATGCTCATAGTCTTTATTACTTTCAACTCTACAGGGTCTTGAAGGCATTCCTTTCTGTAACAACTGCTTATGTGGTAACTTTGCTGAGTAGTGTTGATGTTTCTAGGGTGAGAAAACATCATTTATTAAGTAAGGTTATAAAACAATGAGGCTACCAAGTAATTTGTGGAAAAACTCACAACATGATTGCAATGTGCTGTTGTGTTTTCCTCTCACCTCAACTTTTGTTTTTTAATCTAAGCCCTACCAAGTAAATTACTCAGTCAAACCTGATGAGGGAGAAGTCTCATTTCTTAAATAACCATGTTGTGATAGAGATTTTGAGAGGGCACTTTCCACATTCTCACTAATTTAATTCTTATATTAATCCCTTGAAAACTGTGTGTTTATTTACAATTTACAGATTTAGTTTGCAGAGCTTGGACACGAAGCCAGGGCTGCCTGACATAAAATGTGTTAATGCTTTTGATAGAGGGAGAATCAGTCTTCCCCAAGAATGAGGCCCATAACTGGTTATCCAATGCCAAGTGGTCAGTCCTAAAAGCATATCCATGTGAGCTACAATAAAAGGACTCAACAGGTTTGTGTGTGTGTGTGTGTGTGTGTGTGTGTGTGTGTGTGTGTGTGTGTAACAATAATTAAAGAAGAGGCCATGAATTTGAGAAGTGAGATTGGCATGAGATATTTTAGAGGGAGGGAAAATATATTAGGCATCACACATATATAAAATTTAAAAATAAAACTTTTTAAAAACAGTGATTTCATCAGAACAGAGGATATTCACCTTTGAATTTTGCTGACTGTGTTTTTGGTTTTATTTACTGCAGTTCTGTTTATTTTTATTGACTCTATTTTCATTACTGTAAGGCACATTCTTCTGCTTCTAAAATACATATATGACTTTTATTGTATACTAAATAGCAATTCCTGATTATGTTGGTATTAATTTATTTTAATATTTAGGATTTCGGGGCTGACTCTTAAAATAGTGGACCTTTGGGGCCTTTACCTCGCTGTTTGGTCTGTCTCTGCTTCCCTGACCCGTAAAATCCAACTGCTTTTGATCCCATTCTATTCTGCTCAAGAACTTGGCTGGTCTTCTGTACTCTTCCACTCTGCCTAGCACATAAATATTGTTCTGAGAAGCAGTTCTGGGAAATCTAATTGTATTATATGTTCTGCTTCTAAAAGCAATCATAGCCCTGCCCTCCCAGATGTACTCTGTGCCCTCAAATTGCTTCAAACTGTTCCAATATTTTTCAAGCCAGTTGTGGCAGGAGACAATTATCTCTTGAATTTCTAGACACAATGGGAGCTAATAATGGGGGGGAGCACATTTATTAAGTGATATATTTGTTGTAAAGAAAAGACATGATTTGAAATTCATTAAGAAGGAAGTGTGTGTGGTCTAGGGTAACAGCAAGTGTGGTCATTTAAGTTGGTTGGAGCTATCACAGGAAAACCTATCACATAGGTGTTGCAGTCAAGATGGACAAAACTAGTTTTGCTCACACACAAATCTGTGTACAGTACTTGATCATGTACACTGTTGATTATTTGATCATAGTAACCATTTGGAAATAGCTCTAGAGTTGACTGGAAATACTATGTTAACACAGTTCAACAAAATCCAGTTTGAGAGAATTTCCTTAAAGCTATTCCTACATGACCCAACAACAAGCAGATGGGAAGCAAAGTATGCTGAGATGTACAAAGTCCACACATGTGAAGATCAGTATCAGAAGCAATATTTAATTTCTCTGTTCATGTAAGTCCTCAATTTGAAATATAACCCGTGAATACAAATATCCAGAAAAAGGCAGTAGCCAAAAAAAGGAAGCAAGGGCTTCAACTGCCACATTATTTTAGGTTTTTATGAAGAATGGAATTGATAAAAATGATATGCAAATGTAATAAGTGAGTCAAGCTGCCCAGTTTATTCCAAGCACCTCCTTATTTCAGATGCTTTTTAATTCTGATTAACTAGGTTATTCCTCCTCAAGTAAACTACTTAGAAAAGGATAATGGTTATATTTTTCCTGTAGATATTATATAATGATTATCTTGGAGGTAGGCTGGAGCTAAATCCAACATTTAATTTTTATCCAGGGATGAAGTATTTGAAGAATAGCCTTTGATTTGCGACAGTGTTTTCCCATTCAATGTGCCAGAACTGCAGGTTTTAATTTACACAGGGTTACTACCTATGACCTTTAATAAGCTAATATGTCTTAGATTTGGCTGTTATAATTACATTTTCTTCTCCACAAACTGATTTTAAACTTTTTGAAATCAAAATTGTGCATATATCAACAAATAAGAGATTTGCTACTTAAAATATCTACAGTGATCCATATAAAGAGAAGTCCAAGGCAGAGAGAGACATAGAGACAGAGATAGAAATAGAGATGAGATAGAAATAGATAGATAAATACATAGGTAAATGGATGGAGAGATAGATAGATAGATAGATAGATAGATAGATAGATAGATAGATAGATAGATAGATGAGATGGACATATATTTAAGTTTAATTTACAATTGTATACAGGATTGCCAAAATTGAACACTGTCTTGCAATATTAAACCTTGTATACTTGGGGGAAATAGATGAGTTAGTTAAATATTGGTTGTCAGAAGCTGACTTTCAATACGATAGAATATTAGAACCCCATAATATTTTGTGGTGAGTTATGATTATGAGAGATAATCTTCTGTATTTAACTTGATTTAACTTGTCAAGTTAAATATATAATAAGAGACCATATTAGGCAAAGGCATATTATTACAATTTAAAAAATAATTTTCCATGGTGGTTTTAAAATGTAAATATATTTTACACTAAATTTTTAACATACTCTGAATTTGAACTCAAATAAATAAAATAGGTAAGTTAGCAAGTGATTGGGTGAACAATTTAAAAGTTCATTTGAAGACCAGGAGTTTTTCTCTGAAAAGTGCAGATCCACTCCACTGCTCTAGTGATGGCTTAGAGTGAGCCTTATCCTCTCATTTTCTGTCCTCATTAAATTCACTCTTCTTTTTTTCTGTTTCCAGCAACATGCAGAAACAAAACCATCTTGGAGAGGGAATGATGGCAAGTGAAAGACTAGCTTCTTGTCGTTTAGTGGTTACTATAGCAATAATCATGATGGGGGATTTCCAGCTGCAAGTGGTTTCTATAACAACATGATAGGGTGCTTTTGAAAAGGACCAGAGGCAAATGGATTCTTTGTGGGTCTTTTAACCCTTTTATACCAAGGATTAACATCTTCTTAGAAGACATGGCATATTTGATAGGACCTTGAAGCTATTTCTTTAATTTTTTGAGGCCTACACAATCAGTTATTTTATACAGTGCTAGCTCGAGATGATAGGATTTTAGGGTCCTTCACTTATGGATATTGATATCATCCATACTCTATTTCTACAAATGAAATTGAAATAAAGCATAGAAAGTACCTGTAAAACATATAGAATATTTGTGAAAGATACAAATTTTCACGACATATTAATTAACTCATTTACAATTTATGTGACTGTAGCACACAGATGTGGATATCAGAAGTCAGTTTGTGGGAGTCAGTTTTGTCTTTCCATCCTGAGGGTCTTCAATATTGAATTAAGGTGGTCAAGCTTGAATGCAAGCACCTTACCCACTGATCCATCTCACCAGTCCATAAGAATATATTTTTATACTATTCATTAAATATATCAAAAGCCTCAAATAGCCTTTGTAGTAAAACCTTTTAACTCTCACATAGATTGTCTGACGGTTGTTGATGCAGTAAAATAACACATATCAGCATGATGGCTGTGCTCCCATACACTGCCATATATGGAGACAATAGATAGAAGCTAATCTATGCAGATTAACTTCTCATATTTTGTTACACCATTCAACATGCCTGAAATCATGGATGATCCTTATTGGACTTATAACTCAGTAAAATGTTATAAAAGGAAGTTTAGTACGTTTCCTGAACTCATCCAATTTTAGTATGGAAAAATAAGGCAGAACAAAACAGAAGCACCACTCATTCATAAGCACCATTCAAGAGCATCTAGTGAAAGTTCAAAGGATAGAAAACGGTCACAGGATACAGGAGTGGTTGGTAGTGGGTTGGATACAAATTTAAAGTGAAGTAACAAGGCAACACTTAAATGCAATCATAGCACTAGTTAAAGGACAGGAGACTTAGGCTGGCTCTTTCAGTTAGATAATAAGTCACTTAGGAATGAAGGTATACATGTTGATGAGTGCATGGGCTTCACTTAAAAAACATCCCTTTAAGCTGAGCAGAGGTGGTGCACACCATTAATCCCAGCACTTGTTAGGCACGGGCAGGTGGATCTCCGCCTACAAAGCAAGTTCTAGGACGGCCATGGCTACACAAAGAAACCCTGTCCCGAAAAAGCCAGAAAGAGAAAAGCATCACTTTAAATTATTAAACAAAACTTCAACTAGTACAATCAATTTACATATATGGAATCGGGGAATTATTTGCTTGATTTTATCCTTCTTTTCCCATTAACTTCCGAAACATTTTAAGTACAAGGCATGCCCTCCAAATAGATGGTCATGGCCATGTTTAAGATCGTGCATTTTTGCAATGTGTGACTCCGAATGCATTTTTTTTTTTTTACAATACAGTCAATCTGATGCCTTCATGCTTTCTCCTCAGTTAAACTGCCAGTTCCATATATGAAACATTCTCTTCCAACTCTCAGAAGGATGCCAGCACCCCTACATTGCCTTGGGAGTTTTCAGGCATCAGTATTTCCTTTTCTCCTGGTGTTTCATGCTAAGCAATGAAGCCTCAGAATTCACTACGTATGCACTTGCCTTTCCCTTCTGGGGAGAGTTTGCCAAATGGCTCCCTATGAGATCAAGCCCTGTTTTGCATGTGTGCTGTGAGGTTGTGCTGAAGAGCTGAGGCATGTCCGTGTGCACAGAGGCCCCCCTTGGAACAGCATGCGCTGGAGCTCACCAGGCAGGGAGCCACTCAAAACTCCTCCAGATCAGATCCAGGCACCTGCTCTGCTCAGTGCCATGGAGCTTTCAGCCGAGTAAAGAAAATCAAATCTATTCAGGGTAGCTTCCAAGTTAGCTGGTAGCCACAGTAACCTGGGTTTCCCCCAGATTCCATCCACAACTTTGAGAGATCTGGCAGGAGCAACTCAGTCTCTCTCTGTTCAAGTGTGCTGAGCCATAGAGTGAGCAAAACCAATTTCCCCAGGGAAACCAATTAACCAGAAGAGCAAAACAATCAGCATGTATTCTCTGAACTATTTAGGACTCATAGGAGTGTGAAAAGTGTATAATCAGGTACTGGTCAAAGCACTTGTGGCCCAAACAGTGAGCCTAAGGACTGGAGTTTGAATCCCCGGAACCCATGTAGAAATCTGGTGGGCAAAATTAGGCCTCCGTAAACACATGCATTCATGTCTGCACACATCCTTACACATATGTGCTCACACACATAAGAACATGCATGCACACACTCTTATACCACACATTCACATGGGAGAATAAAATAAAGTATGCAGTCATAACTGGATATATAGGTCATATACACAGACACACTGAAGAAGTTAGTTCTTGAACTTAAAGGGTTAATATTTTAATTGCAAAGAAATAAAGAACCACTGAGGAAGTACATGGATGAGTGTTACAGTGTATTTTAGCAACAGTAAGTCCTGTGGCTGGTCAGGCTGTAGCTCCACAAGAATGCAGCAATCTGGGAGATGTGAACACAGCATGCCTTGCCCAAGGTTTCTGTGATTGTGTACTATTTGAAGATACTTTACAGATGACCCTCAAGGGACAGGCACACTGAGATGCCTTATTCGTAGTTACAACAATAATAAAATAACATATTTTAAATTACAGAAAAAGGATATCATGAACAGTCATCACCCCACATTATTCTTCTAGAGCTTAGTTGCTTCTACAAACACGTGAACACACAAGGAGCTGCACTGTCTAAGGTATCAGCCATTAGTCACATGTGGCTTTGAAAACTAATGTGGATAGCTGGAGTTTCTGAAAGTATAAAATATATATACATAGGATTTCAAAGAAAATACAAATGGTAGCATTTTTATCTCAATAATTTTTATATGTTGAAATGGCAATATTTTAAGCATATCTTGGCTAAACTAAATATATTAAAATTAATTTTGTCAAGTTGTGGGTTTTTTGTATTTATTATTTATTTATTGTGGTGTGTATATCTGTGTGTGTGTGTGTGTGTGTGTGTGTGTGTGTGTGTGTGTGTGTGTGCCATGGTTTGCAGAAACAGCTTTTGGGAGTTGATTCTCTCCTACCAGGTGGGTCCCACAGACTGAACTCAGGATGTCAGGCTTGGCACCAAGTGCCTTGGCCGCTGAGCCAGTTCCACAGCCCTGTGTTGTGTTTTTAATGTAGTTAGGAGAACACTCAGTGCGTATGGGGCTCACATTCAGCTTCTGATACTCTGAGCTGGTACAAACACATGCTATTACAGTGTAGTTCTGGGCCAACAGCAGCAGCTGGGAGCTTCCTAGGAAAGCAAATGTCAAGCTTCTGCCCAAACGTGCCGAAGCTACAGCTTAACAACATTTTCTGTGCTTCAGAGGAACACTGTTGTTTGAGAAGAACAGGTTGAAATAACCTTTTCAGTGTTTCCTTTCATGATTCTTTCTTTCTCTTTATTTGACTTTTTTTTTCAGATAAATGTCTTGAAGTCCCTTGGCATTCTGTTCTGTTACATATTAGATGCACAAAACCAGTGAAGCTATTAGATCTTCCAGAAAATTCCAAATTTATAAGATGAATATAACATTTCTATATTATGGGATGTAGATGAAATGACAGGGTTATGCATTAATTCTAAGGAACCAGAAAACTAGAGACATTTTATGTAGCATATTATGTCCATAGTAATATTGAAATTTTTATTATTTTGACTTTTCATTTTTCAGGATTTTATGCATATATAGTGTCTTTTGATCAAATCCACTTTTGTTTCCTCCTCTCTAATTCCTATCCTCACTTCCACTTTTCTCTCCTAATGTTCTGTACTTACCCTTAAAAAAAAAAAAACTACTGTGTTCACTTAGTTCTGCCGTATGTGCATGGGAGTAGAACCATATACGGAAGCATAGGTAGCCTTTCTAGGGCCATATCCCAAAATAAAATTTAGTCTTCCATACCCAACAACCATGACCTACTAACAGCTTTTCAGCTAGGGGTGGGGCTTTATGAGCCCTTCTCCCATCCATGCTGGGATTTTGGCTGGCCTGATGCTGTGCTGGTCTTGCTTGTGCAGCTACAGCTGCTCTGAGTTCATGTATGCAATGGTCCCGTCAAGTCCAGCAAACACTGTTCTGTTATAGATGCCCACTGCTTCTTGCCCTTGTAGTCTTTCCACTCCCTACTTAACCATGATCCCTGAGCCTTGTGTATATGTGTGTGTGGAGGGGGTGGTATTATATAAATGCTTGGTTGAGAGCTGAGACATCCACAATGTTTTATTCTTTGTGCAACAACCAATTGTAAGCCTCTGTGTTAATCTGGTCTACTGCAAGAAGCAGCTTTTCTGTTAAAGGTTGAGAGATGCACTAGTCTGGGGTTACAAAGATAGTAGCTTGGGGCCTGTATAATACTATATTCATTTAGCAGAATATTAGATTCTTTTCTGGGGCATATGACATAGCCAGTTATAAGCTTTTGGCTCAGTTAGAGCATTACACACGAGTTCTATATTGTGGATGGCTTTGAATACAGTAAAAACCGCATGTGTTTACCGCTGTAGCGTCCAGGTCACTATTGCAGCAGCGGACATATCTTGCCAGATCAATTATTACTGTAGCTCACAGTACTCACAGGTGAGCTATACTGTTGAGAACTCCCCACTCCTGTAGTGCAAATAGAACCCTCTGGCATCATAAGCGTTGGCCATGAAACTTCCAGGTTGATACCAGCTTGCTTTCTCCATGGTCTATGTCTTAAGTATGTGGGGTCTTCAGGAATAGGGTCTTTCCATCAATTCCAGGAGGGAACTAAAGAGTTTGTAGTATCAGCGGTCTATGGATCCCCACTAACCAACAACTTAAAGAAAGATAACCTGTTCCTGGCACTGGGGATTTGATTTGATAGTCTTTGCTATGGTATCTGGGAGATGCATTGTCCCCACTATTAGAGACACTCTATTAAAATCCCTTTGATATATGTATATATTTAAGGAAGTTTCTGTTGGTTGTCTATATTATTTTGGTGTGTAAAAGGATTTCTTAGACTTTGAAAGGCTGCTTTCTGCCTGTTGCACCAATTACACCTATTGTTTTCTTCAGTCTTAATTATGTAAGTATATTTATTTATCTCATAGATAAGAGTGTATGTAAATGTTACTTTTATTTCCTCAGATTAGGGGATGACAGCCATACACAAGCTGTGCAAATACACAATGTAGACTGAACCCGGAGCTTTTCTATCTCTGTTTTAACTATCCCTAGGAGTAGGCCTGGAGGCTTCTAGCCTCCATGCAATCTAATCTTCAGCAAACCCAGATCTTGAGGGCTTCAGCTTCCAGCCTCTGTCTGCTAACCGAGGCCTAGAATGTTTCAGCCTCCAGGACTTACTGCTGAATAAACTCACTCTTTCTACCTCTTTCTGAACTCTCACTGTCTGGTTCAACTCAACTGTTTTGGCCCAAACTCATCTCCAAGCTGACTGATTCAACCTGACTTCTCTCTTGGCTTCTGACCGCATTGTTCTGCTTGGCCTCAAACTAATTCTGACTCCTTCTCATTCTTTGGATCATTCTCTCTGCAACCTGTCTCTGAAAAACTTCCCCAGTAAAACTGCCACACACACACTACTCACACTTCATTGCCTCTACTACTACTCCTCTTCTCTCACATCACTGCTCTTAAGAAGTCTTTACTTCCTGTCCTGTTCTCGTTAGAGTCGAGCATATCCTATCTTTGACTCATTCTGTCAAATCTTTTTCTGATTCATCATTTTGTCCACCCCTCAGTTAGAAGTCCTTTCAAACATCACTGCTTTCCTCTATAAACTAATCTTACTTTCATTGTTTCATTAATCATTACAATGATTACAATGATATTAATCATTACAATGATCCAAAAATGAAACCTAAGGCACATTAGTATTTAATGACAGAACCCATAGTGATCAGTAAGTTGCAGAACCAAAATGTTAATATAGGATCCAAAACCCATTTACTCACCTGCTGTGCACATGACAATTTAATCCCTATTAAAAGTAAGGAAACTGAGGCACTGTGATGATGATTGCTTTCCTAGAATTACAGAGATGGAAGTTAATTGAACCAAAATTTCAATCTATCTATCCATAAATCTGTATTCTTCTCATTAGATTATATGGCCTCAGTTTAGTATTTGAGATCATATACATGTACAGATATGCACAGAAATAGCTGCATATATGAAAGTAAATGCCCAGTTTTTGAGATGTAGCAGAAATACAGGGGCAAGGGACTATCTTAAAAGAATTCATCTACATCTTTGTTTAACTATTCCATGTGGATTCTGGCATACCATGGATCAAAGTGAGTGATCTAACTGATGATTTGTTCTGCTTGATTTTACCGAAAGAGGTCAAAGTAAGAATTTCATAGCAAGGCTTAAATGAAAATTCATCTACTTTTGCTCACTCATTCATTATTCAGCAGTTTTCTGTTCACTACCTGCCATGTGCAAGCCATTTTGACTATGACCTGAATAAAGATGTGCTTCCCTGCTGCACCAACCCCTACCTATCCCAGACCTAGAATAGAATTTCATTCTCGGCAGAAAGCCAGGCTAAGGAGAATTCAGCAAATGGCCTTATTTTCATAAATTAAAATTCCTAGACCTGTTGATGTGGGCTTGACTCCACCAACATGTTTCCATCTCCCAGTTCATTGTAACAGCATCTCATTAGTAAATATGTAATCTTCTGTATAAAAACATTTCTATAAAAACAACAGATACCATTCATTGCATGCTATTTGGATAATCACACTTTGGATCATAAATCCTTTATTTATCTCCTCATTTGGTGTGGTTAAATGTCAGACAGAAATGAAATAGAAAGCGCTGCCTGGTCATGTTTTAAAAGTTATTCCACACCAAACCTAGCATATCCTTTAGAAATGAGTTCTCTAAGTCCATGGCCCATGCCCCACTACTCTGAGAAAAAATTAAAAAAAAATAAACAAATCAGTCCAGGAAAAGTTCATGCCTCTGAGTAATGAACCCAAGTGTGCACATGCTACTGGAGGAGCAGAGGGGAATGATCAGTTTGGCTAAATATGGGCACATTAAAATTGCTGTTTTTGACCCAGATATGATACATAAGAGTACATTCATTCCTCTTTCCCACCTTTCTGATTCACAGAGTGAATTTGATGCCTAAACTCAGTATCAATGAAAATGAATGGCAGACATGATTAGAGAGTTCTATGGAGAGAATTGGGTTAGTAAATACAGAGGGAAAAAATGAGAAAGTGATAGCAGCAGAATACTTAAGTGGAAAATGTGTTTTTTAATTATTATTAATAATTACTTCTTTACATATGGGTAATATGTAGTGATTATAGGTATTCATATACCTGTGCATACTTGGTATAAAGGAACATCATTAAAGAACCATGGCGTGGACGACCCATACTCAGGAAATAACGGTCGATCATGTATTAGGACAGATGCTGAGATCAACTCAAGACACAGCGTGTCCTCAGCAAGTTAGTCAGATCATCTCAAAGCTTCATTACATGTTAATTTCTGAAGCAAGCATTTAAATAGGCACCTAAGTTTATAGTCGAGTGTTAAAGATGTGGTTTTGAGAAATGCAACCAACTGAGAACCAACATTTTCTCATCTATTGTGTACTTTATCTTACTTAGTTCTGACCTAGCCCAGCTACTTCATAGGAAGGATATATCTGGCATTCTGCGTTAGTCAGCTTACAGCCTGTCTATGGAAAAGTATTCTTGAGTCTGTACTGTTCTAGAACACAATACCTACAGTGAGAATTATTAGCAAAATGAACACTTTTTACTGAATAGTTTTGTTAATTTTGTATTAAGCTTGAAAATTTTCTGTTAGGAATTCAAAACCTTCTCAAAGATCATATATATGTGCTGATATATATCATTTATCTAGTGTTTAGTATATCTTTGCCTAGCATTAAAATCTAATGATTAGATCTCCATAAAAACCCCAAGAGACAAAATGACGTGTTCTGGTTTTGCAGATGAGAAGACTGGGGCTCTGCAGTCAGAGACAGGCCCCATGCTGCACTGCTGGCCTCTCTCTTGCACTCTGTCTTTATTCGCTAATAGGAAATTAAGAAGAGGTGATATTAAACAATCACCTGATAATCCTTCAAATAATTGAATATTTTAAAATTATAGCTATCTGCTTCTTAGGCAAGTAGAAGAAAACTAGAACATACTAAAAAATAAATGTCATCAACAGTAATCTCTGAAAAAATTAAACTGCTCCTCCCTGCAAAGATACATTCCTGTTTCACCAGGCGAGTAAATATGGCCCACTTTACAATTAAGCTAAATTGCCAATATACCTGTTCTCCGTGTAAATGTAATTACAGGATAATATGCATGCAAAAAGACCATTCAGTCATATTTGAGTCTCTGAAATCTTTAAAACTGGTCAAAATAATAGTCTTACTTTTCACCAAGCAGAAATATTTTACTTTAGGATGGAAATGGGAAACGCAAAAATAGTAACTTATTAAAACATTACAGGAAACTTTTTTTCCTTCTGTGGCTGTTCTCAGCCCCCCACCCCACCCCACCCAGGGCTCCTCATGGGCATCACCACGGAGGAGGGGGAAAGGGCAGCCCTGTTGCACTGGCCTGTCAGAATGGCTAAGATCAAAAACTCAAATGATAGCACATGCTGGCGAGGATGTGGAGAAAGGGGAACACTGCCCCAAAGCTGATGGGACTGCAAACTTGTGCAACCACTTTGGAAATCAATCTGGAGATATCTTAGAAAATTGGGAATAAATCTACCTCAAGACCCAGCCATACCCCTTTTGGGCATATATCCAAAAGATTCTAAACTAAACCACAAGGACATTGCCTCAACAATGTTCATAGCAGGTTTATTTGTAATAGCCAGAAACTGGAAACAACCCAGATGTCCTTCAACTGAAGAATGGATAAAAAAAAAGAAAACTGTGGTACATTTACACAATGGAATACTACACAGCTATCAGAAATGAGGAAATCATGCAATTCGAAACCAAATGGATGGAACTAGAAAAGTTCATCCTAAGTGAGCTGACGCAGTCCCAGAAAGATAAACATGGTATGTATTCCCTTATAAATGGATATTAACCATACATCAGAGGATAACTATCCTACAACCCACACACCCAAATAGATAGGAACCTAACATATCTATCCTAGGAAAAATTCTATCCACCAGTGAGTCATGGAATCTGCTGCAGGTTAGTGGAACACCACACCCTAGATGGTGTGCCTTATCAAGCTCCAGTAAAAGTGGAAGCTCTTGGCCCTCACATGACACAAGATCTGAGGGAGTATCATATGTGAGGGCTCACCTCATCTGAGGAGAAGGAGAGTACCAAGTAGAGGAACAAGGAGGGAGGGAGGGAGGGAGGGAGGGAGGGAGGGAGGGAGGGAGGGGAGGAGGGAGGAAACTATGTTCTAGAAGTAAATAATACTTTTTAAAGAAAAGAGTTAATAAACTTAAAAATATAATAAAAATACAATGTAAAAATTTCAAACTATAATTTACCAAAGGTATACTTGCCTTACTGGCATGAAAGGAAAATGGCCTTAATTTCAGATTAGAATGTTAGACTGCAGGTGGCCACATAGATTACACAAACTTGATAGCAGCTTAAAAGTTCTTTCTTTCTTTTTTTGGTAGAGGTATAGGATATTTCCATGGTTTGGCATTAAAAAGCAGGTAACAGGTTTAAAACACTATAAATAAATTAAAGGTTACAGCTGTTCAACCTGGTTTTACAAACCTCCAAGAGTTGAAAAAACTTAGAGCGAAGGTAAAATACATGAAAGGCATGGTGTTAGCCCATGCCTTTACCCCCAGCAGAGACAGGAGAATCACTATAGAGTTAGTTGTCTTATAAATTCTAGAGTTACAAGGAACAGGGTGGTGATGGTGCACACCCTTAGTCCCATCATTCGAGAAGAATACACCCTTAATCCCAACACACTAGAGACAGAAACAGGCAGATCTCAGAGCTCAAGGTCAGCCTGATACAAAGCAAGCTCTAAATAGAGAAAAACTTCGATCGAGGGATGGTGGAGTACATCTTTAATCCCATCAGTTGGGAACCACATGACTTTGATCCCAATACTTAGAATGCAGAGACAGGCACATAGGATTTGGAAGGATTTAAGTTTAAAAGCTACTAACAAAAGGCATGCTGCAATTCAAACAAATTATCCTTTGAGATCTCAAAATATATACACTAAAGGTTTGTTTAGCTCCAAAATATCAAGATCATTTTTTCTTTAATCTGGATTGAAAGGTAATACTTTATATATTGTCAAAAAACCAAATTTGCTCCAGGAAAAATATTACCTGTCCGCCCCCAAAAAAAGGTAATTGTCCCAGAGTTAGGATTAGGGCAGGGCTCTGTTCTTATCTTTCAGGAGCTTTAAAGCATCCATTCAGGGAATCCAGGGACATCTGGACAATGGAAACCTCAGCAGAAAACAGATCAGACACCAAAGAAGATGAGTGGCCCTGATGATCCAGCCTTGCAGACTTCCTCAATAGCTGTTTCCTCAAAAGTCTACAACCACAACAACTCAAAATTGCCAGGATCATTCAGCTCCACAGCCTGCTCCAGCCAGAACTTCAGCAAAGCCCTGAAGATCAGCTTCTGTCTACGAACTTCTTAGGACATCTAAATAGCTGAGCACAAAAGGACTGAACATCAAATGATTCTATTAACATTTTTAACCATTTTTCCATTCTTATTTGGGCCCCAAACAGGTTTACCAGGTCCCAAATCAGCAGGAAGTCACTTTAAGAGAACGTCTCATCCCCAGAAGGTGGGGAGGGTGTTTCCCCTGCCTTTGGTTATTTGATGGATAACAGAAAATTTTGTTATTTAGGGGAAGAGACTACAAGCTGTTAAATGGTCTTGTTAAATGGGTTTTGGAGGTTAACCCAGGGACTTCTCTCTTTTTCTTTTCTGAATCCTTCTTTCACTCCTATGTAGGAGTGAACAGACTTGAGAAAAAATGGGACATAGACATAGTATAGGAAAGATCAAGAAAAAAGGACAGATTATTGAATATGCCCTTACACCTTTGTATACTGATACAAAATTAATATTATATTTGGCTAAATTGGTATTGATCATTGTATATTAATGAAAATTAAAATTGTATTGCACTACATCGGTA
This sequence comes from Lophiomys imhausi, assembly GCA_907164525.1. Classification (NCBI taxonomy): domain Eukaryota; kingdom Metazoa; phylum Chordata; class Mammalia; order Rodentia; family Muridae; genus Lophiomys; species Lophiomys imhausi. The sequence continues at coordinate 12,769,254 of CAJQZJ010004752.1, forward strand.
TTGACCCTTGTATATTGATGCAAAATTAAGATTGTATTGGGCTACATAGGTATTGATCTTTGTATATTGATACAAAATTAAGATTACATTTGGCCACATTGGTATTGATCTTTGTACATTGATACAAAATTAAGGGTGACGCTTCTTAAAGGTATTGTACCTAGTAATGCTTAAAAACAAATGTAAAGTTTTGACCTCTTGCTACCAACCGTCATAAACTGTTTAGGATAATTAAGAAACGGAAACTAATAGTCATGAAAACATGTCATTTTGTTAGTAACTATGACAGTCTATCACAGTTATTTTCTAAGCTACTAAGAAATCAAGTTGCTAAGAGACAAGCAACATTTGCTTATCTAAATATAAGATATAGATAGGGCATCTTCAAAAACCTCAAGAGATCTACAGAATATGGCATTCAAAGATGTTTTCTTAACTTAAGATTTTTTGATATCGAGACATGTCAGCTCCTGACAGCACCCCCTATTCTACTCCAAGTAGAAGATGAGCATCAAAGAATCTCCAGTGGGAGATGGTTGAATTGGTGGTAAGCCTTTCTCTTGGCAAGAAAAACCCCTTGCTTCAACTGTAGACAGGCTGTTGTCCAAAAAGGACAAAACTTGGAGGCAGGTAAGTCGACAGCCTAGCTCTGCCAAGACAGGGTAGGCAAGTCCTTCATAATTCCTGCTCTACAATCAATGTCTGTCAAAGAAATGGGACCAAATGGCTGAAGATTGATGCTGTAATGTATGGAGAGAAAATGGGAACTGTCCAGGCAGCCACTGGTATGTCATTTCTTAGTTTTGGAAGCTACAGGCCCTGCACTTCCTATATAATCAGATATATTTATCCCTCTCAGGTCTCTGAGGTGGTTGAAGAATAGATAGCTAGAGTCTCATAGTTGAATTTTGAGTTGTTTAGAAATCAAGAGGGTGTTCTGGATCTAAGAAGATGTTTTGAAAATTGTGAGGCAAGTTAGTATGAAAGCTGAGTTAGATATAGAACTTTAAACTCATGGAGATGGTTAGATAGTAGAATGTTAAAGTCAGGTGCCAAATACATATGGACTGGACACTGGGAATGTATGCTAAGCCATATAACTCTCATAATTGTGGCCTATTTATTTCTGTTGTTTTGTATTGTATTTATAGTTATAAGAGAAAGAACCATTTGTTGGACTGAAAAGGAGAGCTGTTGGGGGGAAAAAGAAATACCTTAGACTAAAAAAAAAAAAAAGGGAAGAGGATGGGGGATTGAGGGGAAGGAGGGTGGAAGGGTGGGACTGGAGGGGGGAGTGGGGAGGGGATTGTGATTGAGATGTAACTTGAATAAATAAAAAATAAATTATTTTTAAAAAGCATTACAGGAAATGCTTTTTTCCTTCTGTGGCTGTTCTCAGCCTCCCCCACATCCCACCCAGGGCTCCTCATGGGCACCACCACGGAGGAGGAGGAAAGGGTAGCCCTGTTGCACTGGCTGCCAGGGCCCCTTCTGTGCTTCAATTAGAGAAAGCCCACTGCTGAGGTGACCATTGGCATCACTCAGGACATTTTCCTTGAAGGAATAATTCCTCTGTTCTTAGAAGGACAAGGGAAGGAAGGAAAGAGGGAGAGAGGGGGGAAAGAGGGAGAGAGGGTGGGAGGGAGGGAAGGAGGGAAGGATGGAAGGAAGGGAGGGAGGGAAGGAGGGAAGGAAGGAAGGAAAAATTTAAAGTTCTCTTTATATATAAGGAAGAATTTCTTAGGACGGCCAGTAGATGGCGAACTTTACTGCAAGGAAAAGGTGCTGTGTCTTCTGTGTTCTGAATGTTAAGCACCAGATGAAATTTCCTATTATCAGGTAGAAAGTTCATATGAAAACCAAATTCTCTAAGCCTACTTTTCCTGGAAATTAAACCCGAATCATAAACTTGTCTTATTAATAAATCTTATTCTAAAGCGTAATAATTATTAAAATTATTTTCTTTTTCATTGAGAGAATGTAGTGTGCCAGGCATAACACGTGTGACTTTTTTTTTCAAGCATTGTAGAAAAGTCAGAGTTGCCATGGTCCTTAGTTCATGGTCACCGCCACTCATCACTCATGGGTTTGTGCCTCTGCTCTGTTTTGCTTAGCGCTTATTTAATTATTTAATCAATCTGTTCGTCTCAATAATGCATTAGATTAGCCAGAGAGAGTGACACATGCCTAAATCCCAGTATTATGGGAGCGGGTCTGAGGCCTGCCTAGGTGAGACCATGTCAAATAAAATTTGGTAAATTGAAGTTATTTTATATATTTGAAAAATAGTATTTTCTTTCTTACAGATAATTGCTCTTGTTGGGCAGTGCATGTATGCTGAACTGTATCTACAAGAAGGCCTGTTGGCATCTAGACACACATCCACAAACCTGTGCAGTAAGACAGGGTCATTGGTACCAGGTACAAAGAGAGGAAGGTGCGAGACTAAAAGAACTTCAAAATATAAACAGAAACATAACAACGAAGGACAGGGCATGGACTGTATTTAAACCTGCCTGGTTTGCTTTAGAAATATTTTGTCACATTTATCTCCAGAAATCCTTTCAAAATCCCTAGGGTTCTGACGAAGCACATGTCTGCTTCTCATGGCTGAGGTGCACACCCAGGGCTTCTCCTTGAAGTGATTCTAAGAAATTTGTCTTGCTTTCATTTGTTTCCTAAGTGTTTCTTTCATTTTTAGATACTGACATAAAATATTGACATCCTAGCTAGGTGTGATTGTGCACACCTTTAATTTCAGAACTCAAGAGGCAGAGGCAGGTGGATCTCTGTGAATTTGAGGCCATCCTGATCTACAAAGAGAGTTCCTGTACACTCAGGGCTATGTAGAGAGACCTTGTCACAAAATCAACAAAAACAAACAAACAAAAAAAACCACAAAATGTATTGGCATCCTACTGTGACAAAAATTGATTTAATTCTTTGACACACACACACACAGCTCTATTGCTCTCAGTGTCAAAGTTTTATATTATTTTATAGTGAAGTATTATTCTATTAAATTACAATTTTAATTTCTCTTTAGTTTGTGTACTGATTTCACTTACCATCCTACACTGACTTCTTTTCCTTTCTTGTACAGCTTTTAGCGTTCTCCAAAATTAATAGCAGTAAAAGTTGCTTGGAGTGTTAGAGTTTGTCTCTTTGCTGTCTCCTCCTACATAGAACTCTGCATTTTTCTTCTCTGACACATCCCACATGAGGCTACACTTTCCACTCTGATTAATGTTGACACTGATGGCACATCTGGGGTGCTGGGATTTCTCTTTTAGTAAAATCTGCTTAGTTTTTTTTTTTTTTTAATCTTGTTAGATTACTGACGAGACTTCTTAGAATGAATGTCTTCTTTCTTGCTTTCATTGTCATTTTCATTCATGGTCCCTGAGAATCTTCCTGAAAATTAAGTTTAAAAAAAAAAGTAAATTTTGAATCTGTGAGTACTTAAATATTTTCCTCTCTTCAAATTAAGTTAGTAGTGTAGTTGGGCATATAATTCTGATTTATAAATGACTTCCTCTCCCAATATGTGTGTGTGTGTGTGTGTGTGTGTGTGTGTGTGTGTGTGTGTGTGTGTATTTATGACAGTGTGTACTACTTACTCCATGCTGGTTTTAAAGTAAGACCTGCCTCTGTCTACAGAGTACTAGGATTATACGCATCATCACACACAGCCTTCTCCGGAGTTCTAAGATGTTCTAATATCCCCCAGCATGCAATGCTTTAAATTATAAATTAGAAATGTATCCAGTTTATAGAGAGTCATAAGATTATTGCTTTCTTGGATGATTATTCCAATTATATTTTTAAAAATATATTTTTAGAACAGAAAAGTTTTCAAGAAAATGAAGTTTGAAGCCTTTACTTCAATCTATCTGCAGTGAGATATTGTCTGTTTTAATCTGTGAAGTGTGTGTAACTATTTTGTGTTGCTGTGTGGTTGAGAAATGCTATGCATAAGACCTGGAATGTTTAACAAAGTGTGCATTATTGGATGACCAGGGTTTTATCATTTTTCATTTTTTAGTGCTTTGCTTGTTAGAGCATAAAATAGTGATGTTGATAAAACAGTCATAAATCAAGAAATAGGATACATTTAAATACATGTTTCAGTTAGGCAACTGATTCACAGATGACTTTGTAAATGATCTTAGTACTTCCTAAAGTTCTCCATGAGGGAAGGTGGGCATCAGATCTCTGAGTAGCTGGAGGGATTAACAATGTTTGATTCTCATTTTTCAACTGCATTTACAACTGAGGAAAGGATGATACAGAAGAATCGTGGTGAAGTTATTTTTGCTCTCTCTCTCTCTCTCTCTCTCTCTCTCTCTCTCTCTCTCTGTGTGTGTGTGTGTGTGTGTGTGTGTGTGCGCGCGCGCACTGTGTTTTTGTATATGTGCATGTGTGCAAGTGTGGATGAGGGCACACATTAGGTATCTTCCACCCTTTTGTGAGACAGGGTCTCTCATTGGCCTGCTGCTCATTGATTAGACTAGGTTGTCAGTCCCAAGGATTCACTTCTTCAGTGCTGGAATTACAAGTGTCTGCTCTCAAACTGGGCCTTTTAAATGTGGGTTCTGGAGATTGAACTCAGGTCCTCGTGCTTTCAAGGCAAACGTTTTCTTGACTGAGGCATCTCCTTAGCCCCTATCTTAATTCCTTATTAACAAGTATAGAAAATTTCTGAAATAATGAATAATTAAAACTCAGTATTAGAACATATCCAATGATGTATATAAGTGTGTTTGATTTTTTAAATTTTATCCTCAACTATTTATAAATTTAATCTTGATGTTTTCTATTTCCCTTTAGACTCATTTTGCAATAAAAACAATACCAGGTGTCTCTCCAATTCTTGCCAAAACAATTCTATGTGCATGGGTTTTCCACAAGACAACAATTGTTGCTCAGATATAGCCAATAATTTGGGCAAAGACTGTGAAGATCTGAAAGACCCTTGCTTCTCCAGTCCCTGCCAAGGAATTGCCACTTGTGTGAATACCCCAGGAGAAAGGAATTTCCTGTGCCAATGTCCCCCTGGGTACAGTGGACTGACCTGTGAAACTCCCACCAATTCCTGTGGAGGGAACTCCTGCCAACATGGAGGCACGTGCCGTAAAGACCCTGAGCATCCTGTCTGTATCTGTCCTGCTGGATATGCTGGAAGGTTCTGTGAGACAGATCAGAATGAGTGTGCTTCCAGCCCTTGCTACAATGGGGCTGTGTGCCAGGATGGAGTCAATGGGTACTCCTGCTTCTGTGTGCCTGGATACCAAGGCAGGCATTGTGACTTGGAAGTGGATGAATGTGTTTCTGATCCCTGCATGAATGAGGCTGTATGCCTCAATGAGATAGGAAGATACACTTGTGTCTGTCCTAAAGAGTATTCTGGTAAGTGCATTTACAACTGCACCCTGTACCTTCCTTTTATAGTCAAGAATATATATGTTCTATTCCATTCAGAAATAATGTATATGTCTGGTCACTTATAAAAACAGCCAAGTTCTAGAAGGTACTAATAACTAGAGGGAAAGCTTGCTAAATCACTGAAAATCTACTGAATTCATTGAACTTGTGAGCAAGTGTGTACCATCACTATTGCCATTTCAGTAGGAGCTCTACATAACTGAAAGCTTAGACTTAGTTTTTACAAATGTTAAATGCTATTGTTTATATACAGATGCCCTATTTAAATAAAACCTACCTATCAATTGATAGACACTGGCTGTATCATATCTTAGTTATTATGAATAGTGTTTCAGTGATTGACAGAAGGTATTATCTTTAACATATGTAATATATTCAGTAGTGCAGTCACTAGATCATATGATAAACCAAGATTTTTCAGGTTTTTCTGAAGATCTTCCATAGTGTTTTCCAAAATTCATAATATATTAATAAAATAGGGTTCCATTTTCCCCAAAACTTTCCCAGCACTTACTGTCATTCATCATTTTGAACATTGCCAATATCACAGTTATAAGATAATATCACAATTTTTATTTCTCTGGTGACCAGAAATGTTGAGAAACTTTCCATGTATCTCTTGGTCGCTCGTATTCTGCATTTGCAGCATCATGGATGAGTCTAGAAGACATTATATTAAGTGAGTTAAACCAGGCATGAGGAGCCAGTCTCATATGTGCAAACTAAATAGCTGACACAAAGAACAGGGTGTTGAACTGTGGCTGTCATGGGCTCGCAGAGGGTGAGCATGGATAAGGAAAGAGAAGATGTGGACAAGTGAGTGCAAGGTGATAGACGGGAAGAGAAATAAGTTCTGCTGCATGAGAAGTATACTTGATGATTGTGTGTGCTTCAACCAACCATAGGAAGTATTTTAAATGTTGTCATCAAAACAGAAAATATTTGTACTGATAGATAAGGCAATTAGCCTGGTTTGCTCAGTCCACAACGCATTATATTGATGAAAATCTACAATTATTTCAATTGAAAGTAAGATAAACTTTAAAACAACAAGAATGACAAATATGTTGGATTCAGTCCACGGGCTTCATGGGACCACTTTCGGGATCCAGTAGTTCTGGTTTTCAATCCCTTCTATTCCTTCAATACTGACTTAGCCCTACCCTCGATGGCCCAAAGCCCAATACTTCATGCATCTATTAGAAAGAAGGCAGGCTACAAATTGGTAGGATCTAGTGCTGAAGTGTTATCTAACAGATAAATGGCTGTAAGCTAGTTCTTATTTCATCTTTTAAAAAGAGAAAATAATGTTAAATCATATTGATTACTTACAATGCATCAGTGATATCTTTTGTGTTTTTAAATTAATACAATTTTTAACAGTTTCATATATATAATGCATTCTATTACCCTCTCCAACCAGCCATTTTTATCTCCTTCCCATCCCTATCATTCCTCCTTTCTCCATATCAGGTACCTTCCAGGATACATGACTTTTTGTTTGGTTTGGGTTTGGGGTCTATTTAGTGTAACCAGGGTCAACTCTGTGTTCACTGGCATGGGGTTATTCATTGGCATCTGGTGGGGTCACTAGTAGGTACATAAATGAAGACAATGACTCCCATTCTTGCTAATTGTATTGGGAGCAATTAATTCAGCAGTGAGGCATAAGGCCACCCGAGTCCCTGCCTGGCTCCTGACCCCAAACAGGCCTCACCAACTACTGAGTCTGTAGTTGTAAGGTCTATCTTACCCAGAAGATGACATTTTGCAGCCCCTTTCCTTATCTTCCTGCAAATGATTGCTTTCCGACCCCTCTTCTGCATGTTCCCTGAGCATTAGAAGGGATGGGGTAAATGTCCTATTTAGGATTTAACATTAATTGAAGTCTTTTCTCCAGCCTAAATTTAGGAATAAAAGATATCAAGAGTATATTCAAAATATTAAAAATATTGAAATTCTACCAAAAATCCACTTTTCTCTGCAATTAATTCATTTATACTATGGGTTACATGATATCTGGGCTCAAAACAACTAATATTCTTTGCCTGGTAAAACAGCAAAATGCATCAATAAGTCCTCTGATATAATGGCATTGTTCCCATAAAGTTACATTTTTCTCTTGTTTTCTAAACAACCAGGGAAATTTTTATAACTTGATGTCTTATGGGACATATTTAAAATGTAATTAATTACAAAATAGAATTTACATGAAATACACCTAAGTCCATAAGAATCAGGATTGCTCTTAGTGGGCTAGATTCGCTCAGCTCCAAAGATATTGTCAAAGGCTCATTCATCAATCATCTGCAGAAGTACATTAGCCTGTGCTCTGGTAGCCTATCTTGGTTCTCATGCCGGAATACCAATTACCCAGAGAGATGTGGAGCAACAGAAATATTCAGACCCTGCCTTTGGAAGGTCAAATTTAGTTGATAATTTTAAACATATCTAGGGTTGGGAGCCAGAAATTAAGTTCATAAGAACTTAATTTAGAGACTCTTGTTGTTGATTTACTTCATAGATACCCCAATAATACCAGAGGTTGAGCAGTCTTGACCAATTATTAGAAATCCCAGATAAGATGGCTAGAATCAAGGGGAAACCCAAAGTTGATAAGGGAAGAAGTAGAGCATGGGCAATCAGCATAGATGCTCTTGAGTTCCCTGACGCTACCTAGACCTTCTAATGAATCTTGGAAACCGTTATAGTGACCCAGCTGCTGTATGCCACATCTGAATTTAGAGTGATCATAAAGCACTGGGTTTACAGGGTGGAAAAAAAAATCCCACGTACTTCTGAGCAGCAAAGCAAGAAAAGGACATAAATTTTAAAAGACAGAGCTAGGACCGGCCACAGCATGTGGAGAGGGTTCACACTGCATGAATCCTCTGAGCACTCTTGCACTGCATGAGCTGTGATTCATTGGCTGCAAAAATGAGCTCAGACCGAGCCACTGAGGCTCCAGGTGAGAATCTGCTTGCATAAGCAACACCTACAATTGAACCTCAAAGTAAGCAATCAAAACTTTCTTAAGGGAGAGGAACTATAGCTTGGAGCATTTGCCTGGTTTTAGTTCAAGTTTGTGCAATGAATCCTTATGTATTTGAGGTCCTCCTTAAAATTAACCAGATTAAGAGTGTATATACCTTTTCTATTAAGATGCTTGCAATATTAGAAAACTGGGTTGTAGTATGGCAAGGAAAGACCAATTGGATAATAAAAATCTAATAAAGACATATATTGTAGTCTCCAGTGAAAGAAATCTATGAGAAAATATGCAGTTCCTTCATTATAAAATAAATCTTTGAAGGGCTGGGGAGATGCTCAGTTGGTAAAGTGCCTGCCAGCGCAAGCATGTGGACCTGAGTTGGGACTCGTAGCACCCAATTGGAAGTCTGTGTAGTTCATAGGTCCTGTCTATAATCCTAAGCTCCCCATAGCTCATTGCCCACCAGGCCAGCCAATTGGTGATTTTTTAAGTCCAGTGAAAAACCCTGTCTCAAATAAAATGCTGAAAGGCATCCAGGAAGATACTCTGTGTTCACTTCTGGCCTCTATATACCTACACATATATGTACATACATACAAAAGCCACCTACACACACCTCAAAATACAAAAATTATGAAGAGATGCATGAATGAGTAAATGAAAAATAGATCTTCTGTATATAAATTATTTTGAAATAAGAAAAAAATTACATTATATTTAATTTTTATATATGAGATATACAATAAGCTCACCTTTTAAGCATAAGATATATTTTTATTTCAGAAATAAAAACATTATATTTTTAAATCTCAACTTATTTCATAGTTTAGAAGGCATAAAAACCCAGGTATAAAATTTTAAGACCTCACCTGGAAGAGTGTCATGGACATAAAAGGAAAGGGCAGTCGTGACAGTGCTTAAGGCTAACCATTTTTCAATGAATACTTTCACATTTATTTTAACCAGGGAAACTTTGGTGCCTGATAAAAACATGCACTGAGTTTTCCAGTGATATTCCCAACTTAATGAACTTATAACGTGTACCAACAGCTCTCAAACTTTAGCATGCAGAAAACTCACATAAAGAGTTTGCCCTTGGAATACAGTATTTGATTCCATTGATCTGAGATGAGACTCAAGAATGTTCATTTGACATATGTTCCCACAAGATGCTGATGTTGCTAGTATATTGTCAACTTGTCAGGACCTGGAGTCACCTAGGAGACAAACTTCCAGGTCCTCCTGTAATGGATTATTTTGATTAGATTAATGTCTGATCATGCTTGTGAGAACATTTATTGATTAGGCTATTGAGGTAGGAGATCTACTATAAAAGTGAGTGATGCCATTATCTGGGTTTGGGCCCTAGATGCCATAAAAAAGACAAGGCTAGGTGAACTCAACCATGTCGTCACTCTTTGCTGCCCGACTGCATATATAATGTGATTAGCCACATCAAGCTCTATCGCCATGATGGGCTGGACCCTTGAACTGCAAGCAACATAAGCCCTTTCTCTTTTAAGTTACTTTTGTCAGGGCAATTTGTCATTGAAACAAGAAAAATAGCTAAGAAAGTAGTTGGTTACTCTTACATTCATGGCATTCATAACAGTGGTGTACTGGTGGCCATGTTTTGTCAGGCCACTCTTTGTTTTGGCTTGCACAGATCTCAGCTGGCTATGACTGATGCTGACTCTTCTCCCCTGGCAGCCAGCACGGCACATTCAATCCCTGTGAAAGCTAGGCATTAGAGATGAAGCTTTCAGGTCAGTACCAGCTCTGTTTCTCCACGTTTTATGACTCTAGTATATGGCATCTTCAGCCTTAGAGTCTTACCATCAAGCTCTGGAGGGTAGGTAGCTCAACAGTATTGGCAAGAAACTGTAATGCTTGAAGGACTATAGGACCTCACTACCCAACAACTCCAACAACCCATTGCTAGCACTTGCATTTTGTTTGTTTGTTGGTTGTTTCTTGTGGCGTCTGTTAGAGGCAATGCCACCCCACTATCAAGTAACTCAATTTTAATCCATTGTGTGTGTGTGTGAATGTATGTATGTAAATATATATATATACACACACACACACACACACACACACACACACATATATAGGAAATCCTTTTCAATAGTGGGTTTCCACATCACTTTTTTTGAAAGAGCTTTAGTGTTATTTATCCCCCTTGTATTTCTTCCTCTACCCTGCCCTACCACCCACAACCCAATTAAACTTTTCCTGTTCCATTATTCCCATTTAACACTTTATACTATGTTCTATTTTTCTTTGAAAGCTTGCTCCCCATGCTGCTAACTAATTTCCTGACTTCTATGGATAGTTCAAATGAAACATGACAATCTGAATATCCAAATGTAATATCAATAAATGAAAGGAAACATGTGACATTTGTTGTTCTGGGTCTGAGTTACCTAACTCAGAATGATTATTTCCAGTTCTATCCATTTACCTGCAAATTTTACAATTCTGTTTTTCTTAATAGCTTAATGTTATTGCACTATGTAAATATGCTACATTTTTTCATTATCCATTCATCTGTTAGTGGAAATCTAAGCTGTTTTCATTTCCTGGCTATTGTGATTACAACAGCAACGAATATGGATGAACAAAATCTCTACATTAGGATGTGGAGTTTGTTGAGTGTATGCACAAGAGTGGTATCAATGGACCATAAGGTAGATCTACCTCTATATTTTTGGAGGGTCCTCATGCTGATTTCCAAGGAGGCTGCACACCTGCCATCAGTGAATAAGTACTCATCTTTCCTCATACTCTAGCATTTGTTATCATTTTTTTCCTCTTGGCCATTCTGACTATGTTTAGATGAAATCTCTAAGTTTAATTTGAATATCCATGATGGCTAAAGGTGTTAAATATGTTTTAATATTTTCTTAGCCATTAGTATTTCATCTTTTGAGCACTCTCTGATGCCCATTTCCCTCTCTTGTTCAAAATGGTACTTAAAGTCTTAGCTAGGACAACGAAACAACTGACGGAGATAAAGGAGCTGTAACTGAGAAGGAAGAAGTCCAAGTAACCTTTATTTGCTTTCTAGTTAAAATTTTGTTGTTGCCTGTGTGTGTGTGAGGGTATGGCAGGCTGTTTATAGCAGCAAAAGAACTGAGAGCTGCCTGCCATCTATGCCCAGATACACATGTCACAGATGTACATTGATAACTGTATAAATGGATTTACAGAAAGAGCCCAGAACTAGCAAGCATAATTCTTATTCTAAAGAAACATAAAATGTATTGGAATCACATTTATTGTATGGAGTCTGAAATTTATGATGATAAACCTGGCCCAAGATGATTTTTAGAGCAGGGGTTTTCAGATAATGGGGAAGGTATTCAGAGTGGCTTGTTATGGCTTCCCTGTATGTGCCATGTGCTGTCTGCACACTGCACTGAGTCATGAGAACAGCATCTGGTTATCAGGCCTGCTCCACTCTGATACTACACAATGTGTATTATCTAGTGGCACAGAATGTTGACACAGATCTCCAGTTGTCAACAACTACATTCAAAGAAGGGACAAATGTCTCCAAATGTGTAACAGAAGTTCAGGACAGCCCTTGAGAAAACTTGATTTATTGTAAATGTTTGTCAGAGTCATAAATTGACTTCACTGTTTCTGTGGAACAGAAGACCCAGCCTTCCTGCCACATTGAAAAACTCTGCCCTGGTTCACCAGCTTATTCTTCAGGAGATAAGGACAGATTACCACACAGTTGCAACAATCATTCATTCATAATTAATTGATAATATATTTTGTTCAAGAAGATATACTAAATGCCACAGAAAATAACAAACACTGGCATCAAAGGCTTCACCCTTCTATAGTAAGAGGAACAAATGAGAAATATGATAAGTACATTGATATTACAGGGAATGTTGAGGGTTTGGAGGGGCAGTTTCAGAGGCCTAGAAAAGAGTTTAAGTGTAATTTCAAGAATCTTGTCCAAGTTATTCCCATTCTGTGGAAGTAGGGAGTGACGGCTGAGGCATTACTAGGACGGGGCACAGTGAGGTGACAGACAGGCCGCGTAGTGGTAAGCACACACAGCAGGCAGTGTAGCTTCCACTTGTTAGAAGCCCTACTGGGTTATAAGGAAATTTTGCTTTATTATGGAGGTGTGGGAGAAGCTATTTAAAATTTTTCATCAAATATTGACATAATAAGATTTGTATTTTTGGAGAGCACACATTAAGTGATTTTGAGGGGAGAGGCTGGATAGGGAGACAAGATGATGAATGCTGAGGTCACAGCGGAAGTAATAGTAAATGGGGTGTGGCCTAATGCTATTGGACAACTTTCAGGTTTTACCTACAGAATGTTTTTCTTCTCAAAAAAAAAAAAAGGCAAGTTAAATAATATATACTGCAAACTTTTTAATTTGGGTTATTATAGATTCCAGCAACAGCTATAAATAGCATATGCTGTTGGAACATTTCTACTGCATTTTACTTGAAGAAAAGAGAATGAAGTCACACATAGTACTATCTCTGAGCCACATTGGAATCTCTCAGTGTTTTAATACATTATTTGTTATTCCTGGGTTAGAAGCACAGTAGCAAAGGATGTGTAAACATAGACAGTCCTTTTCTGTGCTTTGAAAGTCTCTATACAAATCGACCAGAACACATAGCTAGTAACTGTCTCTGCTAAAACACCAAACCAGCCTGTCTGAGTTTTTACTCACTATTCTGTATGCGGCCTAACTAAACTAAGTGTTTCAACATAATGAAGGAAAAGAAAAAAACACTGACGAGTACATTTTAGTCTTCCAACAAAAGTACAGTTAACAATAATGTTGTTCTAAAAATAACTTATTTGTTTCCACAGAAAACAAAGCCACAAGCTGTTGTAGGCAGAAATCCTCACAAGCGACAGCTGCTGTGCTCTGTGCAACTTCCCACAAGCACACGGAGCTAACAGCAATTAGAGTACAGGAGGAAAATTATTTTGGGTAACATAACATTTGACAAGTGCTCTAGTAAATACAGTATTGCCAAACAACTAAAATATTTCCACTTTGCTAAAACTTTCCTGGCTTTCTGAGTTGACTTTTCTCAAAGGCGTGAACTGTGAGTTGGAAATTGACGAATGTGGATCTGAGCCATGTCTACATGGTGCCACATGTCAGGACGCTCTTGGAGCCTACTTCTGTGACTGTGCACCTGGATTCCTTGGAGACCACTGTGAACTCAACTTTGATGAATGTGCCAGTCAGCCATGTCTCCATGGAGGTCTCTGCGTAGATGGAGGAAACGGGTATGTGTTCTACAGATGAGCGATGGACTTAGAGAGACCAAGTATATTGTACAATTGTGATGAACTTCGAGCTCTCATATCCTTCATCTGAGTCACAAATTACATTATGCTTTAAGTAATGAAAAGTTGCAGCATTCTGATTATACTAAAAAAAATTATTTGGTTGACATCTGTCATAAGTGAAGGTTTTACAAGGCATTCTTTTAATGGTTGAGAACTACAAATATCATAGAAAAGTACCAACATCTGAACCCCATGTAATAAACCTGTTATTGATAAGGAAGATGCAAAAGCAATGCTTTCAGTTGTTAAAATTCTGAGCATAAGGCTTATGTTTATGAAAGTAAGCAAATAAATCAACTGGAAAAATAAATCCTTCAGTATTTGTTTATAAATGCTGCTGTAAGAGCAATGATATTAAACTGTATATTTTGGCTTTTCATCTGCTTGGAAAATTGGGTGAATATATTTGATGAAACACAATTACCAGAAAGTATAACTCAATTCTCCTCCAAATGAGAGTATCTCATTGGTTTTCAGGGAAATGGGCAACATTACATTATAACTTCATGTGATAAATATAATTGATTTGTATAGTGATAGCTGAGTTCACATCAAATAATATATCCCTTTAAAGGGACTTGCTTTACATGTATTCTCATATTTGCTTAAACTATGAATATTGCATTATCAAATGCCAAACAATATTTAATAACATTTAACTTAGAATTGTCTCATTTGATAACTGCCCAGTATGAAGCATAGTGAGAATTACATTCCAAAGCTGTAATATACACTGCTCTTCAACTGCAATAAGGAATCTGATGTGGAGAGATGTCAGAATCTCCCATGAGTTCACATCATTAATTTCTTGCAAAAGTAGAAATAAAATCACCTTTTCTCTATTTAATAAATCAGACATGGGTCTGAGGATTAAGTTAGGTGGTAGAATACATGCCTTGTGTGTGCAAGGCCATGAGTTCGATTCCCAATAGCACACACACACAAAGAAACTCATAACTTACTTCAAATTTAATTTCAAAATTGCTAAGACTCAAAAAGAGTGCAGTGAAAGGCATGTGTGCTTCAAATATATCCATAAGGTATTTAATACAACAATAAGATTTTTAAATAGAGAGGTAAGGTTGCATATTTCTTTTTAAAAACATGAATCACTATTTTAAATCATACCCCATGTCTTGATTTGACTTTTCCTTGCACCCAAATAATCCACCTGTGGTGGCAGTCTATACCCCTGGGGACAGCTAACTGGATACCACAGAGATAGAGAGGTTAGAATGACTGAAACTTCTGAGGGATGAAACTCTCTGAGGTGCATACTGTTCTGTCTGGAACACATCTCAGCAGATAACACAAGGGTTTTGCTTCTGAAGACAAACAGGCTAGAAATCTGTGCCCTTCATTCTCTACTCTTAAAGGTGACATGACTCATTTCTTCATTTTATTGTTATATCTCCTAATAATTCATTTGTGAAGGGAATCAACCAACGTGGTTTGAGTTTATTTTTACACAATAAAAATTAACATCTTTTCTGTAATACATGTTAGAAAATTGATTCTTGTATACCAAAGGAGCTTTCAAATGGAGTCTCTAATTCTATGAACTTAGATGTGCTCCTTTAAAATAGAACTTTTGTCTCTAATGTCTCTCATAGAGTATATTTTTAATACTTAAATCATCATTATTTGTGTGTGTGTGTGTGTGTGTGTGTGTGTGTGTGTGTGTGTGTGTATTAGAGGTGGGTACATGTGCCACAGGACACATGTGAAGATCCAGAGATGACAACTCCAAGGAGTTGATTCTCTCCTTCCACATTATCTGGGTTTGGGGATTTGAACTTGGGTCCCCAGGCTTGCACAGAAAATGTCTTCATGTGCTGAGCCATCTTTCTGGTCCTAATTTTTAGTATTTTTAATTAAACAAAACCATGAGTAGATTTTTTTAACTAATTGAAACTTAAAAACTGTGTTCATGCAGCATCTGCTGTTTCTAGATCCCTAAATAGTTTAATATTAGTGCTTGGTAATAAATATACACAGCCTGTGGGAAGGATTACAAGCATTTTGTGATTGAAGTGTCCCCTCAAGACATGTTTTCTATCTCATGTAAGTGTGCAGATCTGTTTTTAATTTTTACAACACTAAATCCATGAGGAGACATCACCTCAATTAAGATCTTCCTCAGATCAAAACTCAACAATTGTCCCCATCAGGTTGACTTTTGTGAGGTAGTTTTAGTCGATGAGTGATTAAAAACAGAAAGACTGACATATTCGTGTGATCAAAGAGTGACAATCACCATAGTCATAATGTACTTAGGAATGCTTCTATTGAGTAAAAAAAAAAAAAAAAGCTGAGTTTTATAATATATCTTATCTGGTACAAATCATTACTACTAACTTCAAAAATCCTAATAATTTTATTTACTATACCACTTCAGGGTAACCTAGTACCCTGATATACAAGAAATTATGTTTCTATTCATTTATGTATACATATATGTGTGTGTGTATGATTGATTATTATAATGATCTTATGATATAAGCACCATAGTCTCACTTATATGCCTGAAGAAACCAGCTTCCAAATAGTGTTGCATGAAGCTTTGTTGTCATTTTAAAAATCAATATTGATAAGGTATTGATGCGGAAACATAACCATGCAAGCCTACAAAGATAATTCCATGGTGGTTTTGAGGGAAGTACGAAGGCTATGTTTTTGGTGTCAGGTTGATGGACAAATGGAGACAGGATGAAGAGGGTAGATTTCAAGATGACCAAGAGTTGACATGACATTTTCAATTGCTCTCCAGCTACCACTGTGACTGCACAGGTAGTGGGTTCACAGGGACGCACTGTGAGATATTGATGCCTCTTTGTTGGTCAAAGCCTTGTCATAATGACGCGACATGTGAAGACACGGTTGACAGCTACATTTGTCACTGCTGGCCTGGTAAGTGACAAATCCTTCACCATTTTTTCCTTTGGACTTACACTAGAAACAAGTTGCTTGTAGAAATTACACTAACAATTCTTGTCATCAAAGGCATTAGGCCAACCCTTTCTTCAGCTTTACTCCTGAATTGCATGTGTCATTGTCCACACAGGATTGACACTATTCTACACACTGTGTAAGAGAGGTGACCACAGCACCAATATCTAGAACACTCTAGGTTCAGAAACATGACAGTGGAAGGCTGAATTCCACATAGTTCTCATGAAGAAACATTCACCAAGATGTTTTTTTTTAATCTACTTATCTTTCCAGACACCAGAAATATACAAAAGCACACCAATGTGTTAATTTTTTAAGAGTTTGTCTTGTAATTATTCATGCTATTAGTCTATCTCATAATTATGCTGCCCAGACAGTGTATTGAATTGTCCTCCCAAGATAGAAAGATACAACGGGCATTACTATAAGATGAACAAGAATATAGGTTAAGCAAATTAGACCGTAATGAAATTTACATATAACTAGAGTAAATATGTTACAAGAACCATCACAAAGCAGTCTGAAGCACTTGGGAAACATAACTGATGAGTGGAAAACATTGTTATCAATTCTGGAAAACAGCTTGCTTGATGTGCTTTTTAATCTAATTCTTATTAAGATTTTATTGATATAAATGGGAACTATAGTATTTCTCCCCTCTTCTTTTTTAATCCACTGAGGAAAATTGAAAACTTATGAATACTCCAGATTCTATTGTATAGACTCAATATTTATTTATCTCTGTTTGCACTGATTTTTTTTTCATGTAAAAAGAAAAAAAAGAGTTAACCCTGTAGTTGGAAAGGAGTCATGAGATGAACCAATCTAGTCAGTATAGCTTTTGGTTAAGCAATGTTTATTATCTAGGGGATATTGGCTGACATATTTGCTCAATGTGCAATATGAAGTTTCAAGTTCTCTAATTTGCAAATATCAGTATGCTATGTTTTTCTGTTTCAGGAAATGCTATCAAATACTGACTTAATAAAAAAAACTATATCATCCTATATTTTACTCACAAGAAATTCAGTGTAAATGCCACGTTTACAAGGATCTGGGAGTCAAAGTGGCATATCTAATTCTGATAGGGATACAGTATGCAAAAACACAAGTTTCTGTACATTAAGGAGGTATAATATATTAAATGGACTATTACCATTTAGAAAATAAATTATAAATGGACTGAACATAAATCATAAATGGACTCACTGGTTCTGAGACTTTGGACAAGTAGGCACGCTTCAGACTGTTTTTTCACTTATAAAAGAAAGATGTTGACAGTAGTGTTCACCTCCTTGAGTTGTTTTAGAAAAAAAACTCCAATAATAAAATATAAAGATTTAGCTCAGCTTACAGCATAGAAATCAGTCAACAAACACTAACTAATTAGTAAATTAGGTTAATCATTCTATGCCCTATGATTAGCATGAAGCAACATGCTACTTATTTTAGGAAAGAAGGGAGGGAGAGGAGGAGGGAAAAGGAAAGAAGAAATGTGGTAGGCACATATAGGAAGGAGCCTGTCCTGCCATAGAATTTTGGGTTACTGTTCAAGACCATTTGACTATGTTGTCTGGTGGCAATGAGATGGGGGTGGGGAGAACGGCAGCCAGGTCTCAGGGATACTTTTCTATCTTGTAAATATGGTTCAAGGAAGTTACATCTCTGACCTGTTCATTGGTGGAGAGTTCTCTTACAGTTTATTGGAAGCTAGCTGAGTGAAATAGAACTGTAAGATGTGAGAGATTTTTAAACAGCACTGAGTAAATTGCTAGACCTAAGACAACAGTGGTAGGACATGGATGAGTGGATGAGTCGATATTATGGTTTGAATATAAAATGTCCCCCACAGCACAAATTCAGGGGGAACATTTCAGAGGTGGGGTCCAGCTGGCAGAAGTGGAGCAAAACAAATAGTTCTTCGAAGCTTATTTCTCACATTTATTCGTCCTTGCCACGTGTTTCTGTCAATTCAGAGTCCTTTCCCCCATGACTTCCATACTGTGACAGATCTAGGAACTCTGAAATAAGGATCTAAAACTATTCCTTCCTCTGTTACATTGTTCCTGAGAGTATTTTCATCACATCTATGAAAAAACAACTAACACAAGGGCCAAGAGGGTCATTTAAGAGGTGAGTAGCAGAGGTATATTCAACACTATTCACAATCTGGGTTTCTTCCTGAGGTCACTGTGTAGATATGGGTTACCCTAGATAGAAAAGTAAGAATGTCTTTGTACCCTCTGTTCATTGCTGTATATAATAAGATGTAATGCTACAAGCCACTTTATAAGAAAAGACTATTGCTTTGACAGTAAAACCAGTGGTAAAAACTACATTGGCAGGAATCACTGCTGTGTTTGTCTAAAGTCCTTACTTCAAAAGTAAATAATTTTGAGAAGTATCCATCAACATAAATGTTTATCAAAGAAGTTTTCCTGATACTTGGATGTGATTGAATATGAAACAAACAAATGAAAACCCTACAAACCCAGAGGACCTTATTCAGTATCACATTGTTTCTTTGTGCGGAGATTTATAGAGAAACTTGTTAAAAATATTGACTGCGGTCTTGACTGAAGGAGCCTATTTATATCTGGTTAAAGAGGGCACCAACTAAAACTCCCCCCAGAGCCTTGGTGGTGTGGACAGAACCAGCAAACACATAAATCAGGACTTCCCCCATGCTCCCAATTGAATGAGATAATGCATGAGCCAGAAAAGCAGGGAAGGATTTATTATAGTTCTAAATCTCTTTCCAACCTGGCTGATGTGTGAGTCTTGAGTCTTAGAACAAAAAGAAAATTACAAACAGCCCATGTCTTTTTTTTTCCAGAAAGTATGTTGTAGCAAACAAATTCTTATCCATACAACCTATGGTGAAAACTATTGTTTAGTAGCAGTTTAGTATGTGTGTATGAAGTGGTAGTATATGTATATGAAGTGGAAATATTTAAAAGTAGCATTCTCACTGAACAAGGTACTTTAGGGACCTCCCCATAAAGAATTTTGAGATTTCTATCTGACATGTTTCTTAGTTCCTTCATCCAATGGTTGAGTTTCTTCTTCAGATTGTTGAGAGAGGCCCCAAGGGTTACATAAAATAAATATATTAGACTATGGTGCAAGAGGATTTATGTTGGAGTTATTATTTGAAATAGGATCCATTCAGGATTTTGTTAGAGTTACAAAATGAGCAATC
This sequence comes from Lophiomys imhausi, assembly GCA_907164525.1. Classification (NCBI taxonomy): domain Eukaryota; kingdom Metazoa; phylum Chordata; class Mammalia; order Rodentia; family Muridae; genus Lophiomys; species Lophiomys imhausi. The sequence goes on from CAJQZJ010004752.1 coordinate 12,789,197, forward strand.
ATATTGCATTCTCATTCCTGGCTCATTAATAGTTAATTCTCTAGTTATGCACTGAGCTGGTTATAATTTAAGTTGTTGTCATTTTATCCATTAATTAGTACTATTTATTCTCACTCAGTCATTGATTGAAGGTCAACTATTTATGTATCGCTGGGTAGTGAAGTGTTGACTAAAATACACACAGTCCTGTTTATGTGGAGCTGACAATCTGTTGAAGTAGGCAACTATACATGCAAATAAACACATCATTAAAAGTTGTCAAAAGAGCAGTGGAAGAAAAGACATGACAAGAAACCAAGGCACCTTATTGTGTTGTGATTCGAGTAAAGAGGGAAAAGTAAGGTTAGATAAAGTTGGAAGAGTTGGCCAAGAAAAGGTATTGGAAAAGAATTTCCCAGGAGGGAAGGGAGCATTATTTAAGACTGTGGGATAGGAAGCATCATCAGAGAGTTGGAGAGAGAGATGGATGACGAAGAGGTGCTGGGATAGAAAGACCCCATACTCCAAGGGTGCTTTTAGGTCATGTTTAGGATCTTGAATGTTATTCTGTGTGTAAACAGGAAGCCATTTTTATTACTTAAAAGTGAAAAAAGGCTGTGATTTGATTTCCAAGTTGTATGATCTAGTGTTATAACTTTTAGTTTAAAAGTAAGTTTTCCCAGGCAGACCCCAGAGCTCAGGGTCAGCCTGATGCAGGGCAAACTCTAAATAGAGAAAGACTTCAATCCAGGAGTGGTGGAACACATCTTTGATCCCTTCAGATGGGAAACACAGGTCTCTGATCCCAATAATTAGAGTTCAGAGACACACACATGGGATTTGGAGAGACCTAGGTTTGGAGGCTACTTACAAAAGGCCTTCTCGATGCAGGCAGATTGTCCTTTGGGATCTCAAAATATATACACTGGAGCTGGTTTAGCTCCAAGGTGACAGAATGATTTCTTCTCTAACCCGTATTGAAAGATAACACTTCGTATGTTGTCGGAAGGCCAAATTTGCTTCAGGAGAAGTAGTACCCCCCCCCCAAAAAAAAGAGGGCAATTGTCCCAGGGTTGGGATTGGGGCCGGGTTCTGTTCTTATCTTTCCAGGAGAACCGAAGTGTCCATTAGGGGAGCCCGGGGACGGATGGACAGCGGAAACCTCAGCAGAGAGCAGAATCAGGCACCAAGGAGGAGTGACCCAGTTGATTCTGCCTGGCAGACTTCCTCAATAGCTGTCTCCATCGAGGGCCTGCAACCACCACGGCAATCCAATGTCGGTGGGACCGTTCAGCTCTACACAATGCCCGGGCCGGAACCTCAGTGAAGCCTGCAAGATCAGCTTCTGCCTACAAACCCCTTAGGTCATCTAAACAGCTGAGAACAGAAGGACTGAACATAAAAGGAGTGTACTAACATTTTTAACCATTTTTTCCATTTGGGTTCGGGCCCCAAACAGGTCTACTACGACCCAAATCAGCAGGAAGTCACTTTAAGAGAGCTACGTTCCATGCTCAGAGGGTGGGGAAGGTGTTTCTCCGCCCTTCTTTTTGGTTATTTGAAGGATAACTGAAAACTCCGATATTTAAGGGAAGAGATTACAAGCTGATAAATGGTCCTGTTTAATGGGTTTTGGAGGTTAGCCCCAGGGACTTCCTACTTTTCCTTTTCTGTATCCTTCTTCCTCTCCTATGTAGGAGTGCATAGGCTTGAGAAAAATGAGATATAGACATAGCACAGGAAGGTCCAAGAAGAAGGGGCAGATTATTAAATATGCCCTTATACCTTTGTATATTGATACAAAATTAGTAGCTTATTTGGCTAAAGTGGTATTGACCATTGTTTATTGTGCAAAAATAAGATTGTATTGGATTACATCGGTATTGATCTTTGTATATTGATACAAAATTAAGATTATAGTTGGCCACAATGGTATTGACCCTTGTATATGGATGTAATATTAAGATTGTATTGGGCTACATAGGCATTGATCTTTGTATATTGATACATAATTAAGAGTATATTTAACCACAATTGAATAGATCTTTGTATATTGATACAAAATTAAAGGTAACGCTTCCTAATGGTATCATACCTAGAGATACTTAAAAATAAAATATGAAGCTCTGTCCTCTTGATACCAACCATCTAAAACGGTCTAGGATAGTTAAGTAAAACAAACTCCTAGTCATGCAAACATGTCACTTTGTTAGCTACTATGACAGTCTATCACAGATATTCTCTAAACTACCCAGTAATCAAGTTGCTAAGAGACAAGCAACATTTGCTTATCTAAATACAAGAGATGGATAGGGCATCTTCAAAAACCCCAAGAGATCTGGAGAACATGGCATTCAAAGATGTTATCTTAAATCAAGATTTTTTTTGATATCAAGACATATCAGCACCTGACAGCACCCCCTATTCTACTCCAAGTAGAAGATAAGCATCGAAGAACCTCCACTGTAAGATGGTTGAATTAGTGGCAAGCCTTTCTCTTGGCATGAAAAAACCCCTTGCACCAACTGCAGACAGACTGCGGTCCAAAAAGGACAAAACTTGGTAGCAGGGAAGTTGACAGCCTAACGCTGCCAAGACAGGGTAGGTAAGTCCTTCATAATCCCTGCTCTACAACAAATGTCTGTCAGAGAAACAGGACCCAAAGGCTGAAGACTGATGCAGGAATGTATGGAGAGAAAATGGGAACTGTCCAGGCAGTCATTGGTATGTCATTTCTTAGTTTTGGAAGCTGCAGGCCCTGCACTTCCTATATAAGCAGATATATTTATCCCTCTCAGGTCTCTGAGGTAGTTGAAGAATAGACAGCCAGAGTCTCATAGTTAAATTTTGAGTTGTTTAGGAATCAAGAGGGTGTTATAGATCTAAGAAGATACTCTTAAAAGTGTGTTGCAAGTTAGTATGAATGTTGAGTCACATATAGACCTTTAAACTCATGGAGATGGTTAGATAGTAGAATGTTAACGTCAGGGGCCAAATATGTATAAACTGGACATTGGGAAGGTATACTGGGCCATTTAACTCTCATAAATGTGGCATATTTATATCTGTTGTTTTGTATAATACTTACTGTTATAAGAGAAGGAACCATCTGTTGGACTGAAAGGGGAAACTTCTGGGGGGAAGAGGGTGGAAGGGTGGGATAGGAAGGGGGAATAGGGAGGGGTTTGTGACTGAGATGTAACTTGAAAAAAAATAAAGTATTTAAATAAAAAAAAGTAAGTTTTCCAGTGAACTTACGTAGACATTGTAGACGTCGCTTGTGTTGTAGGTTTGTGTCCTTTGAAAGACCCCAGGCATTTGTTTCACCAGCTCACAGAGCAGTGATGCTATTTCAGTATCCACCAGCATCAGGTCAGGGTTCCACGAAATTTACATTTTGGGCTTAGCACTACACACAGCACTAGCAAATAAGATCATCCTCCTAATGGATAAAACAGGAAAATGATGTAAAACATTTTGGACATGAAATATATTACACTTGGTGACAACTAAAGAAAAATAGCTAAAACAACACACTGTGAAAAACTCACATTTGGTGATGTCCCATAGGCATTCAGATCTACTTGTTGGTGATAGGACAATGGTACTGCTACCTTAGTGACATCTGTCAATCTTGGCTACAATGATAAATGCACATAACTTATAACACAGAAGTTCCATTTTCAGGCCTCAACTCCAAGACTTTACTCAGGAATACAATATTGCATTGTAAACTGTGTTTCAACGTGTAAAGGAATGCTTACACTATAGCACATTCGCATTTTGGGACACCTATTGGTATCTAGACATTATGAGATAGATATGTCTTAGGAACTTAAGAGTAAACAGAAGCAAACAAAGCAAGCCATGAAAGGTCACATGTGAAACAATTATTTTAACTTAAAGCCCTATCCACACACCATAAAGTCATTTTTTTTACTTTAGTCAAAAAATATGTATAAGTATGCATGTGTGTAAAGACACAGAAGCAGGTTACATAGGGAAATTTCTCTTGCATTTGATATTTTAGTTTCCTATAAAGTTGTAAGCCATTTATGTTTATATTCTTGGCCATAATGAAATGACCAAGCTGAATCCAGGAAGTTGAAAATAATCTACTCCTACATGCTGGGTGATAACTCTGACCATACTCTGACCTTTAAGGGGATCTTAGGGTCTCTATTGCTGTAATGAAATACCATGCCCAAGGGACTTGAGGAGAAAGTGTTTAATTGGTTTACACTTCCATATCTAATTCATCAGTGAAGGCAGGAACCCTAACAGGGCAGGAATCTTGAAGCAGAAGCTGTTGCAGAGACCATGGTGGAATGCTGCTTACTGGCCTGTTCCTTCCCCTCTGATTACTCTAGCTTTCAGCAAGTTGACATGGAACTAGCCAGCATAAACTGACCCCTTGTCAACTTGACATGCAAAGATATCATTGTTAAACTATAAACTTTCTTTTTTCATTCATCCACAATATCATACTTTAATATAAATAACAATATAAAATATTTTACAAACTTAAAAAGTCCTAGTCTTATAAATTCAAACACGTTAAAAGTTCAATCTCTTTAAAATATCCAAAATTTCTTTTAAAATCCAAAGTCTCTTTTTTATGTTTATTTATTACTTCAGGTTACATCTCCATCACAGTACCCTCTTTCCACCCCTCCCAGTCCTGCCCTCCCACCCTCTACCCCTATCTCTTCCATCCCACTCCTCTAGAGTGGAGTGTCCCTACATATCAATCTCCCACCCCAATTCAGTAGTCATCTGAGGGCCAAAAGTCTCCTCATACACTGGAAGCCTACAAGGTAGCCCCATTAGGGCAAAGTGTCTCATTGACAGGTAAAAAGTCTATGTTCCTGTTCCCTTTGGTAGTTTGGCGGTAGCATAGTTATGCTGTACTATATGGCTAAAATCCGATTATAAGTGAATAGATGCCATGTGCATCCTTCTGAGTCTGGGTTAGCTCACTCAGGATGAGATTCTCTAGTTACATTCATTTAGCTGAAAATTGCATTATTTCATTGTTTCTGATGGCTGAGTAGTATTCCATTGTGTAGATGTACCACAGTTTTTTATCCATTCCTCGGTTGAGGGACATCTGGGTTGTTTCCAGTTTCTAGCTATTACAAATAAGGCTGCTATGAACATAGATGAGGAAACATCCTTGTGGTTTGGTGAGGAATCATTTGGATGCATACCCAGAAGTGGTATGGTTGGGTCTTGAGGTAGAGCTATTTCACGTTTTCTAAGATAACTCCAGACTGATTTCCATAATGGTTGTACAAGCTTGCACTCCCACCAACAATGGAGGAGTGTTCCCCTTTCTCCACAACCTTGCCAGCATGTGTTGTCATTTGAGCTTTTGAACTTAGCCATTCTGACAGGTGTGAGATGGAATCTCAGAGTCATCTTGAGTTGCATTTCTCTGATTATTAAGGATGTTGAGCATTTCTTCAAGTGTCTCTCAGCCATTAGGGATTCCTCCTTTGTGAATTCTCTGTTTAGCTCTGCTCCCAAAGTCTCTTTTAAAATCTAAATTCACTCATGTGTAGGCACCTTTAAAATAAAAAAATAAGTTAAAAACTTTCTTATTTCAAGAGTTAAGGATCAAGGAATAGTCATGATCACATCAAAGCAAAAAAAAAAAAAACCCTCCAAAAGTATAAATCACTCAATGTCCAGTATCTGGGATGCACTTGTGATCTGGACTCCTCCAAAGGGATTGGATCACTTCTAGGCTCCCACTGGCTCCATGCCATACCTGCTGCTGTTCTTGGTGGTTATCCCATGGTAGTGGCATTAGGGCCAAGAATGGACCCCAGAATTGGGGCAACCAAGGAATCACCAGGTCACTCAAGATGATGCAAATCAAGAGGTTTTATGTAACCAGCATGCTGAGGTCACCCTCAAAGCTTCTCCATGCAAAGAGGAGGGGACTCTGAGCAAAATCTCAGTTCAGCAAAACAGAATCAAGAATCATCAAGCAACAGTGCTTTCATTGGTTAGCATCACTATCTCTATATTGATTGGTGCTGATTAAAGGTTCGGGAACTTGATACTGAGAATAAGGAACTTGTTCTCCTAGTGACAATCTCCTAGTAACAGTTAGAGCTTCCAAACCCCGGGGATTGGAACATGATAGATTTTGGGGCAAGTTGACCTGGAGTTTAGGGTCTACTCAAATTCCCAGGCTTTTGAAGCCTGACTAAAGTTTCGTCCTGTAATTTTTGGTCCTAACACTGGCATATTCAAAATTCTGGGGTCTTTTGCTGCAACTGTGCTACACTCTCACCAATAGCCTCTCCTGAGCTTTTCTTTAAAGACTTCAGCCTTGCTACACAGTGTCCAACCTCAGCTGCTTTTTATGACCTCTTCATGCCTTAAAAACCAGTACCACCTGGATCATTCTTATACTACCAAGTTCAGCTACAGGCATAAAGTATAACTTTGGTCACCTTTGGAATACAGCTTGTGTGGGTTGCTTTAGAGTCTCAGGAAACACTTCTCAGAAAATTTTGCCTCAATACTGCTGGTCTCCTTTTAATCACTGCTAATTTCTATGCTCCAGCTAACCAGCCTCAATTGTCCCTGTAAAGCAAAGATTTTGCTTCAGTTGTTGTTGGTAACTTGTTAATGACTTCTGATTCTTCAGCCCCAGCTAACCAGAACCATAGATTCTTAACTCAACATAGCAAACAACCCAGATAGAATCATTAAGAGACTTTCAGACTTCCCTCTGAAACTTCATGAGTCAGACTCCAATGTTTGCATTTCTCTCAAAATCCCATGGAACAGCCCACTAAGCTTTGAAGACACTATGGCTCTTTGACCCCAAAGTTCCAAAGTCCTTCCATAATGTTTCCCAAAACAATGTTGTCTGGTCTGTCAAAGCAATCCTCCACTGTTCTGGTACCAATGTCTATCTTAGTTACTCCAACCTTTAAGGGATGCCTTAGGGTTTCAAATGCTGTGATATAACACCATGACCAAACCAACTTGGGGAGAAAGGGCTGGTTTAGTTACACTTCCACATCTATTCCATCATTGAAAGGAGACAGGACAGGAACTCAAATAGTGCAGAAAGCTGGAACCAGATGCTGCTGCAGAGGCCACAGAGGAATGTTACATCCTGGTTTTCTCCTTCCTCTCTGATGACTCTAGCTTGTGTCAACTTGACATAAAATTAGCCAGAAAAGGGGGATTCAGAGTTGGCTGTGTGGATACTGCTGGCTTTTCAGACATTTTCTTTAAAAAGTTTCATTTTTAAAAGGATTATTTGCCAAGTTGAAGTTAATGGTTTTCCACTTCATGGAGTGTTCAGACTAAATGATAGTTATCTTGAAATTTCACTTTATTTCAAGCCTTACTAATTAAACCTTTCTAAAAAGTATTGAGCAAAATCATCCATCTCTGAGAACTTATTATGAGTCCCTTATCCATTGCTACTAAAATCTAGTTCCATGCAGCATCCTCTTATCGGCTTCCCCTGCTGGTTTTTTTTGAGGGTAGAAACCTTGCTAATTGGTACCAGCACAGTGGTCAGTTGCCTCTAAGACATGTACCTGGCATTTCCCGAGCTTTGACTCAGCAGCTTCTCTGAACTTTCATCCTGCAGGATACACAGGTGCCCTGTGTGAGACGGACATAAATGAATGCAGTAGCAACCCCTGCCAATCTGGAGGGGCATGTGCTGAGCTGTCCTCAGAGGATCTGTATGGACACGTTGATGGCCTGCCTTCCTCCTTCAGCTACCTTGGAGCCTCAGGCTATGTTTGTATCTGTCAACCTGGATTCACAGGTGAGGCGCAAGAAATACGAAATGACTCCCTGTGTTTTATACCAGAGAATGGATGTAATTAAATGACTAATTAGAAGGAAAACCTGCCATGTGTAAACTCTGGTGCCATAGCACAAAGGGTCCCCCTTGTGGGCATGAAAAATATCTTGGCTCACATGTAACTCCTTACCTCATGCAGAAAATGTAAGGAATGGGGATGGAAATTGATGAAATGAAAGACATTCTACTGAGAATTGGTGGCCACCTCAAATTCTTCACCCTAGAAGTAAATACCATCAGCAATTTTGTATGACTGAATTTGCGAGCATTCAGTTTTATAGTTTATTCATATTTGCTAGCAATGTTATAGTTATGAATATGTGCATGAAGAACAATTATCTAGTTTCAAATAATCTTGCTCCACTTTTCTGCAGCTAAAGTCAGTTAAAACATCAAAATTTCAGTGACTTCCTTTTGAAGCACCTTCTCTAAACCCAATGGTCCCTGCATGTCTATTTTCCAATGAAAAAAGGCATTTGTATTTGGTGTATATTCTGAAACTTTGAGAATGTTTTAAACAGCCCCTCAAATTATTAATAAGTAGTAATTTACCCACAAATGCTAGATAAGAAAGAGAACGTAATCACAATCCACTCCTCTATCGCATATTTTTCTCCATAGATTAAATATGTGCTTCAGGAAATACTTTAGTTGCTGTTGAGGATGTCTGGAAAAAGCTGATGATGAATAAAAGCCAATGAGATTCACTTACACCTAGGATTCCCTTGGTTTTACTATTTCATATTTGAAGATAATGGAATTTTATTTTGTCATGATTTTTTTGTCTGGTTGCTGTAGAAGCATTGTCTGGTATCAGCACCAGGATAAAACATATAATCTCTGATCAGTTTCTAACGTATGTGCTTTTACCATAGTTTTGAAGGGATATGACAATAAATCTTGTAATGTGTCTTATTTTCCAATTATGTTAGTATATAGAAATCAATGTGAGGTGTGAACATACAGATTTGTCTGCAACATATTTATGTACTTACCTCACCCTTAGCAGTATTTCATTATCCCATTTCTATTTCATACTCTTGTCTCCTTTTTTCCCAAAGTTATTTGATTTGTGTAGATTGATGCATTTTATGCAGATACTTTGCATTCTTCTTGGAACACAGTACAGATTATATACCAGTAATCCCAAATATTAAGTTTGGGATTATACAAACGAGATTCAATCAAAGTAAAAAGTCATTGTTGCCTTGCATTAAGAGAAAAATAACATGACTGAACAAGAGGTAAAATGGCCCAGAAAAATCATAATTGATGAAAAGCTGACAAGAATGACAATATTAGTTAAAACATCCTGGCTGACCCCAACCTCTGTGGCTTAATGAATTAGTAATTTTTGCCATGTAGAATTCCAAAATTGTGTTCCCATCATAATCTTCACCCAGTGGTGGTTCAGTGATGAAGTTAGTGCACTTTTGCACAGGAAGCCACTGGAGAAAGGAAGTGGAGTGTGGAGTCTTGGTTGCTTTATGGACTAAGTAATGCAAGACCCTTCCTCAAAGTTCAGTCACAAATCACTTTAAGTACACAAAGGATGAGACTCATGTCCTTCTGTGTACCCAAAACAAAGAGAGTGTAGCTTCTATGAACAAGTGTTCACTATGAAACCACTGCTAGATTGGCAAGGTGAGGGTACAAGCTGACACTGTTTGCTCCTGCCATACCAAGTCCTGTTTTCAGCTCTGGTTTATTTTACTCTTGTTTCTTTCATTTTCTCAAATCAACCCATTTAAATAGTATTCATGGCTTCACACACTGTTTTACTAAACAACAGGGAGAGGACTGTGTACTACTTAACAAATTCCCCCAAGGAAAACTTTTATATTTAAGTGTATGTAAGTGATGAATTTTGTGTATTTTGTATTTAAGTGTATGTAAGTGATGAATTTCTTCAGATATTATTAGTCTTTGTGTTGTCGAATTTTCATGTATATCCACATATATATGTGTGTGTGTGTATACCCTGCTGATTTTGTTGCCCACATATTCTGTACATTTACCAAGTTTCTGTCTGGTCAACTTACTACTCACTTAGAAAATAGACAACCCCTGCCTACCATGACAGATTTGTGTTTCTTCTTTTGGCTCTATCAAATTTTCTTTCATGTATTTTCGAGACTTTGCTGTTTTGTGTGCATTTTAGAGTCATTGTATCTCCCAGGGGGTTGATCCTTCTGCCATTATGCAATGTCCATATGTATGTATTTACCTTGACATCTACTTTATGTAATGTTACTGTAAACACCTCTGGGGTTTTACAATTTAGGTTCCTTTATTATATCTTTCCCTACTCTTTAATTCTTGACCTATCTGTGTGATTGAATTTGTAGTTCCATATAAACAGCACATTAAACAGCATATTATTGAGCTGATTTTAAATTTTTATTCTGCCAATATCTCCTTGTGGTTAGCATATTTAGATAATTTTACCATTTTGTATATTACAAGACAGTCTATTTTTTTTGTTGTTGTTTTCTGCTTGATTGGTGTGTTTCTTCATGACCTCCTGTGAGTTTCTTGACTAATTTTTAAGATTCCATCTTGATTTTATTCATCATATGTTACATAAATTCATACTAATTATTTTGTGCTTGTCTTAGCAATCTTCCACTGCTCTGAGGTGAAGTGTAGAATCCTGATATCTATTTAATCTTCTCCTCACTTTAGGGTGTCAGTGTTTTCAGGATCAGATGATCTTGTAATTTTTTTATTTTAATCACTAATGTGATTTTTAAAAAATTATATTGCCTGTATTTTTTCTCTATCTCTCTCTCTTTCTTTTCTCCTATGGCCTCAATTTTTTTTATTGTTCATTTTCTTTCTGTTCACTAAAGAGTTTCAAATTTTAAGAGCGACTTCACTGTTAGTAATGACTTCTTTTATTTTTCTTGTCTGAGAAAGAACTTATTGTCCACTCATCCTAGAACGACAGTTTTGCTATATATGGAGTTTGTTTATAACAATTAATTTTATTTAGACATGTATACTACTTTCTTCTGCACTCCATAGTTTCTTTTTAATGTAATACTTTTTCATTTATTCTTTGAGAATTTTATACATGTGTACAATGTATTTTGATCATGTTCATCCTCCCACTCCAACTCTTCCTAGCCCTTACCCCACATATCCCAGCTAATTTCATCTCCTATCCTTCTTAAGTCGCTGAGTAAATTAATACTGCCGATATGTCCATTGGTATAGCGCTATCAACTGGAGCATGGGTACTCAACCAGAGGCCATGCTCCTAATGAAAACTGTCTCTCTCCACTAGCAGTCATAGACTATCAATAGTTCTTCAGCAAAGGGTGGGGCTCATGTACCCCTTTTATATCAGTGCTACAAATGTTAACTGGCTTGATCTTCTGCAAGTCTTATTCAGGTAACCACAACTCCTATGTGTTCATGAGTGAAGCAGTCCTATCTTATCCAGAAAATTGTGTTTCACTCTGACCTCTGGCACATAATCTCTTTGCCCCCTCATCTGTAGTAGTCCCTGAGTCTTGGGGAGAGAGTGTATGAGACTCTCATTTAGAGCAGAGTTATTAATCTATCTATCTATAACATGCATGCTTAATGTTTACACTTTGATCAGTTGTGAATCTCTGTTTTAACTACCTTCCACTACATAAAGAACATTATCAGATGTGGACTGAAAGCCATGCTAATTTAAGAGTAGAGAGATAATATTTTCAAGACAGTTTGCTGTTACTGTTATGTGCACTAAAATAATATTAGTAGGCTCACCCCTGGAGCCTATAAGTTCCCCATATAAGAATTCTTGACCAGAATTACAGTGCCAAATATGAATTTCCTTTTGTGAATAGGACTTAATTCCAAACAGAAAGCAATTGGTTATCTTTATCACATTTATTCCATTATTGCACTTATTGCCTTATCTTGCCAGAATGTTCAATGTAACTTAAAAATTTGTGGTTAGGAAAGATTGATGACTATTCCCTCCCAGCAGCCAACATAGTGCCTTCCTTATCTAGCCAAAGGAATAGAAGTATCCAATTCAGTACCAGGTTTGTTCTACATGTCTTGTGACCAAAATGTGTGGCATCTCCTGTTACTAAGGATGATTGAAAAGACATATAGAAACCTGCTATTTTATAAACTTCCTGAAAAATATACAAATATACAAATTAAATTAGGTGGGGGAATGGCTGGAAGAAAGACACTCAAGCACCCACATGGGCAAATGTGTGATGGAGAGATGGGAAAGATGGAGTACATGGTGGAGGAATGGAAGAGAAAGCGAAGCCAAGGAGTTGGTACACTGAGGAGAAAGGTGGAACTGGAGATCAACAGCAATGAGGAACAGGAGGGTACAGGGACCCTGAGCAACCACCCAAGGCCATGGTGAGGTTCTGGCCTGGGCTTCCACCAAGGGCCATGTCTAGGTCTGTGGTCCACAATAGCAGATGTGGTCTGTGTCAATATCTCTGGCCCTAGATACCACCAAAAGCCAAGCAGATGTTCCTGGTCAAAACTGCCACCTGAGGCACTGTGCTGAGCCGGCCCTGCCCCTCATCCAGGCAGCACAGTAGAGCTGACCCTGGTGGCATGGGGGTGGGTGAGCTGGCCCAATGGTATGAGAGCAGAAGAGCATCCCTGCTCCTTACCGGCTGTGACATTGAGTGGCCAGTTCTGCAGATCCAAAGTTGCAGGACTCACTGCAATGAACATTTGGAAGTAAAGATGTGTGGACAAAAGGGTATAGTATGTGATACACTTGTGACACACTACAGCTTCCACAGCAAGATTTTTTTTTAAACTCTTATTTTGTTCTGGAAGGAAGTTACAAGGGCAGTAGGCAGATATGAAGGGATGGGAGATGAGTGGGATTGGGGTGCATGATGTGAAATTCACAAAGAATCAAAAAAGTGGGTTTTAAAAAAAGAATTTAAATGGGGACTGGAGAGATGGCTCAGCAGTTAAGAGCACTGACTGATCCTCCAAAGGACCTGGGTTCAAATCCCAGCACCCACATGGCAGTCCACAGCTGTCTGTAATTGCTGGGTCTCCTCACTTGGGATGCAGATGCAGGCGGATCTTTGTGAGTTCAAGGCAGTCTGATCTACAAAGAGAGTCCAGGACAGCTAGAGCTGTTACACAGAGAAACCCTGTCTCAAACAAAAAAACAAACAAACAAAAAAGATTTTGAATGTAACTACCATACATAGGGGATTAATGTTCCTCCCAGAAGGCAAAGAAAACTGAGTGCCAGTTATGGTATACCTCCTGTTAAGTTGTTCATAAGGATTGTCCCAGAAACTCTCCCCCAATGTAGGCTATTGTCATTGGTCTTATTTTAATTTCCTAGTTTCTAAGGAGACACCCTCTGCCATTGAGGTAGTGTGGTTTCTTTCTTTGTCTTTAGTTTTAGTTTTGTTTTATTTTTTCTTTTTCTTTAGTTTTCCAAAGTTAATTTATAAGGTGCTTTCATGTTTCTGTTTTTGAGTTTATCCTATCAGTGATATACTCAGTATGCCAACAACCTTTTTGTTGCTATGACAGTCAGCTATGAGTAGTATGTTCCATAAGAAAGTTTATTTTTGTCTATGGTTTCGGTCCATGATGACTGGATGCCATTATCTTTGGTAATTGTAATGAGGGGAGACATCATGGTGGGCAGGGTGCGGCAGAGGAGGCTGCCGCACTTTATGGCAGCAAAAAATAAGAAGGAAAATGAGAAGAAGCTGGGATCCTAGTGTTCTGCATGAGGTGGTGCCCACAATGATGAGACTTGGTATCACTAGGTTCTACCCTCTAAGATTTCCTCACATCCCAGTGGGCCACAGAACAATGACCAGGCTTTTTATATGCAGGCCTTTGAGGGTGGGTGCTCATTCAAACCATAACACCCAGCTTTTCGAATCTTTGGGTTTTGAGGAAGGGTTGCCAGATTTTGTGAGACTTTTAGGCAATTTTTCATTGAACAGTCTATCAACTCCACTTTCTTTTCCTTCTCATAGAACAAGAATCATATAAATTTTACATCTTTTACTGTTTTTATAAGAGTTTCTAAATTCCCTCTCAGCCTTCATTGTTATCACTTTATTGCTCAGACTGGGCAAATTCTGTGGTTCTGTCCTCAAACTAATCCCCCCCCCCCGTCACCTCTTTTTAATGAATCTATCCAAAGAATTGTTTCTTCCATGTATTTTGTAACTATACAATTTTTACTTATGTGTCACGTTTCTAATAATCATTATTGTTCTTGTTTATCTAATACTATTGAACTGTCACTGATCTCTGCTGATGGTCCTTGAATGGCTAGTAGTTGTTTCTTGTTAGAATATCAGTGTGTGTGTGTGTGTGTGTGTGTGTGTGTGTGTGTGTGTGTGTGTATGTGTGTGTGTGTGTGGTATATGTGTGTGTGTGTGTGTGTGTGTGTGTGTGATATTCATATCATAAAATAGTAGAGTAGGTTTCTTTATGGCTTTCTCGAGGTATTTAGTGTTAGTTATTCTTCTCTGATCCTAACCAAGTGTTGTGATGAGCTTCCCCATGCAGAACACATCTCTTCATAAAGGTGAGAAGTCTGAGTTGCTGGGGTAGTAAAAAAGATACCCATCTGCTAGTCAGACACTCCTACCCTACCAGAGACATTCTATATCCAGGAGCTCAAGGAAAGGGGATTGTGCTAGCACTGGGCTGACATGTGATGGTCCCTAAATGGTTAGAATGTGGTTCTTCATTGGTAGTACTGGGTTAAAGATCCTTGAGGAGAAAGAGGCTTTGGTGGCTGGACAAAGTGTTGTGATAGGCTTCTCCTTACCACTGGAAGACAGAGAACACGGAACCGTAGCAGAGCCCCTTTTGCTGAAGTCTTCTAAGCTGAGGGATCTGATAGAGGTGGAGCATTTCAGGGGTTGTTGAGGCAGAAAAAAGACAAAATTGGACAAGTAGTAGAGAAAATGTATTTGTGTTCATGATGCCATGAACAATTTAACAGAAATTATAAGAACCTCAATGGCTCAATAAATTAGTATTTTATGCAAGTGCTTGTGCTGTGTATGAAAATTGAAAGAGGTTCTGATGGCCTGTGTTATGTCCTTGAACTTTTCTCTTCAATATGAACTTGAAACCCTTGACTTACATTTGAAGTGTTAATGCTTCATTTCGGTTCCTCAATATACAGTTATATGAATAGCTTTAACACGTTTCCAAACCATTTCATAATGAAGTCCCACTTTCAACTCTAACTCTGCCTCATCAACTCCAATTAGCATCTATTCCAACTAAGAAGCTCAGCACTGGCATCTCTGGAGAGCTACATTGTTGCTTCTGAGGCTGCTTCACCCATCTGCTCTGTGTGTGGAGAGAACTGAGGTGGGCAACAGGGGATCCTGAAAGTCCTGGCTTCAAACCTGCAAGCAGGGTTCTTCCCAAAACTCCCGATGAGAGCCACCTGGCAGAGTGGCTGCACACAGAGCGCCCATTCTCAGGTTCAACTGCTTTAAGATCATTGTTGCTAAAAATGTATTTATTTATTTCCTTACAAATTAAAGCCTGTGCCTGTGGAAAAATTAACTCTTGTTCTTTTACCTAAGCCCAACTAAATTAGCCATCTAGAACCAAACATCATCTGGAGCTTCACACAGCCATGAAGCAATGAGGTTTATGACATAGGCAATATCTCCTGATGAAGTGAAATTTCCAATAGAATTTGTCCATCTGCTGACAACATCTTAGGGACATTGTTCTTAGTGATACAGTTTTTCCTTAAGATTCAAACTTGAGAATATAGATTTAAGTGACTTGAATAAATTAATTTTTTTAAATTAGAGCCTCACCACACAGCCCTGGCTGGTCTAAAATTCACCATGCTCTGTGTGGACCAGGTTGGTCTTGAACTCACAGAGATCTGCCTGCTGCTGCCTCCAAACTGCTGGAATTAAAGTGTGAGTCACCACAACTGGTCCTACTGAATAGATACTTTATACATGTAAAAAAGAAAACTAACTCTAAATATCAAACACTTCACGCAAGAATGCAAATGAATCATGAAAGAAGATGTAAAGCTATTGTTTCTAGTTTCAATTCTGTCACAATCTTTCTTTTCTTTAATATTCTCTCTCTGTCTCTGTTTCTCTCTGTGTCTCTCTGTCTCTGTCTCCCCCCCCCCACCGTGTGTGTGTGTGTGTGTGTGTGTGTGTGTGTGTGTGTGTGTGTGTGTAGGATAAGGGAATATATAATTGATAGTAAAAGTGTACAACCCCTAAGTGAAGTTCCATGCCTTCAGCATGCCTATTCTAAGTATTTAGAAGGTCACTAGGATGGATAAAATTTGGAACTGAGGTAGTGAATGGAGACCTTGATCTATCTATGTTATATCTTGAGTTCACTACAACCAGGTGACTTTATTCAGTTAGAGATCTAACTTTGTTTTACTCTCCTTATTTACCTAATAGTTTCACTACCTCCATCCACTTCATCTGCTTTGGCCTGTAGCATAGTCAATTCTATACGCAATAGCCCTGACAGTACAAGCACATTTCTACTTGTGTTATTTTTTTAAAATCTTTCTATGCTTTCTGTAAAAATTAGGGTAGATGTACAACCTCTTTGTACACAGATTAATTTTGAAAAGCATATTGAATGATTATTGACATCTATAAAAATATGAAAGCAAGGGGAGAAAGCCAGTGGCCATGATTTAGAAAACTAAATAGGGTGAGGGAAACAGATATGTTGGTGAGACAAGATGACAGAGTCTGTAAACATGTAAACATGTTGCCCAGTACCTCTACCACTTAATCAGCTGAGAATTCCAATGTCAGCCTGAAGTCACTCAAGATACGGGAAAGCTTGTGTGTGTGTGTGTGTGTGTGTGTGTGTGTGTGTGTGTGTGTGTGT